>VXBS01000736.1:393829-423864 GCA_013400255.1 Sitta europaea | reverse complement strand
AAAAAAAAAAAAGAGGACAAAAAAAAAGAAACTCCTTAATCCAGTCTTTGCTGTTGATTTATTTTAGTTTTATAGCTAAGTCCACATTTTGTAAACTAAATCTTTCCCTTTTTTCAGGCTCTTAATCAGTCCTGGCAGCAAGAATACCATTCTAGATCTTAAATATCCTCACAGGGCTGTGTCCTTACTGACCTACTGTGTTTCCAAACTCTTATGAAAATATGTTGTTATATCTCAAAAGATTAGATGTAGCAAAACAACAAAAACAAGTCAAAACCCTCTCCTAGCATCAACAGAGGATGTTTTGTTGAATTTAGTTGAGATTTGTGCAAGTCATATATAGCTGTCTTATTAAAAATAATGATAATTTGATAAAAAAGCTTTGTAACAGATGGAAGAGAAACTAAAAAACTAGATGCCAGAGGAAAGCTTAAACCACACCTGTAAGATTGAATATAAGATTATTGTCATGTTTGTTTGTCCCTTATTTAAAGAGGCTACTGGAAAAGCTCTGGGAAAATAATCCTCTTAAGAACTAGCTCATTAGGAGAGGCTCCCTGCTTAAGTGCTGGGTAGAAAATGTCAGAAGATCTCTGTGTGTTTGTGCAGCTAAAATCTCCACAGCTTTTTGCTGCTGTCTTTTGTGCTTAAAGTGCATCAGAGAAGTCAGGAGTCCCTCCAGAAATGGAGATTACCTTGTGGGGCAGATTCAGGTAGGGCTGGGATTTCTTCCTGTGATTTCCCTTTAAGCAGAGAACGCTTTTCTCCAGCAAAGAATGAGGCTGTGGGCTGGGATATGGCACTGCAAGAACTGCAGAGCCCCTCACTGTCCCCTCAGCTTCATGGGGCTCCTGTCCTTGCCCATCTCCACCTTGCTGCTGCTCGAAAGGCACAGCTCCCACTGCCTTGCCCAGGGATGCTCTGGTCACTGGAGGGTGCAGGAGCCTTTCCAGGCTGATGGAGCACATTGCTGGATAACATTCCCTGCTAACTGCATCCCTGAACTCACTGCAATCAGGCACCAGAACGTTAGATAACAGGGAGCCCCTTACAAGGATTGATATCTGTGACATAGGTGGATTTAACCAGATGCTGGATCAATATTCCTTATATATTTAAATTCAAGGATGATAGCTTTCAAAAGTGACTCACAGTTGTGTCTGCCTTAAGTCCTTCCCACATGGAAGCACAGTTCTGAAAATCAAGTTCCTTAAAGCCAGTCCTAATGACTAACCTAATGACATCCTAACCTGGATGAATGCAGACAAAATCAGCCAGTCAGTTTTGGAGGGTGATCCCATCTCTGGAAAATGCAGGGGCAAATCCCAAACTGCTGCCAGTGCACATTTTCCACAGTGGGACTCACCAAAGGCCACAGCAGTGGAAGTTTGCTGGGGATGCACATTTTACCACTGCTATCCCAATTTCTCTACCTAACTGGTTAAAAGCTGCACACAGAATTGCATAGAGAGAAAGAAAAAAAAAAAACAAAAACAACAAAACAACCAAAAACCTCAGCTCAAGGGGATACTGAAGCCAAAAGAAAGATTTCCACCAATTCCAGTGAGGTTTGAATCTTCATTGCCTCAGGTGGCTGCATTAGAGACATAGATAATCCTTTGATAATAATCATTTTGCTCATTAAAGCTGTATCTGTGGGACCAGGAGTGGCTTGGAAACACTGTGAGTAGAGGATTTGTCTCTGGTGAGAGTCCTAAGCATCAAGAAAAGTTAAGCTGCAGCATTGTGTCAAGAAGCAACTGAAAATACACATAAATAAAAATATTTCATTAGATCATTATGCAGAAACAAAGAATATTATCAGTCTGTCTCGGGAGTTGTTATGGAATCTGGTTGATTTTAACAATTCCACTGGGGGTGGGAAAGAGGCAGCAAGGCACCCTGTTAATTAATGCAGCCATTAATAATTGAAAAATCAATTAATAATTGAGTACATTTGCAGATGATGGGTAAAGGATGGGAACTGCAGGGAATATTCAGAATTTTGATAGTACTGAGGGATTTAGGACAGATTAAAACACATTTAAGGAAAAAACTCGTGCAGACTTTTCCTTGAAAAAGATGCATGAGGTGCACACAGACTCTGTACTCATTTTTTGCTAAAAATATTCTTCAGCCTCCATTGTCTGCAGGCTTTCAGATGAGCCATGGACTGATGGCTCTTGCAAGGTAAGAACTGGGAGTTCAGGTGTAAATCCTCCTCCTCTCCCTTCCTTTAAGTGCAATTCTACTGTTGTAGCTGAAATTTTGTGTTCCTGGACACACATGACATCTCATCCAGTACAAGGTGTGCAGGAATTTACCTACAAAGAACAGCTCACAAACAAAACTGGGTTTTATTTTCTTTTCAAAAGCAAAATAATTAGAGCAGACGGGGAACACAGAGAGCATCTGTGGTTAATTAAAGGGTGAGACTGCAGAGCAGCAACAGATGTTACATTGCTGTAGTCAGAGGAGTTTATTGCTAACAGTGGTGAACATTGTGCATGGTGGACTGGGCATTTCCAACCAATTATTTAACAGGCAGACTTCCACAGAGGTCACCCTTTTCTTCTTGGAAAAAGGGAGGGTTTGAGTGTCATGAAGGTTGGAGTTGCAGGAGAGGTCTGGAGAGCAAAGTGTTCTATTCCCTGAGATGAGGACTGGAAAGCCAGTGACACCCACCACAACAGAAGGTATCTAGGGTGATGATGTGGGCAGGTATGCATGAAGAAGACATGACAGAAAAGGCCAACATTCCCACAGCCTCCCTGAGTTCCAGAAAGGCCCCTTCTAATCTAGAGATCAGAGCAGTGAGAGGGTCACATGGCTGTGTAGATCAATTAGATTCTCCACCTGATGGCATTTGAGCATGGAGTGACTCTGGAGCAGGGACCTCCTTCCATCTGGGTCCATTTCTTCTCCTGAGTAACTCCTGAAAGCTGTTTCAAACTACCCTGCACCACCAGTCCCAGGGAGAAGTTGTGGTAAATGGAGCAGCAAACTCTGTGGAGTTTCTGCTGGACAGAGGGTGATCACACCTCACGTTGCCTGACCTGACAGGGTCACAGCCAGCTGGAGCTGGCTAGGCTTTATAAAAACCATTCCACTCCTACCTTTTGCTGCTTCCTATTTGCACTGCTCTGATTAGTTGTGCAGGTTCAACTGTTCCCATTGATGGGGCTCCATGGATCCCAGAGTGTGGATCTGGAGGTTTGGGACGAGGTGTGGCGCCCAGGGTGGTGTTAGCTACTCACACACACACATACATGCTGCTTTTCATTTGTTTTTTAAAGTGGGGTTTCCACTTTATATCTGGAGTGCTCCAAAACAGCTACAAAATTCTGCACTAAATTTGTGTGCAATTCCTTCTCTGCTCACTTTTTTTTTTCCTCTTTCCCCTGCAGAGATTTTAGCTGTTTTTCATACTAAAGCAAGGAGTGACAATAACCCTCAGGTTTTGTTACCTTTGTGCCTACACTTGCATCCCTATTCCCTTGGTCCCCATGGAGAGCTCTCCATGCACTCCCTTGGAGCAGCCATTCTCTGCTTCTGAGGCACAACTGATGGCAAGGGAGAGCTCTGTGGGTAGACTTACAATTATCCTGCTGATAAAAAGGGCACAGATAAAGTCTGGCTTTGTCCAAAAAAGATAAGCTGGAACCCGAGAATGGCCGAATACCTGATCAGAGATCTACAATTACAGCAGCTGATGGGAAGCCTGCAGGGACAATCCAGAGGTTGCCATAGAAATGCAACAAAGGGTGAAATCCTCAGGGAGTGCACCTGAGTCAGGTACCAATCCTCAGTGAATGAAACTCTCAGGTTTAAGGGGGAAAACAGCAAGCTCTCAGAGATAAAGCTAATTGAGCTGTCTGTCCTGTTTGGGAAATCAGGGAGATCCCATCTGGCCATCAGCCTGGATTGCTGCCCTGCCTCTTTCCCAGCCTTGTTTGGGTGAAATATATAAACCTCAGGAGAACTTGCAGAGCATCAGTGTACATCTGCTGGCTTCTCTAGATCCTTGTGCTAGGAAACCTAGAAAAACTTTATCATTTTTGGGCCACAGAAAGCATTTCAGTTCCTTGTTATGGAAATCCTGTGTAACAACAGCCTACTGCACTCGACTTGGGGATAACATTTTTCTGACTGCTTTGGAGTGACTCACAGTTTTTAAAAAGGTATTTCCTGGGTGGAGGGAGGGTGTACAAAATGTACAAAATGGTGCTATTTTAAGGAAACACTTAATTCTGAATATCCTTCATCAAACCAGCCACTGGCAAAGAGAGTGCTGTGCAATCTGTGTGCAAATCCCTTTCTAAAATCGTTCCTGCACAACTTCCCACATTCCTGGAAAAAGGAGAGGAAGACTTATGGTAAACAAGACTGATATTTCTACTCTTTAGAAATATATTTTCTCCCCATCAGAGGCTGTTTGGAGTGAAGAGAATTGATTGAATTTCAAAAAACTAGAGTTGCAAAAAACCAAACACAGACACTTCCAAAGCCCCAAGTTTCAAATCCCCAGCTCCACCAGCAGAGCATCCTCTTGGTGAAAAGAAGGAATAGATGTTATTAATATTGACTTTCTTAACACATGGAATCCCCAACAGGGCTTTGTTGGCCTTTTGAAAGTGAAAGGAGATAATTTGGTTTGAGGAGATATCATTCCCTCATTTAAATGTTGATCTTAGAGGGGGAAATCAAAGGTTATGTCTCTGCCTTGTCACAGATTTCCATGAGGGAGCCAAAGTCTTAAAAAGCAAACAAACAAACAAAAAATCATTCAATCACCTAATAAAATTAAAACAGAACCAAACAATGAGCTTTGAAGGAAAACTTTTGAAGAGGGATGACTTTTTTTTCAACAAAGTTAAACCTTTGCAATTTTATTCCAGATGACATTATCTTTTCAAATTCCATTTCTATATAGAAGGAATAAATAACCCAAAAATATTTTTTTTTAAATGGAACTTCAATTTTTTTTTTTTATTTCAGCCCACCCTGAAACAGTTCTCCCATTTTGAAGTGCCTTGGTTTGGGCACTGAATAAAAAAAGAAATCATTTTTGCATCTCCTACTATGTTACCAGAAGTTGTCACAGAGAAAAGTCTTTTCATCTAAGACATTAGTAAAGTCTTAGGCTTCAGAAATATATGAAATACTATTATAATAATATTATGTTAAAGAGCAATCCTGAATATAATGCCTGAAACTGCAGTGCTTCTTTTGGTTTGTATTTTTTATGGTTTTGAAAGTATTGTTGAGAAGACAAAATGAGAAGAGAACCTTTTGTCCAGACTCAGAATTTCAAGCTGGGTTAGAGACAGAATCTACAGGAAAAGAAACAGATTTTTTACGAACGTCTAATTTTCATCCATGACAGAATAAATTTATTCCTTAAATGCTTGTAGGTGAAAGCTTGGTTAGTGAATATGTTTATCTTCCAATGAAATGCAGTTCTGCAAAATATTTTAGTTTACAGCAAATCACAACAGCAGCAGTTTTTGTTACTTTACATGCAGTGTACATGGAGATGCCACATGATTTGCAGGGCTTGATTCCATTCTCACTCCTCAGCTTCGCACTGGTGGTTCAGTGATTCCTCTTGATGCTGGCTGAATTCCAAGTCTAAGTGAGAGGAGAATCAACCATTCAAGGTTTATTTTTTTATTTTTTTGCTCAGGACAATGAGTGCCAAGGAGCTTCCCTGGTTCTGGCAGCTTCAGCCATTCTTCAGCCTCCCTGCTCACCAGCACGTGCATTCTAGCACCTGCTAAGCAAAGCACAAGAAATCCAGAGATGCAAGCGCCCAGTGATTTAAATTCCTTTTGTTCCCACATCTCCCAGAGCCCTGGGTGCCCTCCAGAGGTGGCACCATGTGGCAGAGTAGATTAGGAAGGCACAAAGACTCCTTGAGACTCCACTTGTTTGCAAACCCTCCACTGGGCAGCGACGCCCAGTGAGACCATGAGGAGTGTGACCTTCCCCATGGCCAGTCCTTCCCCATGGCCAGTCCTTCCCCATGGTCAGGCCAACCTGCCCAAGGATAGGGACTAAAGCAGGAGTGTCCCTGTGCCCCATCTGCAGGAGGAGGGATGGTTCCCAGGAGAATTCCTGCCGGGAGAACTCCTGCATGCCTCCCCTGCTCGCATGCACGGGTGCCACAAGAACCAGCTGCTGCCCCAGTATAGCCCTTATCTCACACTGATGAAATCTGGAAATGCTTCAGTCCAGAGGGCATTTAAATGGTAACAGAGACCCTCACATCTGGGGATTCTAAGGAAGCAAAAGAGGCTCCTTTTGCTCCCTCCCTGTGTCTCTCCCTCCCTCGTTCCAGGCTTGGAATGGCATCACGCAGCAAGCAGAGGTAAGCACAGGCTGTTCCCTTCCCTCAGGAGTCACACCACGGTGTGCTGGGAGCTGAAGGAGGTGAAGCTGCCCTTGGGGCTGTGGTGACCCTGGGAGAAGCTGGCAGCCCTCGTCCTTTTGCTTTTGGTCCCACTCCTGCGTTTCCGCTTGTCGCGTGCGATAAAGCTTTCGATCAGCTTCAGCTTCTCGTGCTCTTCCTTCAGGAAGAAGTCAACAAGCACGGCCTTCTCCTTTTTGATCTGTTCACTGATGTCCTTGGGGATGTCAGGGATCATCCAGTCAACCAGAACACTGAGGAACATCACCAGGTTCTGCAAGCACAGCAACAGACGTGAAGCAAGCATGAAAAATCCAAGATACTTGCACTGGAGCGAAACCAAGCCATTGTTAGAGCTATGAGACAGATGTCAAACACATTTTGCTGGTGCTGTGTGGTGGTAAGCATTCAATTAAGGCTTTATTTCAAGAAACAGCTCAGGTTTGTGCACAGCTACCCTTCAGTGTAGAGGCTGAATTAAACACATGCTTCAGTTAGATTTGAAATAGGAAAGGACATGGAATCATCAAAACCCATGGCCTTAGTAGCTAAACCAGCATAATTCTTTACAGGCACCCAAAGGTGCCCAGTTCTCAACATACAAGTCCTTGATACTGAGTTCAGGATCCATTAATATAAGGACATCCTCCAACACCATCAAAAATCCTGCAACACAAGGCAAAGATACTCGTGTGTTTCCAGTGTGGTCTGAGCACACAGCTGACAACTTTCATGGCCATTCTGTCCTCAAATCCTTCTGTCTGCTGACAAGCAGCATCGTTTTTACACTTGCACAATGTGCAAGCCAAAACCTCAAACCTCAGGTGTCAAGGTGATTACAGGAGGTGCTCATAACATCAAGCAGGAAGCAGACTGGGCAAAAAGTTTTGCTTGCTTGTGAAATCTATAGATAAGGGGGTTTGTGGGTTTGTATTGTCGTGATAATGCTTTGAGAAGTGCTGTGTTGTGTAATGCCTGGAAACGTGTGAGAACTGTTTGCTGACAGGGCTGCTAGCATGAACTCTCTGTCCCCATCCAAGACAATGGAGCTAATTAACCAGGGAATGTTCTCTGGCAGAGCAGGCAGAGGGTTTGAAGCCCAGCAGAACCAGTTGCTTTCAACCGCTGTGCAGCTAGTGGTGGAAAATTACTGAAGGCATGGCAAAGAAGCAGAAGAGGGCAATACAAACCAGGCAAGATTCACAGAAACACTTGGGAACACTTGGCAGGTGAGGACAAAAGAAAGGCAGGTTTGAAAAAGAGGGATGAGCCCAGTTTGGCTGTGGAAGGATCCTAAATCAAGGAGGAAAGCAGAAGGAAGCCATTCAAAAGGCAAGCCATGATAGCAAAACCCTTGCTAATGAAATCCTCACACTGGGAAAAACTTACCGTGTGCACAATTCAAGAAAGTAGCAAAAATCCTTGGATGATTTATTACTTCTGTTTATTTCTTGCTTTGGGTAAAGAACAGCAGTTAACAAGCCTACACAGCATTTATGTGCTTTTTTACAAGTGGTGCCTCTGAGAGTATAAAAGTTGACAGAGTCCACTTAAACGTTCAAAAGCATGTGGTATTTTGGGGATCTCTGCCGGTGCCAAGGGCTAAAGGAAGCTGTGGCTCTTGCCTTCCATGTCTATTGGACATGGGCCCCTTTGGAACTGGCACTTGGATCCATTTATGATGGCATTTCTGTGGCTGAAAGTGAAGAAACTCAGCAGGCTTACCTGAAATAGAATCACAAAAGCCAAGCGAGCAGACAAGACCGCCCAGTACTGCTTAGAAAACTCGTACTGGTGAGGGGACCAAGGTGGTTCTCTGTAGTCTTTGAACCTGGAGATGGAGACAGCTCAGTTAACTCGGTTCCAGCAATTTCCTGCAGCACCAATTGCTGTGATTAATGTGATTTTTCCAATTACAAAACCTAAAGAATCAAATCCTCCAGATGTTCTTACTTCAACCCTTATTATGAAATACAACTTCAGAATTAGAGCTGGACTACCTCCACTGAATTTAACACACTTAGTCTGGTGTTCACAGTTATAACCAAAATCAGAACATTGTTTTAACGTTGGAAATGTCCAGATTTTAGAGCATTGACAGAAGTCCCCTTTATTTTCTTAATATAAATTGACATTAATGTACAGGGAATAAAATGCTGAAATGAAAGCAGAGATAGTCCAAGGGATTTTCAGACTGAAGGAGATAAACCTGCATTCATCTCACATAAAACTTGATTAATTTAGAGAATAATTCTGCCTACATCAAATGTGAATCATGCTTTGGTGATTCCTGTCTTTGCATTAACGAAAGGGGGAGCCATGGGAAAGGCACTTCCTAAATTAACTGTCTAGCCTTGGACAGGATAAAACAGAGCCTTAGTGGTTTGGTGTAAAGAGTGTTGCTTTTAGTATTATCATCAATCATTTGGAAGTAAACAACAGGCTAATAAAAATCACAGATGCTCCTAAATTGGAAAGTTTTGCAAATAGCAGGAAACACAGAAAGCAATAAGAAATGGAGACAGGAAACACAATGAGAATAATATGGGGAAATGGAAAATAATTAAAAATAAAACACTTGAAGGATCTTCGAAGGGATAGTATTTGAAAGTGGAAATAGCCTGGAGCTTGCAAGTTAGCACAAGTTTGAAACATGGCAGCAGGACAGTGTATGACTTTGTGGGTGTATCAACAAAAGTCACAATGGTGCTGGGGGTGGAATTAGCCTTCCTCGGAACAGCCCAGGTAAATCCACACCTGGAATGCTGCACTCAGCCATTCAGCCATGCAGATTCCAGCGTGGGGAGGGAAGGAAAAAAGAAAGAGAGGAAGGAAAAAAAAAATAAAGAAAAAGATAGGGACAAATTGAAGGCAGTTCAGGAGAACAAGGGCTGAGGAGACTGACTCATCGGGAAGATTAAAGAGCAGCACATGTATTGCTCCACTTTGGTAAGTAACAGCCACAGTTGGACATGATAACCATGCGCAAATTGTGCCCTTAGGACTGAAAGGGATAATTTAGTGCTGTTCCCAGTGTTTGACTAGGAGTAATGGGATGAAATGAAGAAAGGGAAAATCTGTTTTGAATACCACAAAACCCGTCCTGACAGTAAGATTCATTAGACTGTGCAAAAGCCTCCGTTGGGGGATAATGGAGAAGGTTCATATATAAAATCTGTCAGCTTCGGTTTGCAGGTGCTCTTGCCAAAATCACCTTCGGGTTCTACCCACGTGGTTTTGCATGTTAAATTACACATTTGCAATCCGCTCATCCCCTACATCCTGCTGTTCCCCACCCCCAAGAAACTGAGTCTGGAATGCTGGATGTGATTCTGGATGCTGCAGCTTCTGGAGACAAAGGACATGAGGTACAAGCCCACGGGGAGGAGAAAACCACTTTAAATTTGGGGCTGTGTTAATTTAGGGAAGAACTCCCTGGGCTGTGTTAGCCCCTGGATGGTTTTGTTCAGCACTGCATGCACAGGTCCTGACTTAGGAATCCTGTGCTGCTCCTGCACTGCCAGATCCCCCCTCTGATACTTTTCTGGACATTGTGGACTCCCACATGTTGCTCAAATCTGTATGAGTGCTGCATCAAGGGCCAAAGAGAGTTCCCTTGAACTTAATCTGCTTGAACAGCAAAGCCAAGGAAAACCACTGAGTTTCTTGTGGACTTTGCTGACCACTATTAATCAATCCCAGTCTTGAAATGGAGCCCAGGTTCAACTGGAAGGGTCACCAACTGTGGTGGGTTTTCCATTTAATGCATTCTGAGCTTCACAAGCTATGTAAGTGTTGCAGGACATCAGACCCCTTGGAAATTTCACCTGGCTCAGCTGGGAATCACACTGCTTGTGATGCCTGAACCCACACTCAACAGATCACGAGCAAATGATTTATGGTGAAGGAAAATGTTGCCAGAGCTATAGATGAGGTAGCTGGGCCTCCTCCCCACCTCCTTTTTAAATTATTCTCTGGCACATGGGACTCCAAAGGGCCTTTTCTAACCCCTAGATTCTACAGGTAGTTTCTTTCTTACAAAGACCATCTTTTCAGCTCAAGAAGCTTTTGGACAATGTCCTCAGGTGGGATTTTTTGGGGTCTTCTGTGCAGGGTCAGGATTTGATGATCCTTGTGTGTCCCTTCCAACTTGGGTATTCCATGACTCTGATTCCCTCACCCCTCCAATGCTTCACTCTTAAAATATTTGATTCAGCAGGTATAGTAGGAACAGCAACCAAGCAATGCTGCAAAGACTACTGTGTTTCCTAAGTAGCAAGCAACTGTCATTCCACTGAAAAAGGACAAGAATATGAATGGTCAACATGGTTGAAGAAGGGAGCACAGAAAAGTTATAAGGGAGAATAGAAAAATGTGCACTGAATGTAGAGAATTGTAGGAGAAGGGAAGCTAGAGAGAACCACACCACAGCTGGACAAATGTGAACTGAAGCCAGAGCTAAGACAAAGGTGTTAATGTATCTCAGAAGTTTATTTTGTGGGGGGAAAAAATGACTGGTAAAGAAAAAAAAATCAAACTATGTATATAGGTGGAATTTCAAATCATTCCAAATAAGCTAATCCATTTTATTTCCTTCTTCAGATGGTCTTTGAGAAGGAATTGGAGAAAACATCCAGAATCACAGAATCAGGAGTATATAGAATATAGTCAGTGAAAAATGTTAGCATCCACCACTGATCATTAGGAATAGATGCGATGAATCCCATGACATTAAGAAAATAAATTCAAAGACACTTTATAAAGTTGCTGAATGTTGGGGCAGACCCATGTTAAAAGAAAAGTCCCTTGAATGACTCCATATCTGCTGCTTCCTTTTTTCAGTGTGAACAGCAGCTTTGTATGTACTCCATTATCATACAAAGCTACAAGGATTAAAAGGGAAAAACCAATAAAAATATCCCATATCTTAGCAAGATTTGCTTCTAATTTGCCTTCAGCTATACAAATGCCATTTCTCCCTGAAAAAAAAAAAAAAAACAAAAAGTAGAATTATAACTAATACTGAGCATCAGCTTTACAGCAACATTTATTTGCAAGCAGTGCCAAAAGAGTTCACAGCACTGCAGAAAATGCTGCTCTAAATATTTGAGGAATGTATTCTGTATGTTCAGTGGCAGAGTTGTTTCTGGCTCATTACAGTTATTTTTAAGATACCTTAATCTCTGGCAATGCCTGTAAGGAGCAAAATTCAGCCTCATTGCAACCACATTTATCTCCAGAGGTCACAGAGATCTAAGAATAAGAGAGGTCAGCTTGTTCCCAATGCATTTGCCAGAAACAGAAATGCAGATTTTATTTCCAGCTCGAGGGGCAGCGTTTGGTTGCCACTCTCTTGGGACACAAGTTAGAGACCCCATGCTTTATCACAGTGATAGTTCTGTCCAAAGCTGAGATTTTGATGAGATTCAAATGAGGCAGATGATAATGAGAAACAATGTTTGTGGGTGCTGACATTTTTCCCAATTGTTTCCTGATAACAGGAGAGAAAAGCTCCCATAGTTCTGTCTCACTCACTAACACATGGTCAAACATTTTCTTTTTTTCTTTCTCAGTCTCTTAGGTGGTATCATCAGGCAGGGACTACTTCTGTACCCAGTGCAGACCATTCCCTCCTCCCTGTGTGTGGGCTCTGCTGGGAATTTGGCTGTGTATGACCATGCTGATGTGAGGAGTGCCTTTCACCCCAGTTGTTAATGCACACATTTCCAAACACACCAGCACTTAGCTATAAACACACAGGTAAAAACACAAGGTAAAAAGCAGCATAGTGAAAGAGGCAAAATCACAGTGTAGTGAGTCAAGATGCTTGTTGAAGGAAAACAAAGGTGAATTTAGGGATGGAAAATTTAAAAATGCTAGGAACTGAAGGTGGAAAAGCATTTCACAGATTTACAAATCTAAATGTCTGGAGATGCTGCATCCTCTCACATGGAATATTTTGCTAACAAACAACTCCCAGCAGCAGAAATGGGGAATAACAGATCTTACATGCTTATAAGTTGCTTAAAAGTTGGGAGTGCACTCCTGTATCCCGTGCTGTAGTTAAGGTAGAAGGTAGGGACCCCCCAAAGGCAATCCAACAGCACTGCAGAGTGACAGGGACAGATTTCTCTCCCTTTCTGCCCTGCTTCTGGTGGAGAAACTGGGTTGTGCCACTTTGGGGGGTTAGAGTTGGGCAAGATATATACCCCACTTAAAATCAGTGTGAAATATATTGCACATCAAAGCAAGGGAGGAAAACCCACTCTATACCAAGGCTCTCCTTAAATAAAGGGAAGAGGAACTTTTATAATTCTTTTGTGCCACTGCAGAGACCAAGCACAGGGTGATTTCAAGGGAGTCAAAAGGGAAGGTGAGACAGGCTGTTGAATTTAACCCTGACCCAAAGAAGCTCAGTTTTGAATAGCCAGGGGTTGTAATACCTTAAGCCAGCTCTTTGAATTTCTACATATTATTATAAAAATACAATTACTTTGAAAGCTGGAGCCATGTTAGTTATTTCTCATGCAAAATGGAACTGCTCTATAGGTATCTGGTATTTGGGACATATTTTAAGGAAGTTGAGCCTTGTTTCCCCAATCTGAAATGCAAGACATGTAGATGGCGACTGGTGCAGGTTTTAAAAGTGGGTATAATACATTGAAAACTTATATCTCAATGGGTAAGGACTGAATTTAATACAGACAGAGAAAGCCTGGTTCTAATTACTGGGTGTCCATTTTAAAAAATTATTATTTTTAATTAAACATGTATCTTTGAGTAAAGAAAGAGTTAGTTTCCTTTTTTCTTTGGATCAAGCCCGTCTAAATTGTTTATTTTTCCTTTTAATGCCCTGAAAAAAACCCTTTTAAAGACCTTGTAACACAGAGAGAATACTCTAAAAGCTGCACTTCCAAACCCACATTTTCAAAGGCAGATGAATATTGTTGAACATGCTACCATAAAAGTGAATTTTATCAATTCCCACTTTGAAAAACGACATAAGAGCCAAGGAAATTCCCTCGACTGCACCAACTGCCCTTACAAGTAGTTTACCTGCAGAATGAAACCTCCTGTGCAAACAGGGAGTTTTCTGGCTGTGTCCCAGCCTTGAGCTGGCTGACATTGAAGTAGGAGAGGGTGTGATTGATGAAGCCATGCATGGTTCCATTCTGGCTGTATGCATATTGATACATGAGGCGTGGGATGAAATCAGAGGTGACAGCAATGACAAAAGCCTGAGAGATGGCAAAACAAACAAACAAACAAAAAAAGCCAAACAATTGAACCACAGCATTGTGAATCTGTGTCTCCAGGTCAATCAATTCCAGGGAAAATTTTCATGTTCAGGTAAATTTAGAGTGGTGGTGAAGGGAGAGTTATATGGCCAGAATTGGTATAGAATATTTGCATATAAATGCACAGTAACCTGCTCTCTCTCTCCAAAGGAAGGCTCAGCTGGGGAAGTAGCAAAAGCAATTAATGGACTGTCCATTGCTCCAATTCTTTTCATCTCTGGAGCCATTAGGATGTTTATCACTAGTTAAAAAAAAAACCAAAAACCCTACAACAAGAACTAATAGCTAGTTGGTGTAATTTGGGCTATATTTTGGTGTAGTTACACCAAACCTTTTGATTGCAAAAGTCCATTTTCCCCTAAGAATCAGGATTCACACATGACACATGGTGGGATCCCATGCTGGTGTTAAACCTCATGAGACTGGTATGCCATAAAACTGGTGAAATTGTGGAGGCAATCAGTCACAGAAACCTCTGCATCATAGCAATGAGAATCCCCTTGATTTCTGCTCTGGACTCACTCCTGCTGGAGCAGGTCCAGAGGAAGTCAGAGGGCTGGGAGAATTGGGATTGTTCAGCCTGGAAAAGAGAAGGATTTGGGAGGAGACTTTAGAGCCCCTGCCAGTGCCTGAAGAGACTCCAAGAGACCTGGAGAGGGACTCTGGACAAGGGCTGGGGTGACAGGACAGGGGAATGGCTGCACACTGCCAGAGAGCAGGGTCAGGTTGGATCTGGGGCAGGAATTGTTCCTGTGAGGTGCTGAGCCCTGGCACAGGGTGCCCAGAGCAGCTGTGGCTGCCCCTGCATCCCTGGAGTGTCCCAGGCTGGATGGGGCTGGGAGCAGCCTGGCACAGTGGGAAACATCCCTGCCATGGCAGGGGGGGGAATGAGATCCAACCCCAACTATTCTATGATCCTATAATGATTTAAAACTATATTTTGCTAAATAATAATTTCCTGTATCAACCTCATCCAGATGGAGAAGCAAAATATGGGTATTCAGTATTTTTTTAACAGGTATACACATACTTACATTTCTTTCAAGGAAAGGTATCTAATACTTCAATGGAATCCTCAGGAAATAAACATTTCCAGAGTTTGATCAACACAGGAAATAATCAAGGATCATAAATCTGCAAAGTGTATTCAGAGAAAAACAAGAGGCTGCAGAGTTTTTCTCCTCAGCTGCAATCTGTGCCTGACAGTGAGATTCTGGGGATGTGCAGGGTTCCTCAGATTCCCTGCCTTAAATCTGGAAACTGGAGAGTGAACAGTGCTCCACCCAGGTGAAACAACACTGCCCCTCTGGAGGCTTTAGAGTGCTGTGCTGTTCTGCTGGGAGCTATTTTATCAAAGAAATGTCCTAATACCTCTCCACAAGTTTTCCCTTCTGTAATGAAAACCTCCCTTTCTAAAGGGCTTTGATATCTTTAATATCTCTGGTATTATTCCACGACCTTAAAGGTATTTTCCAGCATAAATGATTCTATGAGATTATGATCTGTAGGTTAAAAATCCACTAGAAACTATTAGGATTAAAGTCCTAGGGCATGAGATTTTTTTTATCTTAAAGAATATACAGGAAAATTTTACTTAGTGAGTAAATAGAGCACAATAAACATAATATATCTGTATTCTGTTGTATTTGAGCACCTGAGAAAATTAGATGTCACTTTTAAATTATGTTGAAGGGCCAATAAAATATAACCAATTACAAACAATAAATTATGAAGAATTTTAAATTGCATTGAAGGAACAGCATAAGCTCCCAAGATCATGGTTAGAATCTGGTGTTACCAAACACTTACATTAATGATCACTGAAAGCTTTCCAATACCACTCAAGATGTTATACCAAATACCTGTAAGTGAAAGGAAAACACTTATTAATGGATTCATTATAAACTTTCTTCTTTTATTGACTGTATTTTTGGTCCTATCCTCACTGCAGTGCTCTTTCAATACTCACCTATATCTTTTTCTCTCACTGTGTCTGGCCTCCTCAGCTCAGTTACAAATTTTTTTGCATCAAGACGAACCTCGATGACATTGTTCAGGAGGGCAAAGACAGGGGCCAGAGGGAAGGAGGCAACAAAGAGTGTGACAAAGCCAAACTGGATAACTGGGGAAAAAAAATTTAAAAATCAACGTTTTTTGATAACTCCTGAAGGGAGCAGCAAACTGTTGCATTACCAACCCCATAAAATTCCACTTCCCAGTCTGGTCCCAGGAATATCCCAGAGTAGGGCTATGAAGAGACAAAAGTTTGTCACTCTGCTTTATGAATGTTTCCAATAAAGCCTCAAGTTGCTAGCACAAGCACAAGCCAAAGGAAACAATAAATTTAATAAAGGACAAGGGGTTCAGAGTCTATTTTTCTGAATTTATACATAATTAACTGATTAGTCCATGCTGTTTCTTTCCTGTCCTTTTCCCTGTAAGGAAAATGATACACACTCAAGCAAAAGGAGAAAATCTACAAGGTGCCACTATTTCTTCCCAGGTTCCTTTGAAAAACTTGGTGGCAGCCTGTGAAAAACAAGAACAGAAGTGTCTCTGTGGATGCAGGAGCCAGGGGTGTGGTGCAGCACTTTCATCTCTCCTTTTGTCACTGATATCCTCCAAGTTTAGAAATACTCCTCTTTAAATCTGAACAAGGGTGAATTCTCTATAAATATGTTAAAATAATTAGACTGATAAATCTGACTGTGATCTACATCTCAGAGTTAGAAAATATTAGCGTAGAAAACGTTTTGAGGTGTTTAAATGCCATATTTACTGTGGCTTCTTTTTTGGCAAATCTCTGTTTAAGTTCTCTCTCCACTGAGGGAGGAATTGCACTTTTCTGTGAAAATAGCACAATATTCTGTGTACATCACACAATATTGTACTTTAGAATATTTTCCTTCAGCACTGTTGTCACAACCTACAACTAACTCTTGAAAAAGTTTTCCCCAGGACCTTTTCCCACATACACCAATTTTTGTGTACAGGTTGCAAGTCCTCTGATACCTACCCTTTCTCATCTCATGTATTTGCACACAAAAGTTAAATCTCTGTATATCAATTATATGGCCTTTAGAGTTTCATTCTTATTGTTTTGTTCTGAGATAAATTGTATACACTAAGATGGAGCTTTTTCAAAGCATACAAACATCCTACCCTTGAAATCATACTGTCCTGACTATTTTGTGTTCAGAGTCAGGAAAAGGAATTAAAAAGGAAATAAAACCAGATGTTAAAGTAATGTCCCCCAAAAACTGTGAAATGCTTAGAAAAATACATAGCGCCAAAATATGCCTTATTTGGTTCTAAGTGAATTTAGCAGGAATACAGCTGGGAGGATTCTGTAAAAAAATAAAATAAAAAGAACAAAAAAGAAGTATTTGCAGTGCTTTAAGAATAAACCACACACGCATTTGCTTTGATGTTGTTTGTAGCCCCTTCATTCATTGTCTGGGAAAATGCAGTTTAATTTTTTTTCAAGTTCATGAAAAAATGCTCAAGGTATGCAAAGGACTTCTGGATAATTGTGTAAATATGTCTTCATAGAAAACTCTGTGCCAGAAGTGTTTGTGTGGCCATCTTGAAATCTCTTCAACCTCCTCAACTCCTTCTTATGAAAGTGTAAATAATGCAAAAAGCAGGCAAAAAAAGCAATCCCCGAGCCAAAGCCAGAATTTAGACAGCCTTGTGTAACAAACTAGCAAACAATCATTGAATGGAGGAGTCTTTGAACAGCCTCAGTAATTCACAGGGACTTGTTGAGTGTGATCAGTGTTTCTAGAAACAAACCTGAGATTACAAAGAGGAGAAGCTCTGTCCAGAACCCAGGAGGAATCTCATCTCAGCATCCTGGACTTCTGTGGATGCCTGTCTGGTCACACTGGAAATATTTACAATATTTTTAGGATGCTCACCATCTTTCATCAAGGACAGTTGACACCAAGACATCTTTTTTTTTTTGCTGGAAAACTTGATGGCAGCCCTTAAATAGCATCCAAAGGAGTGCCTCAGGTCAGAGCCCTCCTCAGAAGCTGTGCAGTGCCTGAGCAGAACCCAACAACAACACACCCTGTCCCTCCAAGTTCTGACTAAGAGCACAAATCAAAGCTTTTTAATTGTGGATCTGGAGGGTGGTGGCTGCTGTCCTTGTGTAAGGGATACAGAATCAGTATCTCTGGGATGTGATCACTCAGATTCTACAAGATTTACATCTTGTGGATTTACATCTTGTGGATTTACTCACTCCAGTAGTGTGAGCAACCCAAGGAACATTTACCTCAAAGCCTCATTTAAGACAAGGTACTATTTACAATTCTGTTGGGTTTTTTTCTGTCTCTTATCAATAATGTCTGGCATAGGATCATGTGTTACTGGAAGTAAACAGCAGGAAAATCTCTTCTGTGCTAAGCAACCTTCCAAATCCTAGGAAGAAACTTTTCAATATACAGTCAGGCTTGGCTGAAAAACTAAGGAAAAGGTGTAATTTATAAATCTTCTGTAATAAATGCATGCAACAAGCCTACACACAACCACCAATGGTATTTTCAAAGCCATCCTCATTATAGAGATTATAGAAAAATGCAGGTTTCTCTTCAGTGACTTTTTTTTCCTTTTACTGCCTCACACATTGCCTTTTTGATGGCTTTTCCTGCTTTAGGGGAAATTCTTCCAAACCTCTCAGATTAATCCTTATAGTAGTCAGTAGCTACAGACATTGGATCTGATCATTTTCTTCTTGTGCCATTGTTTTTAAACAGGAGTTAGATGATGAAACCTTTTATTATTACTTCTCCTTGAGGAAAGAATGTTTTTAATCTATTGCCACATGAAGCTTGGACTCCTAGAGGGGTTAGACTAGGGAAGAGAAGACCAAATGAAACAGGAATCTGAAAATCATTGCTGATTTCAGTTTCTTCTCAAGGAAACACAAGTGGTATCAATTTCAGACACTCATGTGCATCATTTTGCTCTTGGAGCCAATTTAATAAAGTTTCTTTCATTAGCAATATTTATTGCTACTCTAAACATCGATTTCTTGCCAACTCCTATCACTGCAGGCCACTCACACACGTTGCAAACTTGCTGCCATGTGGAAGAGGAAATTGCTGTGCATGCTGCCTGCTTTGGGGATGCACATGGATGGGATAATGGGTGAAAAGCCCTTGCAGTTTTGGAAGCAGGAAGTGCTAAGGACACATTTGACACATGTTGACAGTAGCAATTTATGTTTCTGGATCACTTGAGCAAAATTTTCTGATCACTCAAGCAATTTAAGAGTGTCTGCACTAAGAAATGCAGGAATATGTTAGTTAATACTATCAAAACAAACAGTCATCAGAAATGTCACTGGTGCAAGTCAAATCTTGGTGCAGATGTGCCAAGCCTGCACAGCAAACAAGCTCAGCACAGTCTGCTGGGGAAATCAGAGTCAAAGACTTTTACCCTAAAAAATTAATCTTGTTGGGTTGGAAGGGACATTTAAATGTCATCTATTCCAAACCTGTGTAATGAGCAGTAATTTTCAACTAGATCTCATTGTTCAGAGCTTCATCCAACCTGACCTGGAGTGTTTCCAGGGATGGGGCATCCACTACCTCTCTGGGCAACCTATGCTAATGTTTGACCATCTTCATTGGAAAAAAATTCCTTCTTACAGCTAATCTAATTTGTTGGCATGGACTAGAGTGACTGATATTTTGCAGAAACAAATTTCAGTGAACAAAGACAGATTTACCTTTTCCAAATGGGAAAACAGAGGAGGTTAAAAAATAACCAGTAAATTTTGCTGTTTCTACAAGCCTACCTAGATTTAAATGTAACTAGGTGTAACTCTCTCTAAGAGTTCAGGATTGTTAAAATAACAAATAAGAGCAAAAAAGAAAGCAGCTTGGAAATGGGCATCCCAAAATTTAAGTGGGGTAGTTATCATCAAAACCTCCTTTCCCTGTGGCACATCATGCTGCAAAACTCCTCCTGAGACTGCTCCAAGCACAGTCCCTCAGAGAAGTGCTGCCTTAACAGGGTTAATCTGCTTCCTAACAAAGTGCAAAGAGAATGTGTGATTTGCCATGTGAGGAGGGGGCCAGACTCCATGTTTTGACAGGAGTCAGTAAAAGAGAGTGGATATATGGATAAAAAAAGCAAGGACTGCCTGTGATTAGGGTGCAGCCTAGTGAATGGTAGACCTGGAGGCAAGAATCTCAGCTAAGGATGTCATCCATCCTCAAAAGTAGGAGCATCCTGGCAGGACAAACCTGAATGTAGTGACTCCTCACACTTGGATACTTATCTGCCTGTTTCTGCATGAAACCCCATCACATCTGCATGGGGAAAGCCCAAGGCTGCAGCAAGCCCCATCTGCAGTCCCTCCTTCAGTCCAGATTGTCACTGGTGCCTGAGGGAGGTTGCCTGAGCAAATCAGTGTGCAAAATAAGTTCTGAAACAGCATCCAGATTTCTCTCTTTTCCTTAATACCATACCTCTTCTTACATTGCAGAAACCCTGCCTTTTTAAGCAATTCAGGAGAAAAAAAAAAAAAATCTTCCTCTGGCTTTCTGCATTGCTTCCCTTCCCAGCGCCCCCAGCCCAAAATTAGAGAAATAGGTAAATAATCTGCTGAGCTGCCTCGTGCAGTGTGATGCCCCTGACAACAATCCCAGCTGACAGGTTCAGTGCTGAGCTGCACCAAGTGCTTCCTGCCAGCATGGGTGGTCTGAGCAGTGGCTCTGACAGCTGGGAGCAGGGACGTGGACCCAGGGCAGCAAGCGGGGCTGGGGAGGTGCAGCTTGGCTTTCATCTGCTGCACATTTGTCTGTAAATCCCACAGGCAGGGCACAGCTTGGCAGGCTGCGAGGCTTCTCCACTCGGGAAGCTCACCCTCCTGTTGGAAACAAATGCTTGGATCAATAATTCATCTGTTCCTCTCCCCTGAACCATCCCTGGGTGGCTGCGGGCTGAGGCGCTCGCCGTGGTTTGTGATCCCGGCACGAGGGACTGATCTAAATTACAGGCTTGGTGTCCAGTGATTTATAGCATCAGTAGCTGAAACCCTGATACTGCAAGTCAGAACCATGGAACAAAATCATAGAATCCAGCCCAAGAATCCCACCATGTTCCCAAGAGCATTGTGCAAACCCTGGCAGGCTTGGGGCTGGACCCTGGAACAGAAACCCCCAAACCTTAACAGACTATGGTGGCACTTCTGCATTTCTTTTTTTTTTTTTTTTTAAAAAACCCAAACACATCAACCTACTCATTTCAGTGGCCATGATTTGACTCATCTTGGCAATTTCTAGAACTTGCTCCTAAAATGAAAAAACCCCAAGCAGTTCCCTAAGGGACAGCATAACAAATGGCTAAACATGGGAGCTCCAAAAGCTCCAAGACTTTTTACCAGAAGTCAAAACACAGGAAAGGAAAACCCCACTGTAACTTTTCTTCATTGAAGGACCGACTACTGACCTGCTTCCTTTCTGAACAGGTGGCCTTAAATGAACCCTTAAAACAAATCTGACATTTTGGAAATTGTGTTCTAACTCACAGCATTGGAGTGTCACTTTTCACACAGCAGAATCAAGGCCACTGGCAGCAAACCCAAGCAATGCTGACAAACATCACACCAGCACATATTTGTTACTGGTAACTAAAGGTCCTTGTCCTTAGACCTAGCTAACCAAGAAATTTGGTTGTTAAAACACAGATATTTCTGAGTTATTCCTGACCATAAAATTTTGTACAGGGTAAAAAATGTCTATGTTTTTTTTCACCATTGTTTAATTTCAAAAATTGCTAAGAGGCTTGCTTAAAGTTTACAGGAAAAAAAATCATCTGGGGCTGAAGTAATTCATGGGGAAAAACACCAGTCCTAAAGGATAATTTTTCAACAAAGTATCATTATGTGTAGTAGGGGATAAGGTAATAGAAGTGGCAACACAGACAGATCCTAAGGTGAGTTGGAACAATTGAAAGTGAGATAGTGGGAGCTGAAGGATTCTTGTGAGCACTACAGAGGGTAAGTTTGGGATCCTAAACATATAAGACATCCCCAAATCTGTTGTCATGTGAAATACCTTATATACACTTACAAATTTATAGATTTACATAAACCTACAATTCTAGAAATTGCCATGTATTCATTTTTAATTAGATTCCAAATGATGTCTACAAACCAAGATTGTTTCTGTATAGAGAGATAAACCATATCTGACAGTCCTATGTAAAGCCATGGCTATTGCAGAAAGGGAAAGGAAATTCTGAAAACTTACTCATTTCCATGTATTCTGGAGTCAGCCCAGTGAAAGGTTCCAAGATGTAGTCGAGATCCCATTGCTGAGGGTCCTTTGATTGGTTGGTGTCTACTTCCTTTACCTCAGTTCTTTCATCCTTCAGCTTCCTGAAGAGCTTCTTGAGCTTCCTGAGGAACAAAAGTTGAGATTGAACAAAGTTTTTTTTCCCCTAAATGATTTGGCCCAAGTCTTTGCACAGCAACACAGAATTAATCTCCTGTTACTTTGGTGCATCACAGGGCAAGTTTGCACCACCCTGGGAAGTTCTGATGCTGTTCATTGACAGACACAGGCTCCTGGAGTTGAATCCAGTACTTTATAATATTATTTCTCTCTAGATGCATATTCCAAGGGGATCTTCCTGATGATCCTTGCACCTAAATAATATTAGTAATTAGTACTCTCAAGAACAACATAATGAGCACCTCTCATTGTATGTAATGGTTTCATTCCACATTTATACTACAGACACTCTTTTATTTCACAATGAAAATTGGGAACTTCCAGTATAATAGAATTTTAGGGTAAAAAAATTATCAGACATTCATGGGTCACCCAGAGCAGCTGTGCCTGCCCCATCCCTGGCAGGGTCCAAGGCCAGGCTGGATGGGCTCTGAGCAGCTGATAGTGGAAGGTGTCCCTGCCCATGGCAGGGGGTGGAACTGGATGAGCTTCAAGGTCCCTTCCAACCCAGACTATTTTGTGATTATGGATTATTTCCAAACAAAGAGGATCCAAGGATGTACTGACAGTAGGAACACTGAGATGGGGATACAAATTTAATGATATCGACAAATAAATTAGAGTAAAATTGATAATTTCTAAATTAAGAGTAAAGTTTTCCCAGTGTCCCCCCCACACTGATATTTTAAATACATATGCATCAGCAACTTCATGCTATTTTACACACTGAGAAATTCCCATGGATAACCAGAGCAGAATGAGGTATATCTTCAAAATCAAGGCAGCAAAATGCAGTTGAATTAGCATAAAATAGCCAGATTTATACTTATTGCATATCTGTCTTTTGCAGATGATATTCATCTTCCTCAGAAACAAAGGCACTGTTTTACAGTTCTTCACATTCATGAGAGGAAATCCAGACTAATTCCAGTGATGTTTTGCCAGTAGTGTAAGCAGGGCTCTCCCACAAACTCTTCCCCCACAGCTCATGATAAACCCTTTGAACTGTAGGTGTGTGGCCTGGGGACAGGAATATCTGGGGGAAGGGGTTTTCCTTTGGACCTCCAGGGGAGCACAGCCACTCTCCTGGACCCTGACTTCAGCAGCAGGGCAAGGCTGAGGAACAGAGCCTGGCACACACAATAAAGGCTTTGCTGTGTGGGTTTATTGCTTCGTTCCCAAATTCACACTGAGCCATGGGATCACTGTGTTCCCACAGTGACTGAGGAATTTCTGCACCTACCAGTATTTACAGGAGCCTTTCCATTTCATCACCAGTAGGGAGGAAGTGGGGACTGGCAGACACTCTTTAAACAGGTCTAGATTGCATCAAGCCCTCTCAGATCCTGGATCACAAAGTCTCAAAAATCAACAGGACAACTCCAGCTTTTGTTTGAGGGGGAAGGAAGATGTAGCTCACAATTCTGATGGAACACCATCAGTACTTTGGCATCACTGGTACCCAGGACACTCAGATTACAGTTTTAATGAAAGGGTGGGGGTAAATATAAAATGCTTCACGAGACAGAATTAGATGAATCCTTACAAAGACATTTACCTCCTACACGATGCAAACTCAGCCATTTCAAGACACTAAAACTCCCTTTCTCCCCCTCTGCCTTTTTGACAGCCAAGGGAACTTGTCTGTGACAGTGCTGAGGTAGCATTCAGAGGGTAGGGGGCTGGGGCAGGATTTAAAACAATCAAAGAATTCTCAGGATGCTATTCCAAAACATCCCAATTAATTTCCTAATGTGAGGGACTCTCAGAGGATGGTGAACAGTAAGTCCAAGGCAGTGCTGATTTGTGTTCTAATGACATGATACGAGCTATAATTATAATTATAACTGTCCCTCACACTTTCATGGGCAGATGAGAGTGGAGATCATCTCGTTGTCACGGCACAGCAGCAGCTGAGATAAAACCTGGGTGTGTTTAGATGGAATCTGTGCACCTGTGATCTAATCCTCCAGCTACAGCTCCACAGAATCCAGTTCTGGAGTTTAATGCATACACACATCTCCCATGAGAACCCAGTAACTAAAGCAATTGTTGTTGTTTTTAATGTTTATTTGGGAATAGACCAAATCCAGGGCTCAGTTGCTCAGATTAGTTTTTAATTTTTCATCTGGTTATCTCTAAGCCAGGCATAAGGAATAGCACCTTTAACCATTTGGAGTTCAGCTTTGAAGAGTGACTCTATGCTTCTTTTTATGTATTTTTTTTTTGAAAGATCAACTGACTGAAAGCAAGCCAAACCAATTATTTCAAATTTTCCACCAAAAAAAGAAGTACCTTTGTGTCATATCCAAGCATGTGAAGTTTGAAACCAAGCAGAAATGTGTCAGAAAGTTAAAGGAACAGAGAAGAGGGATTTGCAGGGTGTTATTCTCCAGCTACACAGCAACAGGGCAATGAAAATGAGTTTTGCAGAACCCTTTATCTGTACTTATGATTGTGATGCTAAAATTGAGTTTGCTTTTTAAAACCTTTGTTTGAAGCCTGCTTCTTAATTACCCACATCAACTTTTTAAAAGAAGATTGTCAGAAAAAGAGTTCTCTTGGCTTCTGATTTGTTACTGCCAGGCAGTCCCCCACAGTGAGGAGGAGGAAGGTTTGCCCATTCAAAGCTTCCCAGAAGCTTTGTGCTGAAGAGGCTCATGCAGCAAAGTTTCCTGACTCCACACAGATCAGGGCAAAGAGGGAAAACTGTAGAGCTGTAGAATAGCCATTATTTCTGGTCCTTCTGGCAGGGAGTGTCAAAAAGCAAGGTGCACCCTTAAGGAGACTGAACAGCATGTGAGAAGAATGAATGCAGGATGAGAGGGAAAGAAAATTAACAGGTTTTTGTCAGGCTGTGTCGAGAGCAGTTAAAAATGACACTGCAGCTTCTCACAGGGGATCGGCACCAAATTATTGTGTTAGGTAAGAGGTGGGATCATGGTTGAATTATGCTGATTGTAATTCCTAGTATAACCAATAGGCACTGCATTCTGCACGTTAACAAGTATCTGAAGTGAGCATAAAATCACTACAGCCCCACCTGTCAACAGCCCTCGAGATTTTGAGAAAAAATATCATGAAAAGAGAGAAATCAAGCTCCAAGTGATCCTGGCTGGGCTGTAAGCACATGGTGATTAAATGAAGGCTCCTTTTCAAAATTCAGAGAGATGATTCAACAGTTCCTCTATTGATAGAGTAAGAAGGAGCAGCTGGATTTGGGGGTCTAGGAGAAAGAACAATGATGACTTGGGAAAAATGAGAAATTTGGGGAGTGGTGTCTTTAAATGGATTTTATTAACTCTTGGTATTCTCATCCAGCATATTTAAGTATATTTTGAAGGAAATGATGGAAATTGATGCTGAATTAAAGGGCCACAACCATAGCCTCACTAAATTCAATAGTTTTGCTGTTCACTTCAATAGGGCCAGGATTTCACCCTCAGGGTTTAGCACCAAGGTCAAAGACAGAGAGTAATAAAATAACCACATGGATTTTTTTTTTTTTCAATAAGTTCAGAAAAAACCAGAACTGAATAAAAAGGGTCTTAAAAGAACTCTGGGTTAAGGCTTTCAAGCCCTGCAGCCTTTTAGGGTCAATTCCTGTGGCAACAGTAAAAGAATGATGGTATGTGACACATCTGAGTGAACTGTGGCATATTTACATCTGTTAAACTTGTGAATTCCAGCCCCACAGATCACACATTTCAGTTCAAGAGGGCTTAGTTTTCTTTAATTCAGGTCTTGTTGCATTTGCTGGTTTGCTATTGCTAGATGCAGAAATTAAAAAAAGAAATCACACAAGGTTTAGGGGACCAGCAATTACATCTACCATCGCTGTGGCAGCAGTTCCTACAGAAACATTGAAGAGAAAAGCAAGGATGTGTCACTAATGAGCCCAAAAAAATGCAGGGCTACCATCCCAAGTTTCCCTCCTCACCCAGTACTGACCAGGGATAAAGCAGAATGAAGACATGGAGAGATGTTTTCCAGTTCTTTCCAGTTTGGGGTTCTAGGATGACTGTTGCTTGCAAACTTACTCTATCATCTACTTAGAAGTATTTTTTGAGGAGAAAGAAGGAAGTGGGATTTGTGATTTCTGCAAATCAACTAAAACACCTTGGGTTTTCTGGTGAATGAAACCAAAAGGTTTCCTAAAAAAAAACCCCAACAATCCACCTTGAAATCTGGAGATTTCAGTGAAGAAGAAAAATTTTTTTCATGAGTGTCACCAGCTAACTCAGCAGAGAGGTGCTTCCATGTTACAGAGGTGCAGGGGACAGCACCAGGTTCTGAGGAGCAAATCACCATTTCTGATATCCCTGCTGTCTCTCCATATGGAGAGGGTTGGGGGCAGCACCTGGACTCTGCCCACAGTGAAAATTCAGGGAGCCAATGGAAGAACCTGTGTTATTCACCCTGACTCTCAGAGGCACGAGGTGGGGGGATGAAAATTGCAGCTGCTGGTACCCTTAAGGATCCAGCCCAAACCAGTACAGTGGTCCATGCAGGAATAGAAGGGTAATTCTGATTTAATTAAGTCCTCAGTTATTCTTCTGGTGCAAACAGGTCCAGGGAGAAGGGCCAAGCCCTACAGACACACACACAATTTTCTAGGGAAATGTGTTTATTCCAGGATGACAAGATAGCACTGTGACTGAAATGAGGTATTTATCTAGGAAGGGGAGGATGAAAGTGTGTTTGTTTTTAAACAGTTTTGAAAATTGAGGCCACCACAGTTTGTTGGCTGAAGGGTGGGGGAGCAGATCTGAGGGAGAAAAATGGGATGAAATTATTGCATTCTTGCACAAAAGGGAGGGAAATGAAAAATAATTGGACATGACTTTCTGTTTGGACTGGATCAGCCCATGTTTTCATGAGTCAAAAATAATAAATACAGTATTTGTAACATCATAAAATCCCCATTAAAAAAGTCCAGTAGCAGTAAGGTTTTGGAAGACGAGAAACAAATTACAGCAGGTTTACACTGAGAAAGCTTTAAGCCTTCAACATGTCAGATATTTTGGGAATGATTTACCACCCTTTTCTCAAAATAAAATGTAAACTCAATGAGATACAGACAGAAAACAGGCCTCCCTATTGAACTTTGACACAAGAATAATGAAACCATCCATAATCTACATCTGATTTGTTTGGGAATTTTTTTCTCTCTCTTTAAATTCCTTGCTAGAAAAAAGAAAATGGTTCTTGTTGAGAAGAGGGAGGAAAAGGGCTCATTTGAGATATATTTCATATCTTGTAAGAATCACTCTTCCTGATTTCTAGTTCTTCACAGCCTTATGGATGTGACCCAAAAGCTGCTGTCACCAGAGTTGGAAGATTCTGCCTCCAACATTTCACAGGCCACTGCCCCACGAAGCAAAGCTCCCCAGAGGCAGGAGCAGGAATCCCAGTGGATTCCCAGTGCCTGGAAGTGCCCTTGGCATGGTGAGAGACTGGGGGAGTTTTCCTGCTGTATTTGGAGCAGCCCAGAAAGGCACTGAGCTGTCAGGGGCTCTGCTTGCTCCTGCACCACCACAGAATGACACAAAGGCACCTTGGAAATGTGTGGATTTCATCCTTAAACCCATAAAATAGTCATAGATCAAGTAATAGATTTTAACATCTTTTATGGGCTATTGCTTTCCCCCACGCTGTCTCCCCTCCACTTTGTGCTAATTTGTATTCAATGCTGCTGTCCTGAGAGCTTCTCTGGAACTTCCCAGGAGATCTATCATACCTTGCCTGTTTTCCCTGGTTTCTAAAATTAATTTAAATCAATTATTTCATATATTCCATCATTTTCTTTAAGCCATTTAGTGAAGATATAGCCAATTATTCAACATAAAATACAACCAGATCATTTCACCACAACCAAAAATGTGATTTATCATCACATTCAATTAGAACCCACTGAAGGCAGTGGCAAAAGTCCCATTTAGCTGAATAAGGATCAAGGCTTTGATTTACTGTGCCCTAGGAATAACACATAATGGAAAAGGCCGGGGTACGTACGGGATTCCAATTTCAAAGAGATTGTTTTGAATCAGTTGCTTTCCAAGCATGATGATGCTCAGCTGAACACAGAGCTCCATCAGACACCCTCCTGGAGCACACTGCAATTAAACAAAGCCAGAGATGTGAAGGGATTAAGAGAATTAATTGAAAAATGCCCACTTGGGAGAGCTCCCAGTGTCTCCATGTGCCCACTGTCCCTGCCACCAATTTGTGTGGGATCACAGAGCTCACTGATCACTACAAATCTGTGCTTGACAATGTAGTTCATCTCTACCCATAAACCTGCATTATGGAAAATATGCAGAGCTCTGAAACAACTCCCCATGCCCTGGGACTCTTATATTTCCTTTAAAAATATTTACTATATAATCAATGTAATAAACATAATGCAGGATCACCAATACCCTTCCAACCTGATATCTCCCAGGGGGGAAAGAAAACCTTCAATCTTGCAAAGACTTTTTTGTCAGCTTTATTGTCAAACCTTGAGTGCATCTCTCAGCTTCCAAGGGAATACCCACAGCAATCCCCTTCAAGGGGGATTTTTTTTTTTTTTTTTAAAGATGTTTATAGGTTTAGCACAAAATGGCTCCAGGTTTTTAAGCTATTAAAATCACCAAGCTTCCAGCAAGCTGCAGAATGGGAAGCCAGATTCACATTTCCCAAGGGTCTCAACCAAATCATGGAATGTTTGTGCCTTAGTGCCCAGCTGTAAAGCACAGAAATGGTGAAGCTTCACCTAAAAAAGACCATGAAATAATCAAAACTGCAGAAAGAAAGAATATAAAGTTGCCTTAGGTGGAAGCCCTGGGTTTTGCCTATTCAAGTTGAAGATTTCACCTCTTGTTTTAACATGTGTTTTCTATTTTTCCCCTGTTGTCTGTAATCCACTGAACACTGTACATACATTTCTTCATGTAAAGGATTTTATTTGTAATTTGAATTTCATATGTACTTACCTCTTCCATCCTATAACCTTCAAACACATACACATAACGACCAGGACGGCCAACAAACCTGAAAGCAATAATATATAAACTACTATAAAA
This sequence comes from Sitta europaea, assembly GCA_013400255.1. NCBI lineage: Eukaryota > Metazoa > Chordata > Aves > Passeriformes > Sittidae > Sitta > Sitta europaea. The sequence goes on along the minus strand of VXBS01000736.1, from coordinate 394,616 downwards.
ACAGAAAAATAAGCTTATTTTGACACCATGATTTATTATAAAAACACAAAAATAAGTTTACTTGGAAATCAAGAATTTTTTTTTTTGTATTAACCAAAATATTTCAGAAGTAGCTTCTTCAACATGAATTTTTAAGGGCTCAGCACCTATCCATCTTCAATTATTTCAAAACAATAAGCCTCTACAAACGTTTTTCTACTACATCTGGATAAAATAATTTTAATAAAATATTTTTCAATGCTAAAACAATATAATATTAAACCCCCTCTCTTGATTAGAGATGGCAAATAAACCTGGGGACACATCTCCTAGTTCACATTCCCTTACATGTGAATAATGCCCTGAATGGAATTATTTCATATCTATACACAACCAAGACTCTTCTGGCTACACCATGATAATTATATATCAATATATATATATATAATTTTAATATCTAATTATATTTATACAGAATAAATAATATTCAACTATATCATAATAATTAAATATCAAAACAATGATATTGACTTTATTCTAACCATACAACACAAAAATATGGTCAAAAACCAGAGAAAATGGTGACTTTTTTTTGTTGGTGTCTTACAATCTTTGCAACTGCTGGCAAAATGCATCATTAACCCTCAAATGAAAGGTGCTGGAGAGGATTAATGAAAAGCAGAGATTAACAAACTTTACAGCCCCCAAAAGGAAGAGCAAAATGGTAGGAAACAGAATCCAGAGGATGCTTGAAACATTTATTTATTTTTTTTTTTTTGCCAAAGTTTTTGCAAAGAATCTTTTTAAA
>VXBS01000736.1:284949-393655 GCA_013400255.1 Sitta europaea | reverse complement strand
TGAAAAATGCCCACTTGGGAGAGCTCCCAGTGTCTCCATGTGCCCACTGTCCCTGCCACCAATTTGTGTGGGATCACAGAGCTCACTGATCACTACAAATCTGTGCTTGACAATGTAGTTCATCTCTACCCATAAACCTGCATTATGGAAAATATGCAGAGCTCTGAAACAACTCCCCATGCCCTGGGACTCTTATATTTCCTTTAAAAATATTTACTATATAATCAATGTAATAAACATAATGCAGGATCACCAATACCCTTCCAACCTGATATCTCCCAGGGGGGAAAGAAAACCTTCAATCTTGCAAAGACTTTTTTGTCAGCTTTATTGTCAAACCTTGAGTGCATCTCTCAGCTTCCAAGGGAATACCCACAGCAATCCCCTTCAAGGGGGATTTTTTTTTTTTTTTTTTTAAAGATGTTTATAGGTTTAGCACAAAATGGCTCCAGGTTTTTAAGCTATTAAAATCACCAAGCTTCCAGCAAGCTGCAGAATGGGAAGCCAGATTCACATTTCCCAAGGGTCTCAACCAAATCATGGAATGTTTGTGCCTTAGTGCCCAGCTGTAAAGCACAGAAATGGTGAAGCTTCACCTAAAAAAGACCATGAAATAATCAAAACTGCAGAAAGAAAGAATATAAAGTTGCCTTAGGTGGAAGCCCTGGGTTTTGCCTATTCAAGTTGAAGATTTCACCTCTTGTTTTAACATGTGTTTTCTATTTTTCCCCTGTTGTCTGTAATCCACTGAACACTGTACATACATTTCTTCATGTAAAGGATTTTATTTGTAATTTGAATTTCATATGTACTTACCTCTTCCATCCTATAACCTTCAAACACATACACATAACGACCAGGACGGCCAACAAACCTGAAAGCAATAATATATAAACTACTATAAAAACAGAAAAATAAGCTTATTTTGACACCATGATTTATTATAAAAACACAAAAATAAGTTTACTTGGAAATCAAGAATTTTTTTTTTTGTATTAACCAAAATATTTCAGAAGTAGCTTCTTCAACATGAATTTTTAAGGGCTCAGCACCTATCCATCTTCAATTATTTCAAAACAATAAGCCTCTACAAACGTTTTTCTACTACATCTGGATAAAATAATTTTAATAAAATATTTTTCAATGCTAAAACAATATAATATTAAACCCCCTCTCTTGATTAGAGATGGCAAATAAACCTGGGGACACATCTCCTAGTTCACATTCCCTTACATGTGAATAATGCCCTGAATGGAATTATTTCATATCTATACACAACCAAGACTCTTCTGGCTACACCATGATAATTNTTTTTTTTTTTTGCCAAAGTTTTGGCAAAGAATCATTTTAAAGTTCCCATTCAACAGCCTGTGGATGGCTGGGTCCCAAAAGACAAAGATCCTGAGCCCATAGGAAGTCACACTTATTTAGCAAGACAGCTGAATTAGCTTTTTTGGTCAATCACTTCATTTGCCAGTTGACTGTAACTATTTCTTAATTTGATACATGAGAATAATGCAAAATAATGTGAAAGTAATAGAAAAAAAGAGTTCCATAATTGTAAATGAAACAGGAAGACCTTTCTTTGCTGAATGATGCTTCAAGGAAAATTTGCTAAACTGTGGAAAGTTAAAGCCTGTAAGCACCCCCCATTCATCATAAAACCAACACTTTTTTAAAAAAACTAAAATGAATTATTAACTTTAGATAACCCTGTCAATGATATTTTTTCAGAGCTGGCCAGTCCCAGGCATTTGTGCCTGTTTTTAAACACAGATCCACTAATATAGACTCATATATAAAAATTTATATAGAAAAATACAGATATGTAAGGAATGTTTATCCTACCTTCCTTTAAAAAAGGCAACATAAAAAATTGATGCATAAGAATTCACAAACTTCAGTAGGAATGCCTTCAAAATCAGTCTTTCCTCAAAAGTTTTCTCTGTTTTTGGTATTTCTGTGGGTGAAAAAAGCAAACCAGAGAACTGAATCAGTAGTATATAAAAATCCCTGTATCTCCAAAAACATAACAAAAAAACCCAAACCAAACTTTAAACTTTGGGCTTACATTAATTTTTCTTTTGTACCTCTGATTTGTACCAAAGCCACTCAGTCTGTCACTGAGTCCTGATTTCCAGAGACATTCAATTCCACAAAGCAAAAGCAGCATAAATTACTTTGCTGTATACATGGATATTAACACACAAAAGTACATCAATTATACAGTTACACAACTAAAATAACAAAACATTCGTATTCTCAATTGAGGAATGCTGAAATCAATGTATAAAGACTTTCAACCAGAAAAAAACACTTTAAAAGCATCCTTAACTTGCAGTCCACAAACCTTCTTTTCTGTGGTGAGCTTGATGATATGCTTGATGTTAAACACAAGACTAAATACAATTTTTAATAAGGTGTTAAATGAATTAATACCTTATTAATTAATTCACAGGCACATTTTTGCTAATAATTCACTATATGTGTTCTGTCTTTCAGGATTTCTTGGTTTAAATAGTTTCAGTATTCATTACTCTGTTCCCAGATGTATTTTCAATTTCTGTGGAAATTTTCTGGCAGCAGAAAACTCAGGTATAAGACAGGCTTTTCAAACTGATGGTAGGATCCTTTTTTAATTATTTTATATGGGTGAAACCCCTGTGTTTCTCTGCTCATCCTGAGCTGGGAAATGTAATGTGAGAGAAGATAGTTTTATGATTAAATTTATTGTTCTTGGCTGAACTTCTGTGGCATAAAAAAAAGTGTGGAATAATAAGAAGATTCAGAGCTCTGGCTTAAGGACTTCATTAAAAATACTGCTGGACTTGTACAGTTTTGTTTTGGGCACAGTTTGAGTGTTCTGTTTGCATTGCTGTTGTTTTGGGTGTTTTTTCTTAAAAAAGCAGCATGATTATTTTAGCACTAAAGGAACAGAAAAGCCTAATGAGCCCTCTCTGCCTGGCTTTCTTTGTGACACTTTCAAGCACATTTTCATAAAAGATCAGTGCACAACCTGATGAGCCTGAAGGCATAGCCCACCTCTATGTGCAAAAAAACTTAATGAAACCATCAAACAATTAGTAGGTGATCCCATACACTGAATAGATCCTCGAGACAAAAACTCAGGGCAGCAGGAATATGGAATAACAGCAGTGCAGCTTTTCAATTGAGGGAGAAAAATCCTAAACTCTGCCTTGCAGAGAGCCCCCCCAGGGATGAGCTCAGGCTCTGGATGAACATTTGCACACCATATAAGGTCCCAGAGGCTCCCTCAGACATCCTATACCATAGCTGTAGAGGCATGTGTAGAATTTGTCCTCCAGCTCCACGGGTGTGCTGCATGAGAAATGCATTCAGCCAGAATAGGTGTGTTAGTAACAGAGAAAACTCCCTCATCCCAGAAAAATGAAAAGCTCCCTGGTGGGTTGTTGTGCCAAAATTGGGCAGCTGGAGCTCTGCAGGTGGAGGATGAGTTGGGCTGAGGCTGGAATGGGTCTTGGCTCTCTGAAGGAGCTGCTGTCTTCACCAGGGACAAACATGAGTAGTTTTGATTTTGTCCCCATTTCACTGGCTCTTCCTTGGCCTCAGAGAATTCCTCCCTGTGAGGGTGGGAGACCCTGGCACAGGGTGCCCAGAGCAGCTGTGGCTGCCCCATCCTTGGAAGTGCCCAGGGCCAGGCAGGGCTCTGAGCAGCCTGGTCTGATAAAAGGTGTCCATGGCAGGAGCTTGGGCCAGGTGGGTCTAAGTCCCTTTCCAACCCAAACCATTCTGTGATTCCAAGTTACAAATGAGCTGTAAATCTTGTCTGGCACCACCTGGTTACTGAAGATGATCTGTTCTTCCTGGGAATAGCAGGATACCATCTGCACTTTGGCTGGTCTCATCTGTGATAAAGGGGCATCAACCAGTGCCCCACTCTGCTGGGCCCACAGAAATCCTGCTCTGGATTGATAACAACAAAACTCCTGCTCTTTTCCTCCAGGCACTGATTGAGGAGGTATTGAGGCATATGCATGACTGTGATTCCATGATTACCAATTGCTATCAGTGCTATTCTTGTGCTTACAGATGTATTTTTCACCTGAATACAGATTCGAGTGTACTTGGGGTTAGAACAGAGACTTATGCCATCAAGAGCTACTCCTTCAGCCCCACAAGGGTGTTCTTCAGTTTGTGGATTAAGTGCAGCATAACATAGTGCAACTGAGTATGTTTTTCTCTTCTCAGCAAAATGAGAGTTCACAAGTTAAGCAACATTTATCAGCATGCATGAATTGTAATTTTTAAAAACAGTTTGATTATATTTGGCATCTGAGCCTAATGCTGGAGAAAGCTGCTTGAGTGAACTTTCTAACTCATGTAATTTGTAGCATTAGAGATTATTCTGACTGGATCCTTCTTAAACAAAACATCTGATGGCTGATTAGGAATGCTGCCCTAATAAAGATAGGATTAGAATTAAATGCAAAGTGACAGGGGGACAATAATCAGCAAGAAAGTGTTGTTTCTTCCACAGTTCAGCCTGGTGCACATTTCAGAGAGATTTTCCTCCTGTACTCCCCAAAGAGAGCACCTGGCACTTCCCAGCTCCTGCCTAGAAGCTGCTGGAGAAGTCTCATCTTCATCTCTTCCTACTCTTCCCACACAGCTGTGTCATTCCTTAACATTTGTGCCCTTTCATATCTGGACAGGTGCAGGGAACAGAACTGATCAGGTCACACACAGTTAACAGTCTGTAACTTGTGTGAAAGCTGAAAATGTGGGTACAATTTTAGCCTGGACAGTGAGTCTGAGCTCATTTATGCACTAGAACAAAGTCCATTTCTGAAACCCTCTAACAATCTGCCCAAAGCCTGGCTCTAAACAGAAATAAACAAATTAAGCCACTAAAGTGGCAGTTTGTGAAAAACAATTGCTTTATCTTCTTTTCTTTCAAATACTTTAGGAATTTAATCTAAACTAACTGGACCATACTTCCAAAATTCAGGATTGGACCTGTAACAACTGCAAAACTGTAATTTGTAATGTTCTTCCAAAAATAGGACTGAAAGAGATGTTTTCATTTGTGAATTTAAGTGTTCTGAGAATTTGAGGAGAAACAGAAGTCTTAAGAGTAATCTCATGTAAAGGCACTATCAGTCAACATCCTTGGTCTAATTTATATAATAAAACAAAGCCCCAGCCTAAAACCCTGTTAGTAAATCTTTAGCCTAATGTATATAACAAATCAATAGTTAAGTCCTAAACCTCTATAGCAATAAAAGGAATTACTCCCCTTCAAAAGAAATAAATATCCAGGCTTGCAACAATATTTTGATGTTTAAAACAAATTTTGAAAGTCCAACCACTAACTGCAATAGAAATCATTAATAAAAATGACATGCCCTTAAAATGGAACAAAACAATCATTTGAGCAGTAAGGAAATAGTTAAAACTTTCATCAGGGAAACACCATCAGTGTAGCTTTGTCAGAGCCATCAACATTTTTGAAACAACCTGTTGTCCCTGAAAATCAGCCTTCTGATTTGTTTTGGTGTAATGGAGTCAGTTCTCATGAATTGTGAGATAAACAAGGATCATGTTTGCATTCCTTTGTGAAAAGATCTCACCTGATGGACTTCTCCAGTGGCCAGTGGAAATGGAGAGGTGGCAACTTCTCTGTCCAACCTCTGCTCACTGTCCAGAAACTTATAGATATAAGGTCAACAATAAACTAGAGAGTTCTTCTCTTCTTCTCTGCCTGAACCCCTGCTGTGTGTGTTGCTGTGTTCCCTCTGTGTGTCACAGTGACAACAACCCAGCACCTTTCTGCAGCTCTCAGCTGTGTAGGGGCACCTTCACCAGCCTGACTGTCCAGGAGGAAACACTCCCCCTGGACCCTCCTTGCACGCCCTCAAGTCAAAGCGTGGATTAACAAGCACTGTGGTGAGGCAGTTTTACCAATTTCTGTCAGCCATTTGGCCACAGCTCCATAGATCTCATCGAGGATGAGCACCACCACGAGGTTGATGAGGACGGCGGTGGCGGTCACGGTGACGCGGACGTTGGCCCTGGCTGCCTCGTTTGTGCTGAAGGACAAGGCTGCCGCCGTCGTGATCCGGTACACGATGACACCAAACACTGCTGAAAACGTCAGCATGATCTGCAAGCACAGGAACACGGGTTAGCTCAGCTTGGAGACCAGCTGGGAGGTTGGGTGTGTTCCATGAATTGGCTGTTTCTTAGTGCTAAGTGATAACTCGTGGGTGATCGAATGAAAAGGCAAGAATTCCAGGCTCTCCTGTGGGGAGGTAGCAGGAATGGACCTCTAACAACTGTAATTTGTAATGGTCTTCCAAAAATAGGACTGCAAGAGATGTTTTCTGTTGTCCCTGAAAATCAGCCTTCTGATTTGTTTTGGTATAATGGAGTCAGTTCTCATGAATTGTAAGATAAACAAGGATCATGTTTGCATTCCTCTGTGAAAAGATATCACCTGATGGACTTCTCCAGTGACCAGTGGGGATGGAGAGGTGGGAACTTCTCTGTCCAACCTCTGCTCACTGTCCAGAAACTGAGAGATACGAGGGCAACAATAAACTAGAGACTTCCTTTCTTCTTCTCTGCCTGAACCCCTGTGTGTGTTGCTGTGTGTTTCTATCTGTGACACAGTAACAGTTTTCATTTGTGAATTTAAAAGCATTCTGAGAATTTGAGAAGAAACAGGAGTCTTGGAGATGGACAAATAAGAATGAGATGGACAAATAAGAAATAAGGAAATGGATGCACAACTCCCAGCTGGCACAACAATTCAACTGACACACGATGCTCAGAGGGCTGGATGCTCACATGCCTCACAGCACCTCTCCTGTGACAGCCTGAGAGAGTTGGGATTGTCCAGCCTGGAAGAGAGAAGGCTGCAGGGAGATCTTATGCCACCTTTCAGTACCTAAAGTAGGCTTATAAAAAGAGGGAAAGTGACTTTTTACACGGGCAGGCAGTGGTAGGAAAAGCAAGGATGGTTTTAAACCAAAAGACGACACTTTTTGTTAGATATTAGGAAGAAATTGTTTCCCTTGGGGGTGGTGAGGCCCTGGCACAGGGTGCCCAGAGAAGCTGAGGTTGCCCCATCCCTGGCAGTGTCCCAGGCCAGGTTGGATGGGGCCCTGAGTGTTCTGATCTAGTGAGTGGCACCCCTGCCCCAGCAGGGAGTTAGAATTGGATAACCTCTAAGGTCCCTTTCAAACCAAACCAATCTGATTTTTTTATACTGCTTCCATGGATTCCTGCAGATGGGCATGTTCATTCTGATTAAAGCTACACATCATTCATGCAGTGAAATTTGGGCATTTGGGGTTCAAAAGCAGGACTTAAGCAAGGTCTTTTATCTGGCAATAGATTCAGAGGGCTTGGACTGAAGCCTATTTATATGTGAAGGCCTAAATATATATTTATTTACTGTGCACCACTAAAATGGTACACAAAATTTTTGTGCAGGTAGATGGGCTTTACTGGCTCAAACAGTTTCACCTGTGTACAGCAGAAGTGCCAACTTAAAAAATAAAAAATAAAAAAATTCCCCTGTTATTATTCCTTTAAGACTGACCTAAGCAGGGTTATTAGGGCTTCACTTTATATTTGTGTCCCAGAAATCACTTGGTATCCCTGGCATCCTTTGTGAGCTGGCTTTGACCCATGAGATGAGGAAAGTTGGCCCTGCTACTTAAGGTCAAGTTCCCACAAGAAGAATTTGAATTTCGCAGGGTTGTGGTATTCTGGTTTAAAAAAAAAAAAAAATCTAAACTAATCCACAATGAAAAAAAAATTGATAAAACAATAATTTAAAAAAGCAAATTTTCATCATCAGGGCACAAAAGGGGGAGAAGGTACATTTATCCCTTTCATTTTTGCCTTTAGCAAGAATTCCAGGGTACATTCATTATTTTAGGTAAAACATCTTGAGATCCTCAGATGAAAGAGGCTACCTCAATGTGAAAGATTAGACTACTGCAATTATTAAAACAGGCCCAGAGGCCCAGATTCAAACATGGCTTTAAGGAAATTTAACAGTTCATTTTAATGATCCAGCAATAGCTTATTGAATTCCTGTATGCAGAGGAAGGTTGTTGCATGAAAAGGAACTACTGCAAAAGAACCACAACAAGAATCAAATTATTAAAGGTTGAAGGTAAAAATTGGACACATTTTGCTTTTATGAAGAACTAGTAAACATACTAAAAATTAATTATTTGGAGAAACTCCTGGAGATTTCAGATGAAATTGTCAGATTTGTTTTGTCAGCAAGTAGTAATAAAATATTAGACCTAGTAAAACATCTAATTTTACTTTTTAAAGAACTGTTTCATTAATTTTAAATGAAATGTAGGTGAATGATAAAAGCCTGAACCTGAAACGGTTTAAATGAAAACTTTTGAAATTACATAAAATATTATTTCCTTTGGTTCTGTAGTTTTCATTGTGTCAAGGAAACATTTCTGGTTCTCGTATCTATTGTTCTTTTGACTTACCTACCAAAAGAACAGACAAAAAAAAAATCACATTCCTGCAGAACTACCTTCTGCAACAGAAGGTGTACAGGAACACAAGAACCATTACTTTTTCCTTGCTTCCCCATTACAGCCACTAGAGTAGAGAGTAAAATCCACAATAAATGAAGAAAACAAAACAACACCACCTGGTATTAATTTACTTCACCTTCCACCTCTACAGACAACTTAAGCTCCTTTCTTTTTCTTAATCTGAGTCACAGATCCCTTTTTCTTAATCATCTTCCTAATACTCCCTTCCTGTTTTTTTGCCCTATGGATTTCTTTGCAATTTTTTCACAATGGTGGTGGACAAGGAAAAACAGCAATTGGGTTCCTCATTCTGGAGCTGATGAGATCCCTGGCCCTCCACACACATCTGTCTCCATCACAAATTCCCACTTAGGAATGAAATCTTAACAGTACAGGAAGAAGAGTCGAGGACAGTTCTCACTAAACAGAGAAAGAGGCAGTTTCAGATCATGAAAGTTCAATAGCAAATAGTTCAAATCTTGAACCTGACCAAAGGACTTTAGGGAACCCTCACCCTGAAGAATGTTACTGGAGGAGGATGAGAGAGGAGCAACCTTTTTGATCCATGCAGTGCCACAGCAAGGTATACAAAGTTACTGAAAAAAAATGTTTTATTTGTTTAAAGAACAAAAATATTTGCTTTGCAAAAGCACCAGGGTTTCAGAAACTCTCAGTTGCTCAGCTGTTTTTAAACATCTGCTTAGACACAGATGGAAAAACACTCCTTTAGGAGTCTTCATTATCTGTGCATCCAGCAAGAAGAGAAAATTGAGGAGGGCCTGTAGGATTGCACAGTGACTGTGAGCACAGTTCTCACTCCCCAGACACACTGAGGGGGAATGGTTCCTGTATCTTCACAGCATTTCTGTCATTCCTGAAAATACCTCTCTGCCCAAATTCCAGATCAGGCAGACCACCGTTTGCCCAGGTGCCCTCTGTGGGGTTTGTTGTCAGTGCCAGCATTCCCTCTGGCCATCCTTCCCTGTTATGGAGCTCCTTCCCTCAAGAGCTGAACTACTCCATCCAGGGCTGAACTGCTTAGAAACAGATGTGAAAATTGGCTGCAGAAAAGGTCACCTACTGAGCCTGGTATGAATGAAGACAAACAGGAAAGCAAACTAGATCTGAGAAGGAAGCTATAAAACCCCGTGGGCTAGGCTGCTACCTCCATCCAAGTAGGATAACAATTTAATGTCCAGATAGTTCTCTGGCTCCCCAGTAGGGCTATTCTAGAGTCAAGTATTACACCATGTGAGTGAGAACAGTGTGGAAGAGGCTGAACTCTTCTGCCATGACTCAAATTGATTTTCTTCTTTCTTCTGACTGAGCCAAACAAAGAAAAGCCCAGTGATGCATTGCTCCATGCCACCCTGCTCTCTTCCAACACTACCAGCATCTTTATCACCAACTCTGAAATCTCTGCCTCAACGTGTGCCCTCTAAATATGGGGTTTATAAATAGTGCATGTTATTGTTAATCACACTCAAGAAAAGCTCAGCTTAGATGCCCAGCTGAGCCCAGACCTCCTGCCACCATTGCCCTCACTCTGCAAAAACAAGACAATCTATTTTCTAATTTCTAATTTTCTAATTCTGTTCTACAATCTCTGCAAAATGCATAGCTTAAATCAGACTTGGATCTTCTGCCCCCTCTGCAGTCCAATGAGGTTTTGTGTACAACAAAAGGACTGTGATCAGATTTTAAAGCATCCATACATTTGTGAATTAATCCTTGGAATTGTGTGGTGATGTAAGACTGGGTAAAAGAAGTGAAAACAATGTTTTTTTCAACCTGCATTTTGAACAAAATAAATGGCATGCCTAGCTTAATACAGACAGAGGAACAGCCAGAAAGAAAGGAAAAGACCACAACAAAATTCTTGAATGAGGATTCACAAAAGTAAAGTACACAGTAGAAGTATGGAAATTAAGGGCAATAATAAAAGGAAAGATTTTACACTAAGCAAACTATTACCAGATTCAAGAATCACCAGGGAAAGTTTGGGGTGTAAAGCTCAGGGAAGGAGGGACAGAACAGAACAGCATCACTCTATGCAGTGTAGAAATCTTCATGGAAAACACCTATAGATTTGGAACACCAGACCCTTTTGGCCTGGAAAAGGTAGCATTAAAAATTCAACAATCACTTCTGCAGCACTGGAAATTGCTGTGCACTTGTGTGCAGGTCTGTGTTGGAGTCTTGTACCCCTGCACACACATGTAAATTCAAGATTTTATTATTTATTTCGTACGTAGTTATAGTTAAAATAAATAATCCATGTGAATAATAATAATAATAATAATAATAGAGGTTAACAAGACCAATAAGGTTTTCTCAGTACAATTCTATTTCACAGGCTGACAAGAAAATTCAGTCAGAACTTTCCAATTCCTGTTTAACTAATCTAGCAGGAAAAAGAGAAATATCCCATACAGTAAAAAGCAGATTGCAATATCCATATAGGATAGCAGAGTGTGCTCTCCCTCATCAAGAGTTGGCTTGAATTTCAGGCATGGTTTGCAAGTTGTCTCCTGAAGGTACTTACATATAAATAATGCTCAAAATATTGCAAAAATAAAATCATTGTGTCCTCTTTGCCAGATGGTGAAAGTCAGCCTAGTTCCACCATTCACTAACAGAAGTTGAAGAATTGCTGCTCTGCATTTTACATCTCACAAACCGTAGGTAATAACCCTTTATAAATCTCTCTGAGATGTTACAGTAAGCAGGGAGGGTAATACCTGGGCTATGAGTCAGGAAAGCACTTTAAGCTCATGCTTAGGGGAGATTTAAACATGTGGTGAAAGTCAAGAGCACATGTAAGCACCCTGTCTGCAAAAGAATGACTTGGAAAAGCTAAAGCAGGGCCGTGTGCTTAGTCAGACTCAGTGTGGTCTGCTCTAAGTGAAGCCATGACTGATGACACTGAGAGGTTCTGTCTAAAAAGCAAATACCGGGTATGACCTCAGGATGGTAAACTCACTTAAAATGCTGTGAGTACATCCATATATGACACATCCAAAATGTACAGAAAATATTCTGATTTTGCAATGCATCTTCATAAATACAGAAACATATTTATAAGGGTGTAGACAACTTCAATGTGAGCATTTGATTGTCAGCAAAAGAAATTAAATCTTCACAGAACATTTGGTGCAGTATATGAAAATTCAAGTAAATTAGAAATACACTTAGGTATCTTAAAATAATTTAGGCCCCAAGGGAGTTTCCCTAGTTAGGTGCTGCAGTGGTGTGAAGAGGCCGATTTCATTGCCATTTTGCAGTGGCTGCAGGTAGGAAGAGAAGTTTTCAGTCAGTAATTACTGTAGCCACAGGGATAATGGGATCCTTTATCATGTAATTTAGGGATTTTAGCAAGGCCATCCTGTTGCTGTTTACGAAGTCCAGCAGCTTCATGATGTGTTTGTTTTGCTGGAAATTTGACTTTTGACGAGGACAATGGTGTCCCCAATTTAGAGGCTGACCTGCACACCTGATTCTTGTTCCCACGGGGACTGTGTACCATGATCTTCCTCATCTCCTGTACAGCCCATCCCTGAATGGGCCTTGGATAAATATTTTGCAGCAACAGATTTATTTCACCTGGATGTCACCTGTTCCAAGGCTCAACCTTTTTAACATCACTGTGACCAACATATGCAATACTGTGCTGACCATAAAACATCAATGTTATCCCTTCATTGGATAACAGAGATGGAGCAGAAAACCTGCAGAGGAGAGGCAGAATTTGTGTAATGAACTGCTGGCATTACAGCAAGTCAGCCCTTCCACAAGCAGCCTTTGGAAAAAGAGAATAAAGCTGGAGGCAGGCATTGAGCTCCATGAACTTTCCTAGAATTTCTCCCCAACTGACCTTACCTTTAGTTTTTTAGCATATTTGAGAACAGCAATTCAAGGGTTTCATTCTAGATGCTCATGGCAAAGTTTCTCACCCCCAATAAATGAGCAGAAATGCAGATTATGTTACCATAAATAAAATCAGCCCGAAGTTCGCTGCGTATCCAGGCATGCGGTCACTCCATGTCAGCTTCTCCTTTTCATTCTGTGGGCAAAACATGGAAACAAAATAACAGATGTGACAGATCTGCACAATAGGAAATGGTAGAATTAATAGCATTTGTTATTGAGACCCATTCTCAATTCCCCTGCTGCGATTTTGAAGTATATTGTGTGATTTAGAACACCGATATTTTAAAGTAGATTTTAATTTGAGATAAAGAAGGGGAAGAATAAGACATACAGAAAATGTCTGCAAAAATCAGAGAAAAATCCTATGCAACTATGATTTCGGTATTTGAAAACATAAAGTTCATATCAGGAGAAATTCCCGAGATTGACCTTAATTTACATTTAGGCAAAGCAAGATTCAAGCATTTATTCTGAATTACTTCTTGTAAAACTAGAGGAGAACAGTGCTTGATGCAGAAAACATGATAAGAATGCTGACTACCATTGAACCCAGATTGTTTTCTTCTAATGGTCACAAGCACCAAAATGTGACCCCTCAAGACACCCCAATCCTTCCCCTGGTACTTGTTTTATAGCAGAGGGAAATTGCAAAAGCAAGGTCCCTCTGATCTCTGCTGCCAACCTTGTTTTCTTGGTGCATAAACAGCATCTCCCTCTCCCCTGCATAATTTAAAGCAACTGTGATCAGTGAAATCCAGTATGCTTTTCCCCTCCCCACACAAACTTCACTCCAGCCCCAGCTGCATGTACATCTAAAGAAGACATCTGAAGATGGATTTATGTGAGAAATATGATTCCCTCCTCTCAAAATAGGTTTCTTAAAATAATAATAAGGTCGCTGCTTTGTTTAAGTTAAACTAAAACTGTATAATCAAATTAACTAAGGACACAAAGCCAGCTGCTGTTGGTATTTCTGTGAAGCACCACTGCTGCCCCATGGACCAGCACTACCCTTACACTGGGGTTAGCCCACAGTGATTCTGAATTTAAATGAATTTAAATCAGATTAGAACTCAGGTCAAAGGTTTCCACTAAACCATTTCTAAGGCACAATTGCACTGGGAAAAACACAAAAATCTGGGAGTACTGTGCCTTTGTAAGAAGCTTCCCTAAAGTAGAGCAAGGAATGCAGTCCATAAATGCAGAAATGCAGCCATGGGTTTTGTAACTGGGATGTGGAATTGCACCTAGGACACAATCCTGCCTACAGTTCACCCATTGCCATGGTGCTGGTGCCTCAGACACTGTGGGAAGGAGCATTGCTCAGCAGCCCCTCCTGTGACTTCAGCACAGTCCTGGCAGCACTGGGGCACAGCAAACCCAACCAGAAGCACCAATAATTTGACACAGTGTATGCAGCACAAAAATACCATTTACAGTTCATACACAGAGTCCAGCACGAAGCTGGAAGGCCACTTGAAAAAGCATTCCTGTGGATGCACACATGCATTTCATTGCATTTTGGCCTTTACCACTCAGCAATTCTACAGGACATAAAGAAAGATAAAATTCAACCCTTTCTCTATTTTTCTGGATGGTTTATTTCTGTGTGAGTTACCTAACATGGCAAAGATCCAGCTCTGCATCCTCAGGAGGGTGGGCCTCTGAGCTGTGGAAACCTGGGAGTACCCTGCACTTGGACAGCACCAGGCAGCTTTTGAAAACAGTTCTATGCTTCTCTGTGAATTAAACCACAGACACTTTGCTCAGATCACAAGTATTTCAGTCATTAATTGATATTTTCCCCCAAGACAACACCTCCTCCAAGCAGGTGTTTCTAACCATCAGCAGTGCCAGCTCATCCTGCACTTGGGGAGTACAGCAGAGATTTTCTCTCTTCTCCACCCTGCTTTGTAGCTCCAGTGCAGAATGGAGGGAAGAATCCATAAATCCAAGTGATTTCTACTCCTTAGGAGTCTTAACACTACATTCTGAAATTCCTAGTGAAAAATAAAAAGTCATGGAGAAGCTGTGGCTGCCCCATCCCTGGAAGTTTCCAAGGCCAAGATGGATGGAGCTTGGAGAACCTGGGACAGTGGAAGGTGTCCCTGCCCATGGCAGGGGGGTGAAACTGGGTGGTCTTTAACCCAGGCCATGTCCTGATTCTAAATGTGGACATTTGCACAGCATTTCACACATACACACACCCCTATACATATATATACACCCGCATTAAATGTATGTAAATGTATGTCACATGCATGCAACAAGTACCTTGATAATAACTAGTGATTGCAGTAGATTTCGTGGAAATATTTCAAGCTCTTTCCTTCACCCAGTAATAATGACAAAGGCTAGAGGTCTGCTCTCACTGTAATTTAAATCTGTAAAGCCAGACTTGGTCAAATTAATATGCTGTAATTTACTCAGGAATAAAAATGGTTCCTTTGCTGCAGTTAAATGTCTTTTGACACTGGCACTCAATGCATTGTGGCATATTGCAATCTTCATTGTGTAAGTGGCATTAAGGTGCTTAGACTTTATATCACTGTTTAATATCAAGTGCTTGATATTTACATATGGTTCAAGTGAAAACTGGCAGCACTTAGTCTTTTACAATGACAGTTTAACATATGGCTTTACAAGTATGAATTATTTATGTCAACTTGAAGCCATTCAGAATATTACCAGGAAAACACTGTAATTTGCACAAACAATAGGGTTGCATCTGTAGTCATAAATATTCATTGTTTGCCAATGCTCTTTGTAGATGGTTAATAAATCATTATGAGGCTGATCCTGAGGAGGCAAAGGGCCAGCTGCACAAATACATCTGGGGGGATTGCCAAAGCCCCTGACTGACAGTGGTACCCAGGCCTGCCACAGTAGAGAAGGTGGCACTGGAATGTCACAAATTCACCTCAGGGCATGAAGGCACACCCTGTCACCTGCTCAGCTTATGCTTTTTAGTGTGTCTCCTCAAAGAATGGAATGAAATTCCACATGTGGCTTTAAAATATTCTTGTATCAAGTGAAGCATAAGGAAGACAGATTTTGAGCTAGACATGTGCCTACTTGCCTTTGCATGATTAAATCAATTTAATGCTTTGATATTGACTGGACGTGGAACTATCAGGGAAAACAAAGTGAGTCTCAAAGACTGACTTTAGGAAAAAAAATGGATTTCACTGTCCTGGAGTTCAGTGGATTTCCAACCTCTACGTTGTACCCTGAAATCTGGAGCACCACTATTGTAAGAGTCAATCTGGTTTCCCACTTTCTCTTGCAAACTGTGAACATCTAATGGAATAATAAACAAAACTCATTTAAAAACAATTTATCAAGCATAACTTTAAAAAAAAAATACCTTTTAGTAGTTCCCATAATTCAGCACCATTTAAATTATTGCCAGTGATTTAATGTAAGAATTTCTCTCTGTAAATTACTTTAAGCATGGGACTAACAGCTCTCTGTGAGTTCATTGGTTACACAATCAGTTGCCAAGTACTTGCAGTATCTATTCTTAAAATATAAATATGTGCAAAATTATGTTATCTTTTATAATTTCAAGTCTATTTGTCACAGGTAGATAACAATTTATCTGAACTTTGTCTTTAAAATCACTTGTTTAACCTCAGTATACACTTTCACATTAGCAATTTGGGCCCAGTGGAACTAAGGCAGTTGGCAATTTTGCAATTTGCAAAGCACAAATTCCAGTTCTCTGAATGAAATTCAACTGAGCTTATGATTTCAGTTCTGGAAGAGATGCATTTAGTGCTAGACTCTGAACAAAAGATGTCCTTTCCATGTTCCCTTGAAGCTTTCCTGGCCTAATTCTGTGTTGATGTCCTAGCTGGAAGAATCTGGCCTGAACATCTTATTGCTGTGAAATCATCACAGAACTCCTAGTGAAGCAAAATCTCTCTCTAAGGCTTTGGCATTGCACACTTACAACATGACTCTCCATTGTCTCACTCCATGTGAAGCCACTTATCCCCACACAAAGAGTGAGACAAAGACATGCAACAGATTATCAGCTTCCTTGGGTTGCAATTTCAAATTTAGCTTACACAAACTGTGAATGATCACACCAGCACCAGAGGAGAGCACAGTGGTGTAAATTTTAGCAACGTTTTTAAGCTGGTAATGAAAAGCTTGAGGAGCAGAGAAAGGATTAAAAGGGGGATGTGGCTATGCAAAATTCTTTCCTTGGCTCCAGAGCATTTATTACCAGCTGTAAAGTATCAATTAAGTTTGTATTCTAACATTTGAATTTGCTATAAAATTTGAAATGTAGTTGCAGAACACGATCTACAGAGGCAGACTTTTGCCAGTAAGAGTGATGAGGTGCAGAGAGGAGTTCTGGATAAACAGCAAATGGAAGACTGGAAGGATAGGAAAGGATACAAGAGCAAGGGGCCTCCAGCTCTCTCCATTTTGCTCCAAAAATG
This sequence comes from Sitta europaea, assembly GCA_013400255.1. Classification (NCBI taxonomy): domain Eukaryota; kingdom Metazoa; phylum Chordata; class Aves; order Passeriformes; family Sittidae; genus Sitta; species Sitta europaea. The sequence continues at coordinate 376,710 of VXBS01000736.1, read as the reverse complement.
ACACATTTTGGAGTTATGAGAGCCCTGCCCTTGCTTTCTCTGTCATTGTCATTGTCACTGTCCCCTGCTCTGATCCCATGTCCAGGGAAAATATTTTGACTAATCATGGAGAAAATCTACAGCAAGTAGAAGCCCATAACGAGCACCCCTGCAGCTTCACACACACCCAGCCTCCCCCCAAAACCCAGCAAGAGTGGGGGAGTATGGCATAGCAATTAAGAGGTGTCAATAAAACAAGAAAAGGCAAAGACAAGGAGGCAAACTCTATTAATGGAGTTGGAGGAGTAATGAAATAAGTACATTTTGGTATTATGAGCATTACCTTTAGACATATATTTATATATATACACATATTTCTGATGGTATCAAATTGGCAATGACTTCCTCATGAATCACAGAACCAATCAGGTTGGAAAGGAACCCTGAGAGCAGCAAGTCCAAGCTTTGACCAAACACCATCTTGTCAACTAAACCAGAGCAATGAGTGCCACACCCAGTCTTTCCTTAAACACCTGCAGGGATGGGGTGCCTCTCTGGGAAGCCCCCTCCAATGTCTAATCACTCTCTATGTGAAGAAATTCTTCCTGATGTCCAACCTGAACTTCCCCTGGTCCACAGGAATCCAAATGCAAGTCCTTTCCAATTTCCAAGCAGAGAAATTATAATTACATACACTGGTTGAATTAGGTAATATTTATTCCAATTGTATATATGTGCTAAAACTGTGTATGAAACACACAAAGCTCTCCAGGGAGCTACTTGCTACCAGCATCCCAGATAATTTCCCCCTTTTTTTTTCTTTCTGAAGAAAGAGTTGTGTTGGCAGTTGGTAGTAAAATGCAGATCTACTGAAAGATGCTTTGAAAAGCCTCATTTGGATTTATCACAAAGCAAGTTGGCAAAATGGGAAACAGTAGGCTTCACATTTCATTTTCTTAAAAATGTTTCTCTGTGTCTTTCCTCTGGTTTACAAAAAAAAAGATGGAGTAGGTCTATCAACAAAAAAATTGTCTGTAATCCCAAACCAAATAAGTGGTGAAAGTAGTGGAAGCATGTACATGAAACTGTGAGGTGGGATCTAGTCAGAGATCCCAGTTTATCCTACATTTGACATGGCAACAACTCTCCAGGCCACTGCCAGGGATGGGGCAGCCAAAGCAAATTTGCCTCGCAATAAACCAAAATCCTAAATCAGTGACCAAAGGCATTATGTCACTTGGGGCCAAAATTAATGTTAACCCTACAAAGTCTTGCAGCCTAGACATCACTCTAATGAAATAAATGCTCAGATCTCTCAGAGCTCCATGGTCTAAACACAATCCTGAACATGCAGAGGTTCAGGCTTACTGATATTGGCCCAACAGTCCCTCCAAATCAGCAGCTCACAAAACATTGTTATCTAGCAATGGGTGAGGCAATAAAGGAAATATCTAATGTCTCAAACATCACTCATTGCCTAAAATACATCAATTCTCATGTCTGTAGAAGTGACTAACAACTTATAACAGAACTATGATTATCTATTCATGGGAATAATAAGATGGAATCATTCCTTCAGAAACAAAGAAATTTCATTTATATCCAAATAAGATTGAACATATTAGCAACAGATTAAGCATCTGGAATCTTTTAAATAATTCAGCTAAATGTGCAATGTTATTAAGAAAAGATGTGTGCATTTTCTATTGGGATTTATGTCTGATACTTATTTCCCCACAGACGAGCTTCATCAGGCAGCTGGAGGAACAGCCAAAAGAAAACAGTTGGCTTATTTGCTCAAGAAATGAGCTATTTGCTCAGTATTTTAAAGGAGCTGAAAACTAACACTGTGACAGTCCTGCCAGGCATGGCCTGTGTGTGGTTGGTCATTTGAACCCTGAGGTGTGGTTTACAGAGGTCTGGAAGTGATACAACTCTGGCAGGTTCACATGAGACTCTCCAGCTCAGTGCACTCAAACACTCCAATCTCCCAAGTCCAAATTTCCAGCATTGCATTTTGGGGCCTTCAAAGGCCCAGCAAGGAATTTCAGCTCCTGTTTTCTTTACTGCTATCCCATGATATGGAACCTTGCACACCTGGAGGAGATGCTCTTCAGAGAAATTATACAAATACCACCCACAGCCACCTCTATCTCTCGTCCTGAATTATGCCATTGCCAGTGCCCCCAGGGAGCCAGGTGGCTTTTCTTCCTGAAAACAAGCTGCTTGGAGATGCAGTTCTGTATGGATTGCCAGCCTTTGAAACCAGAATGTCCTCTGGGGACAAGGAGTGGGTGGGATGTTTCCCCAGCGACCACAAAAGAAGCTCTGTCACAATTTCTAGCCCCGTGGATTTCTTCTGCTCTAGAAATAACCCAGACATCATAAGGCTCCTTTGTCACAGAACTTCTGGAGTGCACATTTTTCCATTCTTGCCTTATTCTTCTGCAAGACAGATACTCCCTTTGTGCTGCCTCCCACCAGAAATCTTCTCTGGAGTGAGGAACAGGCATCTGTCCATTGGTGCCTCACAGAAAATCTATGGATTATTTTGTCAACATCATTCCTTTTTTTAGCATTCCTCTTCTAGAGTCCCACAGGGATCTGCTGGAGGGTGTCCAGAGCAGGGGTGAGAGCTCATCAGAGGCTGGAGCAGCTCTGCTGGCAGCAGAGGCTGAGGGCATTGGGATGGGTCAGCCTGCAGAGGAGAAGGCTTTGGGGTGACCTCAGGGTGGCTGCAGAGCCTGCAGGGAGCCCAGGAGAGATGGGCAGAGACTCTGGACAAGGGCTGGGGTGACAGGACAGGGGAATGGCTGCACACTGCCAGAGAGCAGGGTCAGGTTGGATCTGGGGCAGGAATTGTTCCTGTGAGGTGCTGAGGCCCTGGCACAGGGTGCCCAGAGCAGCTGTGGCTGCCCCTGCATCCCTGGAGTGTCCCAGGCTGGATGGGGCTGGGAGCAGCCTGGCACAGTGGGAAACATCCCTGCCATGGCAGGGGGTGGGAATGAGGTGAGATTTCAGGTCCCTTCTCATCCAGGCCATCCTGTGAATCTGTGATTTCTTCCTACACAGTACATGGCTTCACCTTAAGGAATCTCCAGCACAGAACTAATTCACACCAATCCCTATTTCTTTAGAAGACATTGGCCACTGCTTCTCTTGGCAAAGGTCTCTGTCTTTGCTCCTTCTTTTGCCCAGTCTTCCAATTCTGCCCATAGAACAAAGAATCACTGGTCCCACTACAATACCCTGGCATTCTGCTCCTATTTTGGTCTCTCTGCTTCTCTTCATGTGTTTATGTTGTTCACCTGCTCCCCGTTCAAATTTTCATCTCAGACTGGGATTGATAGAGCTCCTATTTTGGCATAGAGCTCTGTAAAATATTCTGTTTGTTTTCAAGATATCTGTTACAGTGACTCTTACTCATGGTAGCAAATCTGTTCCTTTTTATCCTTCTGTAACCTGAGAGACCATAAGGATCAGTAAAATGAAGAAAAAGGAATCCTCCTCAATCTAAAAAAAAATTCAATTAAAAAAAAAAAAGATTCTAAAGAAAAGAATCAATAGGTTTGTTATGAACAGGTGGCAATGAAGAGTAAGAACTCATAGGCATATAAGCAATATAAGAAGGGCAATAATTGTTTTGTTTTCTCTCCAATAAAAGTTTAACTGCATTTCACAAAAAGAAAAGAAAAAGAGGGAGATATGTCCCAAACTAGGATGGAAAGCTAAAGTGTTTGTTTTCAAAAATGTTTTTAATTACTGCAAACCAAATGTTTTACGTCAACAACTTATAATATTTTGTTTTCATTTCTTCTATTTTTAAAACCCCTCTAACATAAATTCCATTTTGAAATAAGAAGTAATTTAAAAACAACAGTTGGAAACTCCTCACTCTATAAAAGTTGAACTGAGATATTTTATTAAAATCAAAACATGTTTTATTAAAAAATAACTGCAACAAACAGTATTTTAGAGGGGGAGCGTTTGTATGAGGGCAACATATTGAGCAAAAATTCAGCATTTGCAAATAGAGATGTGTTTTATCAAAAATTTTTTTAAAGTTTTATCAGAATAGATCTCTGCACCATCACAATATATTCTCCATATTTGTACAGGGAAGCTTGGGAAAAAACAGCAGAAAGTCTACTTCATGCAATAGCAATAAAATACTCTGAATTATGGTTCTATCATAACTATATTAAGAAGGAACATCTTGTCAAATGCTTGTAATTGCAGTGAGAGGAAACATACTTTGACAAAGCTGATATTTAAGATCTCTGGACTCAAAATTCTACATTAAATTAAAAATATTACTGCAAAGGCTGCACTATGGCTGAAATTCATTATCCTTTTGAATAGAGGAGCTGTAGAATCATAGAAAGGTTTGGTTTGGAAGGGACCTTAAAGATCAGCCAGTTCCAACCCCCTGCCATGGCAGGGACACCTCTCACTAGCCCAGGCTGCTCAGAGCCCATCCAGCCTGGCCTTGAGCTCTTCCAGGGCCTGTCACTACAGTTAAATTCCAAACTATAGCCCTGCTTTGAGGGAACTCCTGTGTTTAACTCCAGTTGTTTTAAATTTGTAGCTGCTTCATGCACAATTTAATAATTTAGCACTCAATCTGTTAATGCCAGTTCTAATAGAGCTAAGAGAGTCCTGAACACTCAGTAGCTCACTGAAGACAAAGCTATTTTCAGTTTCAACTCATAAAGAGTACACTGGGACCAATCCTTTACCTGCAGGGATACACCATGAGATTCCATAAGTGGATTTGCAGAAAACTCCATTGTCTTGCTGTCATATTCCTCCCCACGTGTTACAACCCAGAAAAGTGCAGACATAGCAACCTCTCTGGCTGGTTCTTTCAGTTTCTTGCATCCTTGGTATCAGATCCTGTTCTGCTACTGCCTGTGAGGTTTGAACTCCTATTGCATTCTCCCCACACAGGAGGTTCACCACTCTATGGACAGACAGCCAGGGAATAATACCACTCATCTGAAAGAGGGGCCTTAATTTTATATTTTTTTTTCATACTTTGCAAAATCTGCAGCCTAAAGTAACAATTAACCCTCTGAAGAACCTCTGCTGCAGATCTTGTATGCATCACAATAATTCATCCATTTCCTGACCTTTGGAAAAGAGTGCTGTGAACTATGATGTCATACCTCAGCTGAAGCAAAGCTTTAGGCCATGCTTCATAGTTTGATAACACTTGTATTAATAAAGAAATGCACCCTATGTCTAGTGCTTGACATAGGAAAGGTGTGGAGTCAGCAAAATGTTAATTTTAATAGTAATAATAATTTTTACAGTATCAGCTAGTTGCACATCAATCTGCCTAATCATTTCACTTCTCAACTGTACGACTTTGGTTTCTCACTGGGATCTGGAGGCAACATCAACGTTCAGACCAGCACATGTAGGTCTGAAACAACAGCAGGAATGGTGTCAACCTCAGGGAAACAAATAAGCAGCTAAAGAGCAGGATCTCTCTGTATTCCTTCTAAAGGAAGTTTACTCCAGCTACCAGGTTGTGCAAAACAGTCTTGAACATTTGTCACCTGAGGCTCAGTTCACACTGAAATTATCCATAGACTTAAAGGAGGTTAAAGAAAATGTTTCTCCCAATATTAAATGAAAACTTCTTACTTACAGAAAACAAAAGGCAGATTAAGTCATGACTGAGATTCCTCCTATTTACATCACATTTTTTCTGCTGTTAAATTCACAATAACACCAGGAAATCAGAGCTGTATGAAAGCACACTGTTTTTTCTGAAAACAACATCTTGAAGTTGCACCTGACTACAGATTTCTCATGTTTTGGCTCATTTATACCTTGTCTTTCAATCTCCTTTTCATCACCCCAATCTCTAAGCCAATTTTTTCTTGTCCTTGCTTCTGCTACAGTTATTACATAAATCTCCATTTCTCATTCTAAATTTAATGATTCCCGTGGCTATAATCTCCCCAAGTCCCTCTGCTTTAAATTATAAACAAATCCAAAAAGTTATTGTCAGACATCTCTCCAAACAGACAGGAAGACATGAACAGGTACAAATCTACCAAGCAAAGGCTCTCCAGTGGTGTTGCTCCGTGGAATTGCTGTGTTCACTGCTCATGCAGAGAAAACATTGATGAAAACATCAATGCTACAACCCCTTGTATTAACACTGCCTGACCTTTCCAAGTGTACAATCACCTAAAGGAGATTTCAGAACAGAAATGGAAAACAAGGCTCATGAAATCAGGCATTCCTTGTCTTCTTTTAGTGCTCACTACTGTGATGGAAATGGAAAATGATCCTCACCAACTCGTTCATTAACGTTCATGCACAGAAAAAATTAATTATGCACTTCAAGATACTGCCAACTTACTTTTCACATAAAATCTTTTAAAATATAGACATACAATATTAATAAGGAGAACTATTTCTACCCTTCTTTTTCTGAGAAGCTCCACATTCTCATAAACTGTCCTATAAAGGAAGGCCATTGAGTAAAAAGCTTACTTAACTAACTTTTAAAGGAAAATCTGGAATCAATACCCTTGAAATCAAATGCATATTGATTGTGCCATTTTCCTCTTCAAAAATAAACTGTCTCAGTAAATTACACAAAGCTCTCAAGTCTTGACACAATCCTTATGACTCACAGATCTCATTCCTTCTATATCCTGGTAATTTTACTGCTGTGACTGGCCCCAGTTAGCAAGATTAGTACTGGTGGTAAAGTCATGTACATGCAAAAGCTTATGAAAAACTTCAAGCTTTAACATCCTTTGTTCATAACTTTTTTTTTTTTTAAATCAAAACCTCCAAAGGTTCTACCAGCTGCACAATCACCATCTCTAAGAGCCTGTCTCTAAATCAGGTGAAATAAATCAACAACCCTCCAATTTTGGTGGACTTTGGCCAAAAATAATTACCATTGAACAATTAAAGCAAAGCAAATGACTTCTAATATATGGATAATGATGGGTTTGAGATGTTGAAAACTCTTTTTAAATATCAGCTTGTGATGCTGTGATAAATACAGATTCTATGAGTCTGCTTTCCAGGATAAAGCTTTCCTTAATGCTCTCTCATGCTAGGACTTTGTCTTGCAAGTTTTCCATTTGTAGCTCTCCCTTTGACTTCAGTAAGGGCTCTGGAGAAAGGAATTGCATAATCAGGCCTTTAATCAAATTTATTAAAACCCTGATGATATACAACCCAATTAAGGACTACCTCCTCATTCCATAAGAGCTTTTTACATTCCCTATAAAACACTTTTCTCCTCACCACATAAAACTCAGTGCATGCATTGCCGTCTGTCAGTATGAAGTACAAGCCCTAGAAATGAAAATGGGGCAATTAAATCTACAAGCTGTGGCTGATTTAATAATGAAAAGATAATGCTAATTGGCTTAAGAACTTTTGAGCAACTTTCAGTCATGTTATTAGTCAGGTTGTGAAAACCACGGTGATATTGTGATACTCTGGTTTCTAAAATCAGATCTTTCTTATCACATTTGCTGGTACAGTACTTCCCTCAAGTGGTAAATGTATTTCTGCCAGTTTTGAGTTTTCCTCTCTGATATTAAACAGTAAAAACACATACTATGCTTCCTAATCATCTTGCATTTTGTGTTGATGTAGAGTCAACTCTTTTTCTTCTTGCTCCTCTTTGTTTCAAAAGCTTTTTTTCAATGCAAGACCTTTTAATTGTGTCAGCCACAGATCTGGTAATAAACATTACCAGCATATCTCTGTCAGATATATCTGACACATTTCAGAGAACAATATCCCTGCTTGGGATGGCAGCTTGTTGTCCTTCAAAGGCTGATACTCAGACAGAGTTGAAAACATTCATTAACAGCCTGGATTTGGGCACTGTATTTAGCCCTTCCAAGACTGCATCTAAAGACCTTTAAAAGTAAAAGACATTTATATACAGGGACAAGTTATGCATAAAGTCATCAGGAAGGTTAGTTGTGTGGATATAGCTCTACCTAAAAGGGAAAGCTTAAAGATATTAACTTGTTCAGCCTTAAAAACAGAGGCTGAAGATGCAATTGCTGCAGAAAACTGTCTAGGAGGAGAGTGCAGGAAAGACAGAGTCAGAATCTTCTTGGAAGCGCAGAGTGATGAGTTGAGAAGCAACAGACACAAGCTGGAACAGGGAAAATTCCAGAGACCAGAGAAAATGCTCACAATGAGGTCAGGCCAACACTGCAGCATGTTCCTCAGAAAGGCTGGAAATCTCCATCCTTGGGATGAAACTTCCATGGCAGGGACCCCTGCCACTGTGCCAGGCTGCTCCCAGCCCCATCCAGCCTGGGACACTCCAGGGATGCAGGGGCAGCCACAGCTGCTCTGGGCACCCTGTGCCAGGGCCTCAGCACCTCACAGGAACAATTCCTGCCCCAGATCCAACCTGACCCTGCTCTCTGGCAGTGTGCAGCCATTCCCCTCTCCTGTCACCCCAGCCCTTGTCCAGAGTCTCTGCCCATCTCTCCTGGGCTCCCTGCAGGCTCTGCAGCCACCCTGAGGTCACCCCAAAGCCTTCTCCTCTGCAGGCTGAGCCATCCCAGTGCCCTCAGCCTCTGCTCCCAGCAGAGCTGCTCCAGCCCTCTGGTCCCCTTGGTGTCAAATTTATTTACTACATGAAACCACAGTGTGAAGTGGCTTCTAAAAACTAAGCCATTGTATCCCTAAATCAAGTGAATCACAAAAATCAACAGATCAGCAGGCAAGTGTTTTTCAACCAAGCGTGGTAATAGCTGCAAAAACTGAGCAGTTCAAACTGAGTTCCTTAGCTCTTTAAGCTGGGAGTTTGTGGAATTCCAATCTTTGTGGGATGGACGCCCAAAGGAACTGAATGTAAATGCAGTTTATTTCTTTAAAATTGCAGACAGGATTTCAGTATGCATCAAATAAAAAATTCTTGGCAACTAACTTAACTGACTGTTGTTTCTACAGCCAATTTCTGTAAATTTTGTCCCAAATCTGGGCTTCTGTAGCAGACAAATAGCATGAAATTTACCTATAAATGTGATTAGCAGAAGGTAAAAAATATACTCCCAGATACAGAAGTTTGTCACCAGCTCACAGGAAAGGGAGAATACTCTAGATTTTTTTTTTCTTACTAGTTTTAATAATGCATTAAATCATAACCCAGCAGACTTTTGGAGATTTATTTTTCAGCCTGAAAATTTACTGTGGCCCTCCAACCTGTTATTACAGTCTTTGACAGGGCACAATGCAAGTCAGTAAGTGCAGACTTAAGGACTTTATTACTCACTGAAGCAGAACTCCCCTTAATTTCAAGTACTGACGAATACAACCTACAGAAATTAGCCTTTCCACCCTGTTTAATAGGACAGAGACCTGCATCATCTTGGATGCTGTCAATAAGAAGCTTAGGCCTTGATTCAGAAAGAGCATTTAATTGTATCCATCTCCAGGATGCTGAAGCCTGTGCTTAACTTTAATCATATGCTTGGGTCGGAGTTCCACAATTAAACAACAGCTATAGCACCACCCTAGAAAGAATGCTTCCTTCAGCCAAAATCTTAATAAGTTACACAAATAAGAGCTGTAAACAGCAGCCCTGCCTTCTCTTGTTTCTACGTTCAAAACACTCTTCCAACAAAGATCACTACTTTTTAAATATTTTTTTTTAGCAGAAAGAATCTAACAAGCATAAGACGTGGTTTTCTTAAAATCCTTGCTCTCATCTGCACTGTTCAGCCTCCAACAGTTGAATAAAAAAGTAACTAATATTCCTAATTTAACACCTTTTAGCTGTCTAGACAAAAAAAAAATTATTACTTTGGGAAAGACAAGCAGTGATTTCATTTACTTATAACTTTGGAGAAAAAGAATGGAGGAGAGATGAACAGGCTGATGTTACTGCAAGTTGATCTCTGTCATCTCTGTAAGGACACCAAGATCAGGGAAGGGCCTTGACAACAGGAGAAAGAACAATCTTATGTCCATCCTCACAGAAAGGACAAAAGAATAACTAAGGGATCATAATAAGTCTCACTTTGGTCCCTTGAAAATAAGAAACCCACTCTAAACAGGTAAGGACAATGTGATATAATGAAGAGTCATTCTGGATTTGCCAAGGGTGAATCATCTCCTGCACCAACCTGGCTGTGTTCTGTACTGGAGCTGTGGGCAGGAGGGGACTCGTCCCTGCCACCTGCCTTGGCCTCAGCAGAAGGTGAGTTCCATGCTTTGCTCAGGGGGTGTCAGTCAACAAGTGTGCCTGGAAACCCCAACAGCTGGAGTCCTGCTGTGGTCACCCCAGGACCACCCTGCTTCCACCAGGCACCAGAGGGGATGGAATGCTTGCTCCTGCACCCTGGCACCAGGCTGGGCTGGGAGCAAGAGATGTTTTCTTGGGCTTGCAGCTGCCATCCAGAGAGAACTGGAGTGCCTGCAGGAACAAGAGTGTACTAACCTGAACTGCAGCAAGAGCATTTGCTCTTCATTAGCTGCATTTCCTATGCTGCTCCATACAAAGATAACCAAATTCCAGGACAGCAACATGAGAAAGTTTGAACACATGCCATTGTCTCTAAAATTAAAGAACCCCCACATCTAAATAACACATTGAAAGACCATGTCAACACTCCTTTGAAGACATAAATTCAGCTTATGAATACTCTGGTAAGAAACTTCTATAACCTAGAACTCAAATTCAGAATTATAACAAATATTGGTACAAGAAAGAGGATGAAATCTCTAAGATTACAGTCATAAGTGTCCTCATTCATCTTCAGCTGTTCTTTTATTTTCATTCAGTCATTTTTTATTTTCAAAAGTTAATGATGCAAGAAATAAATTGAAAAGGAAAAAAAATCATTTATTACCTATTCATCTTACTCTCCCATATGCTTAGAAAGATATTTCTCAAAGTAGAGACATAAAAGAGGCCAAAAAGACATTGGCCAGTTTAAGAAATACTGTATCAAATTGATGGGTTTATCATACTAATAATATGCTTCAATAAATGCTAAAATATTAGGGGCTAAAGAACTCTGAGTATACTTAATGTTCTTTTATAATTTTGATTGTTCAAACTGGTATTTATGACAAATTATCTTGGTTTCTTCTACAGAATTTCAGCTAATAAATAAAATAATAAGATTTGTTTTTCTGTAGTTAATCTTATCAAGGACTTGCTTAATGAAGAGATGGGCTCCAGTACCTGAAAGGGTTTTTAGTCCTGGTGGGAAATTCACTTATGGAAGTCTGGTAAGGAATCAACTACTAGTAAGAATTAAGTTTTCATGTTTTCAAATGTAGAAATTTTAAAAATAGACATATAAAGTATTAGCAATCTACAATTCTACTTCATATTTATCTGTATCATCCTTTACACCAGAGAACCTCCTCTCCAAACCAGTTTGCTTTAATTCAGTTGTTAACTGCAACTATGGTTCAGAAAGAAATATTTGGGTTTTGTTCCAATTACCAGCTGAATTAACAATTTAAATAATTGATTCTGCCAATATCATATTTAAAATGAATTAAAGGACAGACTAATCTCGACACAACAGATTCTATTACTCCTAGGATTTACTTCAAGTCAGGACACAAGCCAAGAGACAAGCCCTTTTTTTCTATACAGAAAATTTTCCTTGAGAAATATGTAGAATGAGTTATTCAACTTCCTGCCAAATAGGAAAGATAACACACACATATATATATATTTATACATATACATGATGTTGAATCATATTTGCCAGATCAGCTGGACATTTAATGAAAAGGAGTCAGGGCTTGATCCATCTCTCACAGAAATGACTGGGAGGCTTTCCCTCAGCTCCAGTGAGAGCTGGATCCAGCCCCACCTGCATGTTTTCAGGCACAGGACCAATTTTCATTTCCTGACCTCTGTCTAATTCTGTTGAGGACGCCCCTACTGCAGAGAGAGAAGAACTTATCAGAAGATCTCAAATCTCCACGACATTTTTAGTTAACATTCTGCACATACAGTAGCTTAACACTGTTCATTAAAGATTTCTATCCATATCTTCTGTCATCACTCATCTAAGAAAAACAAAATATACTTTTAATTGTTTCATTACAAAGCTTGCATCTGCCATGTTTATATGAATATATTGTCAGACACATGCATTCATGCACATGTGTGTAATCCTTCACCTCTGCTGCAAGGACAAAAATGCCTTTTGATGTACATGAATAAAGGAGCTATGCATTGCAAGCCTTTATATGAGAGAATCACAGAAAGGTTTGGGCTGGAAGGGACCTTGAAAATCAATCAGTTCCAGCCCCTGCCATGAGCAGAGACACCTCCCACTGCCCCAGGCTGCTCCCAGCCCCATCCAGCCTGGCCTGGGACATTTCCAGGGATGGGATACTCACAGCTTCTCTGGGCAACCTGTGCCAGGGCCTCACCACCCTCACAGGGAACAATTTCATCCCAATATTTAATCTAAACTTGCTCTCTGTCAGTTTAAAGTCATTCCCCCTTGTGCTGTCACTACATGTCCTTGTAAATAGCATGTGACCATAAAGAATTAAATAGTAGTACTGACTATAAGACACATCACTCCAGAATTCCCAAATCGGTCCCTTAGAACTTGTCATTTCCTAAAATCAATGTCATAATTCATAAGGATTGCCTGTTTATCTATTTGCTACTTAACCCAAGGCATTTCACACAAATGTTTCAACTCCTTTAGCTGTAAATGAATTCTCTCCTGAAATAATAGAACCTTAGGGTGTTATTGTTAGAGAAATATCACACCAATCTTTTGTGAAGCTCTCTGAGCCCTCACAGTTTCTTTCTCACTCTCCAAATAGCCAATAAAATATTTATTCTAACAGCTTGAACAGGGTGATGGAGGGTGAAATTTTGTTCTTTGCTTGTTCCAGTAGCAGAAACACACCAAGTGGTGTTTTGTGAGAGCTGTATTCTAGAACACAAACCCCACTGGGCAAGCAACACATTAGGTGTGTCATACTTTGTCTTGCCAGGCTCATCAGGCTGATTTGGAATTTGCTGCCTGGGTAGAGTGACTCATATGTTTACTGGCCCTGACAGGTGCTGGGCATCTTCTGCACTCATTAAAGTTAATGACTTCACCAGCAGAGTGGGAAAACTGTGCTGGTTTCCTCTGAACGTGTATTCCCAAGTTATCATTTAAGAGAGGATGGAAGTGGAGTCACCTTTCTTCTGCAATCACAAAAGCAGCCCCTAACCAAACTCCTGTCCCTTCATTGCAAAAATAACCCAATTACCTTCACAGGAACTCCTTGTTGGAGTAAGGCAAGGCAAAAAAAAAAAGGCACTGTACACAGAGCTTTGCACATAAAAGCTGCTTCTTGCCATAAAGCAAGTCACTTCCTCACTGGAACACATGAATTAACACACTGGAAGCAAGCCAGTAATTTTATAGAAATGTATGCCTTTATGTAAGCTCTAGACCAGCATGCTCACAATAGCCACCCTTTGGCATCATTTCTATCCCAACAAGTCACAGCTGCTGAACTGGAGACTTCTGACTTCATGTTAGATAAGTAAAGAGAAATTTTAGGCAGTGGTGCCAGAGCCAGTCCTTTGATATTAACAGAGCACACTACAGTTGCTGACCAGCCACCCCAAAAAAGATATGCCTTTAATTTACACTGGTTAGCTAAAAATATACAGGAGAAAACTTCACAGAGATTTATGCCATGACATTAGACTGTCAACCAAGACATGAAGAGATAGAGCCTCACAGACATCTGTGTATTCACACAAAACCAAGAAATGAGGAGGATTGAATCTTTAACTACAGAGACATCTCTACTTTGATGCCTGTCCAGCCACTAGATCTGCCCTGGTAATATGACAAAATTCTGTACCCTGGCTTCCACCCAACAAGACAGAAATATTGAGCCAGAGACCTCACAGAAACCTGTGCCTTAATATTAACCTGCCACAAAATCTCCTGAGCTAATGGTCTTGCAAAAGGAAAAGGCATTTCACCACACCTACCAACTCAAAAGGTTAATTAAGAGCATCAAAAAGTGCATTTTGCAACTTCTGAGAGACAGATAAAAATATAATCACAACATAACAAAACACAAATCCCACATAAATCAAAAGAGTAAGCTGCATCTCACCTCATTTGAATTTTCTGTTGTGATGTTTTTATTTTTCAGCTTTTTCTGCAGCAGTTTGGTTTCATACTCTGGCCTGGGATGCTCCTGAAAAAGATAAAAACAAACAAACATGATTAAGTTAAGAGAAAATCCTCTAAATTTTTGGTCATTTATTCACAAACAAAACCATCAGGATGATTCAGCTCCACACACCTTTAGGACTAGGCTGTCATATCTTGCCCAGTTTCCCTAATCAATATATTTTCAATGTGCCCTTGCAAAATGTATTTTTTCTTCCCAAATTAGAGCATAAATTAAGCGAGGTGACAAAAATTTATTTCGTTAGTCTCCTCTTTGAGGATTTTAGCAAACAAAAATATCTTATGCTTTGTGGTTTAGTAGATACTATTAAAACTCCAGCAAAAGGAATCTGCTCCTATTTGCAAGGTGGAAGACAAAGTGAAGACATCAAATTGATTAGATCAAAATGAATTTTGAAACCACAGTGGAGAAAAGAAAGTCAAACCAAGATCAAGTTAGGTGAGAACAGAATGTATCTGTAAACATATTTAATGTCCCCATGTCAACTTGCTTTTTAATTTTCTTTAATTCTCTTTTACTAAATCTACCTTCTTTATTAATTTGTCTTAACTGAGCAGTAATCCACAGTGACCTCAAAGGCTTCCCTTGAGGGTTCATGAATTACAGGGTTTTTTTAAAACCCATCATATAGCAAAAGGAAGACTCAGACTTGGGGAATTAGTTTGCAAATAAACTCAAATAGCTGGCAAACCTTTTAGAGAGCTCAGGATTTTAAGCTGAAATGAAATGTTCCTGAGGAAGTCAGACATCCAGGTTCCTCCCTATTGTAATGAAACACTCTAACAGCTTGACTGTTTGAACAAAACCAAGACCAATGAGTGGAGACTCTTTGGCATCCCAGTTAATGAAGAATATCTTATCCACTTGAATTCCAAGTTCTTGCCCAAATTCTAAACTTACATCTTTTGTTATTTCTGTTTCAGTTTGCACAGGATCATTGGCAAAATGAGGGAAAATCTCTTCCACCCAAAAAAATGAAAGCAGAAACTCTTTTGAGGCAAGAGATTTGGCCCAGTGTGTTTAAAGAACACAATTTACTGAAAGGTTTATAGTCAATGTCCACAAAATTAAACCAAAGGCATTTATTTCAATATAATTCTCACAAAGTATTTGTCAGCTCTTCAAATTTACAGTTGTTTTTCTCCCTGTTTTTGTTCTGCAGCTTCCTTCCCTAAAGAATTTGACAATCAATAGCTTAACTCCATCTAGTCTTAAAACTCTTAAACCTCCTGAGTTTCTTCCTTGCCCCTTTTTTGCTCTTTTAAGTGATCCCACTTCTGGTTCCCTCTGGACTAACCCAATCAGACACAACTCTCCCTTTTCCAACATAATTTTCAACTTTTGTAAAGACTTCACCACCACTGAAACCTGATGCCAGTAACTTTCTATAGACAAATTTATCCTCATCTTTATGAATCATATGGATAAAGGTGAACAAAAAAAAAAAAAAAAAAAAAAGGTGAACAAAACCTGATCTAACTTCTGGGGTTTTGTTGAAGGACTGACAGGATATGACATTGTGCATGATTTTCTGCTTAAGACATCATGTAACAAGCATGTCCATTACTCTTCAAAAAACACTTGGATCAACCAGAAAATGGCCAGAAAGCAACAAGAATAAAGAGATACATAGAAAATCCTTCCAGTACCTGAAGGGAGCTACAAGAAAGATGGAGAGAGACTCTTGACAAGGGCCTGGAGTGACAGGACAAGGGGAATGGCTTCACACTGACAGAGAACGGGTTAGGGTGGATTTGAGGAAGAAATTTTTTCCTGTGAGGGTGGTGAGGCCCTGGCACAGGATTCCCAAAGAAGCTGTGGCTGCCCCATCCCTGGAAGTGCTCAAGGCCAGGCTGGATGGGGCTCTGAGCAACCTGGGACAGTGAAAAACATCCCTGCCCATGGCAGGGGGGTGGAACAAGGTGATATTTAAGGTCCCTTCTAATCCAAAGCATTCTGTGGTTCCATGAGTCTCTGAAAATATTTAGGAACTAAGACTGAAAGAGCAGAGTCTTGTTCATCTTAAACAAACAAGAGTGACAGAAATATGATATTGTGTTGAATTGTGCTGAAAAGAGGACAGAAGTAATCCCTCTCTTGATCTTTGAAAGATAAAATAGGGGGAAAAAAAAGGAAAAAAATTAACATGTATCAAGGAGATTTAAAACCACTAGGAAAAGCTTGTTAGCAGTACAGATAGAGAAGCATTAGAGTAGATTACCTAGGGAGGAATTGAAATCTCCACTGCTGGATTTAAGAACAAATTAGACAAATATCTCTTCATAATGATTTAAGTAGAGTTGATCCTACAACGCACAAGGGATGGCCCCTCAAGGTCCATTCTGGTCTTGTTTTATGATTCTGAGTTCCTGATTCTTCAGCTTGTGTTGAGATTTGTCTGGCACTCCTTCACTTGTCATAAACAAAGGATTCTTGCTGATCCCAGAGTTCCTGTCCACAGACTTTTACCAATTCAGGCCTCTTCATCATAGGACCTCACAAACCTATAGATTCTTTCACAGCATTTTGCAACTATTAAGCAAACATGAGCATTTTGTACTGTGAGTGATGAACTTGAATCACAGAATCAAGAGGTTGGAAGAGACCTCCAGGATCATGGAGTCCAACCCCTGCCCTGACACCTCCACCAGGCCATGGCACCCAGTGCCACATCCAGTCTGTTTTAAACACATCCAGTCTGTTTTAACCACACCCAGGGATGGGGACTCCACCACACTGACCCCAGCCTGTAACACTGCAGGGGGTTATTGTGGCCAAAATGCAGGACCTGCCACTTGGACTCATTACACTTCATCCTATTGGATTCTGCCCATCCATCCAACTATATTTGTAAAAACATTTTTTATTAGCTTTACAAAAGTTGCCAAATTAAGTTCTAACTGAGCTTTGGCCTCTTTAATTTTTTTCCTACACGCCCTAGCAGCCCCCTTGAATACTTCCTGTGAGACCTGACCCTCCTTCCAAAGATGATAAATCTTCTTTTAATTCCTAAATTCCTCCAAAACCTCATTGCCCATCCAGGCTGGATGTTTGCCTTGTTGACTCATCTTTCAGCACACAGCCCAGCCTGCTCCTGTACCCTCAAATCTCTGTTTTGAAGCATGCCCCCCTTTCCTGAACTCCTTTGTTTTTAAGGGCTGCTTCCCAAGGAACTCTCTGAAAAAACCTCCTAAATAGGCCAAACAGGCTTTCATCATCACAAAGAATTCTTGTGGCACATAATGAAGTAACATTACAAAGTATTTATTCAGTGTCATTGTGTTACTGCACACTGTGCAGTGCCATATGGGCACTCTCAGCAAAACACAATCTGCTCTTACCTTATAATCCATTATTAACTTCAGAGTTCTGAATAGTAAGATACAGGTGAGGATTCCCTAAATAAACATTGATACTTAAAACTGTATCAGTTACAGCCTTTATCTAAACACAGCTATGAACTACATTGGGCTGGAGAACACTCATGAGAAATCTATACATCAATGCTTATATAATATGCTTCTATAGAGTAATTAACCCAGGGAGAGAAGGCTTACTTCTTCTTCTTCCAGTCCAGTTAGATCCCAGAAATAACTCAATCTCATCTGTAAACGCTTCCATTGTTCAAGGAACATGGTAGCTATAAAAGAAATTAAACAATTTAAAAAATGATAAATTCAAAGTCTTGTGACAAACATTTGTGTTACTTACAAGCTTCAACAGATATTTGAATCCCAATATGCTAGGCCTTTAAAATTAAGCACTAAGAAACAGCCTCAGGTCCAATTTTAAAGAAAGAATTCAGGCAAAGCACAGGAAAAATAATTACTGTAGTTTAAAAATAAAATGTAGAAAGATGGAACATGGGCTGTCCAGAGCCACTGTTAAGTTCTTGTCAGGGGATGGAACTGAGCCCACAGCTGTGGATATCCACAGAAGACATCATCTCTTAATTCACCATGAAGCATTCTGAGGTAGATTTAGCCTACTAACCAGCAAGGTGTAGAATAAGATATTTTGAAATATATTACAATGGTGTAGTTAAATGCTTTTATCCTTCATAGAAATGGTGATTTTTGCCTTAAGGACTGGCCCCTGGTTCAGCCTCCTGCTCCTCCTTTTTTTTACTAACAAGAAAGAACAGATGTTTTACTGTTGTCTCATGTTTACAGTCACCTGGCTGTCCTCTCATAATTGCTGTTTCCTCAGTATAACCCTTTTTCTAGTTGCTCAGAATTTATGGACTTACAGATTTATTAGTAATAGCACTTAGAAATCTTGGGTGGTGGACAGGTATTTTCAGATAAGAGTATCAATATACTAGTAGGTGCCAATCAAAACCACCAAAACTCTACCAATAAAACCTACATCTATAAACAACTGGGGGCACTGTTTTCCATTTTCTGATGCTTCACCTCACTTTTTCAGTGGATGAAAAGGGTTTTGTAAAAACACTGTTAGATCATGACAGTGTTTACATCCCTCTGAACATCTTGTAGACAGCCCCACAAGACAGACAACAGTGAATCAGAGCAGATTACACTGACTGCATCTACACTGTCAGATAACACTGAGAAAAGTGGGAACTCTGTGAAAATAACTTGGCTCTTAAAAGTCAGAATCTATCCCAACAGCTAGCTGCAAATATTTTCTTCACAGGTATCATCCCATTGTATAAGAAATAAATATCATTTAAAGACAGGACTGGCAGCACACCCAAAGCAGGTCCAGACATTAAGCAACTCTGTTGCTATCTGTGTTCCTTCCTTATGGAAGGGAGAACATATAAAAGCTATATTTAGCATGGTTTGAAAACTCAAGGGTTTTTAGATATCCTAAATACAAAAACATTTGGTTATTTTATAGGGTGCTATTACTCATTCCATTCTTTCCTGTTATACAAAAACTCAGTCCCACATTTAGCTGTATAAGAACATACTTGGCTTGATGCAGCAGCTGCTCTGAAAGCAGCACGTCTGCACTGACTTACACCAGCAGAAAAACTAAACTGACAGAGAGGGGGTTTGGATTGGATAGTAGGAAGAAATTGTTCCCTGTGAGGGTGCTGAGGCCCTGGCACAGAGCAGCTGTGGCTGCCCCATCCCTGGCTGTGTCCAAGGCTGGGTTGGATGGGGCTTTGAGCAACCCGGTCTGGTAGAAGGTGTCCCTGTCCAGGGGGTTGGAACTGAATGAGCTTTAAGGTCCCTTCCAACCCAAACCAACCTGTGATTCTGTAAAACTTCTAATAAAGGCATCTGACACTGAAAAATTCAGCACCAGGACACCAGGGACATCAAGCCCAGTCAGGCAGGCATTATTGTGGATATGGACACTTGCAGCAGGACTGCTGGAATCAAGAAAGACACTTCATGAGGAATCAGGATCAGCTACTAAAGTGTGATTCCTTTTGAGATATTAACACAGGAAGCCTTCTGCTTTCTAAAGAATGGGAGAAGGCAAGCAAGATGAAAGAATTTCTGTGCCAAATACCCTCATGAAGTGAAGCTGGCCCAGATCACCATAGTTTGCTCTTTTAAACATACAGCTGGAACAGGTGTGAAAGAGCTCTGCCATTCAACAGACTGAGCTCTAGATATAACCAGCACAGCCTCTGATAGTAGGGCAGCAAAATTTGGTGTAATCCAATATTTACTAGGCAAGCTGGGCAGAGTTAGTAAAGGCTCCATTATTTCACTGTGCTGCTCTTTGTGTGTGCTGGCTGCATTTTCTTGGACTGACAAGCTCAGTTATCATGGTCCCAAGAACAGACTTTTCTAATCTGTGGGAAACATTTTTTGGAGGAGGGCTACAGCTCTGAAAGAATTTTGTTATTCTTACATGCCTTTTTTAAAAAGCAATGTGTATGGAACTTTTTGTCCTTTTCTGTTCCATAACAGATTCTACTAATTTGTCTTAGTGCAAGGATATATCAACATTTTCTTTTGCATGTTGCATCACTGATACTAAAATACAATTGTTCTGGATGAGGTTCAGTGGCAACTATCATTTGCATGGATTCCAGTTTACAGTAAAGTTTCTCTGTCAGGAAAATGATATTTTATTTATTTTAAGCTTCACAGCAGCAGGTGACACAACCTGCCAGTCTACCCTGCAATGTAAAGGAGTAAAATAAATTATTCTGAGAGTCTAGTAATTCCTCCTTTTTTCTGTTTCTCAGCCATAATTCTCACATATTCGCTAATGTTTGCTCTAGGGCTTCCAGGAACTGGTAAATAAATGCTTCTTGCTTCCATGATGTGTTCTGTCTGCAAGTTCCTTAAAAACCCTCTGCTGTCCCCACCCAGTGCCAAGCCACCAATCAGTCCTTTCTAAAACAAGCTGTAAAATCTTAATAGGCTTGCAATGAATAACACACTGGCTGCTGAGGGATGGCTATAACACGATAACATATTTGCTCAGCTTCATATTAAGAATGATAATTTCATTTTGGGAACAATGAATAGGGAAATAAAAATCACTTTACAGTAGCAATAACACATTTAACTTTCACAATAAACAGGCTCTAGAGTAAAGGAGAGCATAACACCAGCAATAATTCATGCAAGCACAGTACACACACTTTTCAGGGCAGAGGTGAGGCCAGAAACAATAAGAGTAGTACTACAATGCATTTATTCATGTTTATGAAGTGTTTTGATATCCTCATGGAGACAAGGATATTTGCCATTAAAGAAAAGCAAGGGTTGTTTAAACGGGATATTCTAAAATATATTATAATTAAAATTATAATAGTCCCATTGCTCTTGGAATCCCATAAAGTTTTGATAAAATTATGTGACTGAGTTGTCCCACAAGGAAGTGGGACTGTGCTTAAATTAGACCCTTTCAGCTGTCTGCACCATACCAATCCTCAAATAAATTCTGGCCCCAAATGCAGAAGGTGTTAAAAGGCTGTGACATGTTGATAGAAAATGAAGAAAAATTAACAAATATATGGCAAAGTTTAGAGGTGCCATTAATGGCACAATTTTGTCTGTGGAGAAAATGGCCTCAAGATGTGCCAGGGGAGGTTCAGGTCAGACATCAGGAAGAATTTCTTCCTGCTGGCTTAGGAAGGGGCTGTCCAGGGCTGTGGTGGAGTCACCATCCCTGAAGGTGTTTAATAAACAACTGAACCAGGGTTCACTCAGTGCTCTGGTTTAGTTGACAAGGTGGAGATCAGTCAAAGGTTGAACTTGATGATCTTGTAGATCTTTTAGAGACTTGATGATGATTCTAAACACTGCAGTGGAGGAAGAAAATATTTTTTTCTTCCCTGAACTACACAACTCCATTTATTCCAGAGCTTGCTGTTGACAGTGATATTGCTTTCCCCAGTCTCAACACAGACAGCTCTCCCTGACCTGAGGATTGCCAGCTTCCAAAAGCCATAGGGATCCCCTCAATCAAGGAGCACTTTGCAATTCTGTGAAGAGTCCAGACATCAAAGGGCACTGCTAACTTGCAAAGCTACTCACCCCAGAGAGCCATGAAGATGGAGAAGAAAACGGTGGCAGGGTTGTCAAACAAGTGACTCGCTCGAGCAGTGGCACAGGCAGAGCTGAGGTTCCAGTAATCACAGAACTTGTCACACAGGGGGCACATGGTGAAGGCATTGCGTTGGTCACACATCTCTTTGCTGTGACAGACAAGGGCACAGGTTCCTCTGAGTGCTCCAGCTCAGAAACCCTGCATGTGCAGCAGTGTCATGGAGCAGCACATCACAGTATTACAAGCTGTCTGCAAAATATTGTGTGTTTCCTCAAGGTTCACTGCCATGGATAGTAGTTTATTAAATCCTTATAGGCACCTTACCAACAGGGAAATGGTGCTACACTCCACCAGACTGATCACTGTGCTGTATTAGTGAGTTAAGGAAGACAACATCACTGAAGACTGAGGTTAACCACACAAGAAAACCAAAATTCAAACACAAAAGTGGAGTTTGCATCTCTACAGTCAGCTAAGTGATTTGATACAGATCAGATTAAAATCACTGGAAAGAAAGACTGAAGCAGTTGCAAAGGAAATTCAGTGCTGTTGCCAAAACACATTTTTATATGGTGGTACAAAAATATGAGAGAAAAGATTTTTTACAAATTTTAAAATCTTTACTGTAAGGTTGTTATTTTGATTCTTGGTCTTATTTGCTATGTATGTATTCAGTTTCTAAAAAGCATTGAAAAAAAACATTATCAGTACCACTTTAACAGGCCAAACAATTCTTGTCAGGGCTGAGAATGCTTTCAGTATTTTCCATAAGGTTTGGATGTGAAAGCCTTTCATATCCACACAGTCTCACTTAGGTGAATTTAGTGCAAAGCTCAAATGTCCTTGCCAGGATCATGAGCTGAGAGTTGTCACATTATTTCAATGAGAGCTGGCATATAGTGATTATGATTGTTCCTATATGAACCATCCTGAAATATGCTTTTCCTTACAACTTCAAATGAAAAAAAAAAAAAAAAAGGCTATTAGAGCTGTATTAGGAATATGTTTATACTCTATGGTTTGAAAGCATGCAGCTGTTTGCAGCTCTCACGTTGTTACAGTAATTCTCTATTTCAAAAGGCAGCAGAGGGTGCTGCAGATACATCTCAGCCATAAATCTCACTGGAGTTTAAATGTTAGCACAAGCTTTCACTCTGACAAGCAGCAAGATTTATTCAGATCAAGCTAAGAAAACAGACCCTGCCTCAGAAGAGGTGCTGTTCATCATTTACCTCTCAGTAACCTTGTCCTGCTGCAGTGATTTTAAAAGCTGTCAGAGCAGGGACTGTCATGAGTGTGACCAGCATACAAGTACTGCAGTGTCCTGTCTCCAGCAGAAGTCAGGCACAGATTACACTGAGGAATTAATCTCTTTTTTTTTTCACTGGGAAGCAGACGTTAACATCACAGTGTCACTTTGGCAGTTTTTGTGTAGCATATTGCCCTCAGGATGCACAAAACTCAACATTATTTTGTGTCTAGAAGGAGAATACTCTGAAGACCAAATATAGATTCATAGAGTGGGTTCAATTAGAAGAGACCTTAAAGCTCATCCAGTTCCAACCCGTGTAATAACACATCACTGCTCTTCAGACAAGCTAAAACCAGTTATTCTCACTATGGATTAATAAGAAAAAGCACAGCCTTATAATTTCCAAGTAACAAATCATGGATCACAGATCACTTACCTAGGAATGTCACTTTCAATGGTTATACATCCATAGAGAAATACAATAATCCCAACCACTGAAGAGGGAATTAGGAATTCTGTGTATAAACCCAGCCATGCAAAATAAAGTCCTATCTTTTCTCCAAAATACTTCCTGAAAAAGAGAAAAAAAAAAAAAGAAAAAAAAGCACATGTCAAGGGTATAATTTTCAATTGTGTTTTACAGCTACTAAGCAGTCCCAGAAAGTTAAAATACAAATTGTGAAAGACATGAATGAAAAACCTGAGTATCTTGAAGACAATGGGAACAAATGAAGGGGATGATTTAGGCATTTGGCAGTTTGGGCTTCTCTGCTCTGAGAAGTTAAAGACAACCCTGGATCATTCTCCTGAGCTGAAATTAAGCAGGCATCACTGCACTACATAATATCTGTTCAGAGAAGACTGTGGTCTTTGTATCTTGTAAAAGAAGTCAGTGAAATAGGAGGAAAACTTGGAAAATACCTGGCTCCTCAGAGGAGCATGTTAATTTTTGCCTCTGTAGTAGTACCCCCAGATTCAGTTAGTAAGAGTCATAAAAATAACATCCATGGGACCATACTGACAACATCCTCTAATATCTTAAAAGATGACTAATCTGGAACTACTGGTAAAGGAGGGAAGTTTACTTGCACACTTAGCACTGACTTTTCAGAAAGAATATTTTTGTCAGGTTAACAGTCCCTGGACAGCTGGTTTGAAAAAACAGTGTCTGCTCTGAGGAGCAGCCCGCTGCAGATGTTGATAAATAAGTGGTAGAACTCAGCCCAGCATCTTCATGAATCACACTGCAAGAAGTAAACTAAGCATGGATGAACCTCGCTGATCATTCCAAAGTACAGTTAGGAGTGATTACAAATATTGCAAAACCCAGAGAGATTCATAGAACTCAAGAATTCACCAAAATTTAGATAAAGAAACGACAAGGTTAAAAACAGTTCATGAGCCAGAGAAGAAGATGGAGAAGTGTTGGACAGAAAGCAGCTACACAGACAGCACTCAGGGCATGACATGGAGTGTGAGTCAGTGAGACATTTACACTTTGATGGCATCAAAAATTAAAATAAACTCATGGTATCACATCTAATAAAATAAAGACAAGATTTGCTCCTCCTAAAGGTTGAGCACGATCCCAGCTTGAGATTTATCCTGATCCCACTTATTTTAGGAAAGTTTTATCCAAGTTTAGCACCCCAGATTTAAGTAATTCCTACTGAAAATGCTTAAATGAGTTTTTTGGAGGCACAAACTGAAATTTTCTACTCCCTAAGTTGGGTCTAAGGGCCAGACTGCTAGTGCCACAGGAGACACAGGGCAGGAGTGCAACCACGGCAGAGAGCCAAGGGACAACAAGACAAGACTCCACAGTCCCTTCCAGCTCAGATGAAATGGATAAAGGAAGCAACAGTGAGGGATTTTTATTGCTACAGATCCTGCTGTTGTTCTCATACCATCACAGCTGCAGCTAACTCTGCCCTCCCAGGCTCCCCCATGGAAAACTGGCAGTGCAATCCTGCCTATTTCAGTTTTGCCTTCCAGGAGTGCCTCTATTTGCTTGTGTCTTACCAGAGTTCCTTATGCTTTAGAAAGGATACATGCACTCCTAAAGGGCAAAGAAAAACAGAAACATTTTGAGGTGATGCACAGACAACATTATCTTCAGAATGAGGGGATGTCATCCAGCATCCACCAAAGTACCAGAAAGTGAAATAATCTAAGGAGGAGCAATGACAGAGCTTGGAAACATAATGAACACTTCGATATGAGTTTATCAAGTCACAAGAAGACAGGATATAGACATGTCCCTTCTTTGACACATCCTAAGAACTCTTCTCTGGTTTCTCTGAACAGGAGTCAAGGCTCTGCAAACACCTGTGACCCCTTGTACCAACATCTACTGCAGCTGCTGCTGGATTCAGAAGTGCATGAACAGAGGGGGGGAAAATGTGTGCTTTGAGGATAGAGAAAGATGTTAAGTCAAGAAAAAGTATTTTTACAAGTTTTTATATATTTACACCAAGAACTTGGCATGTTCCCTCATTTACATTGGGATAAAACCAGTCTGACTTTATTATCCTACAGGAATTATCCATGATTTATGCTGGCATGGCAAAAGAGGAGAATTGAGACCAGAGTCTTGCTCTACCTCAGTAGCTAATTCACATCTGCCTCACATATATCCAGGCAAAGCCAAGGACTAATCCTTTCCAAAGTGTGCTCATGGATACTGCAGAATGTCACAAAACAAGTGTGCCCCTGGCATTGTGTGAGTTTTAGTTCTGTATTAGGGAAATCCCCTTTATGTACACATATTCCATGGAGGCAGTGGTTATTCCCAAACTACAGCTCAAATGGCTTTGATAAAGAATGTGTGCTTCTCCTATCAGGAGCAGCACCCAAAGCTTTTGCTCTCTGTGTTGATACATCACAAGGTGAAATTTTGTGCCTTTCATTTTTTAAGACTTTATAAAGGCTGGTTAAATGGCCACCTACCAAGTACTGAGTTCTCTTGAACAAGAATCATGTCTTTAAGGAAAGATTTGGTCAAATTACCCATACCCTCTGGACAAGCTGAACAAGAGCTGCTCTTCCAGCAGATTGTCAGAAACAGCATTAAAAACCTCCCAAAGGCAGCAACAACAACCACCTGTAGAAAGCGGTTGAAACAGAAGTGTTGAGAAGGCTACAGCAGAAATGTTGGCTCTGCTCCCTCTGCTTCACCCATACAACACTTAAACCAGACATCTGCAATGCACTTTGGTCTGTCTGGTTGCAAAACCAACATCAAAAAGAATAAGTGATTATTAAACCCTCTGCTTGCACGTTGGTCACAGTGCTCCTGTGCCAAGTTGTGCAATTTATAAATAGGCTAAGGTTTGGGGAAGGGGGGAGTAAGAGAGAAAGGAAAAAAACCCTTCAGTTTTGACTCTGTGAAAACAAGTGTGGGTACCTGGAATGTGAGTAGAGCGTGTGGTGCGTGACACAGGCTGGAAAGAACTCTGGAGACGTTCAGGAACAGAGCTAAAAAAGCGCGGAAAAGGCGCTGCGGACACTGAGTCACCTAACGGAGAAATCTGCACACAACTCTTCAGTTTTTAAATTTCCATTCCCCACCCTAGGCCAGCTGTCACTTCATGTTTCCATTTCATTCCACCACTCCTTTGGTGGAGGAGTAGTTTAGGCACAGTAGTTCCTATGCAAAACGAAAGTGATTTTCAGCTGCCTCTTGGGTAGGTTTGCCCTGTGCAAATGGTCAAGCAAGTCACACATGTTACTAGTGCCTTCAAAATAAACTTATATGCACAGTTTGAGGGTGAAATTCTGGTGTTTCTGCTGTTGGGGAGAAGGGCAAGCAGTTTAGTTTCACATCAGATCTTTACTGCCAAGGCTAGTTTAAAACCTATTTTCCCTATTCAGTAGCACATTCCCTCTCTGACCCACAGCAACAGTCCCCAGGAACACAATTTATCCTTTCAGAGCTTCAACAACCAGAAGAAAATCTACCATTATACTGCATGTAGAACTGTGACTACCCTTAGAGAGTGAGAAGCAATTTCTAACACATGGTAAGTTCAGAACACAGGTATTTCCTTTGGTTCTGAGATAACATTTCCCACCATTGGAAGTTTCCCTCTCAAAATTGCAGACTTCTTTCAGAGAGACTTCTGGAGTACAGGGAAAGCCCCAGACACTACAAGATGATCAGGAACATTGCTATCACCCCAAGATTTCACTCCAGGTAGAGCTGCCTATGCCCAAACTTTTCTGGATTTGCCATTCTTTCTTCACTTGAAAATCTTTTCAGGGCAAGATTTGAACATTTATTACAACCATCTGGGACACCTGGGTGGAATTACTGCTCAGCAGCAGCACTGTGCATCCAGAGATCTTAGAGATTTCCACCATGGTTGTGCCTGGCAGCACATGTTCCATCAGGCACTCTCAAGAAGGAACATATCAGTGCTAAATCCAGATACACAGAGAGTGCACCAAATGGAGCAATATGGAAGCCAAGAAAAGATGCTGGCAGAAGACAATCCCCCTTGGAACAATGAGCCAAGATTCTGAAAAGCATTTTTTATGAAATTTTTAAGAGGGGGGAAAATAACAACTCCATAACCTCAAATAAATTGCAATTCATCTGAGTTTGAGGTAGGAAAGAAAATGTCCTTTAGAAAGGCCAGCTGGTTCTGCATACAGAAAACAAAGAAAGATTTTGTCCAAGGTAAAAGCACTTTTTTTCCCCTATACTGGGTGTAAAAATCAAGAACGTCCAGTAGAGAGTGATTAAAAGTGTGTTTGTGAATAGATTTTAGAACCTGACCCTTTTCCCTTGAAAACAGAATGAAGAAATGTGCCACCAGAGCCATTTAATCAAGTCCTTTTCATTAAAGTTCTTGTTTGGAAACGTTACCTAACAAATATTTGCTGTGTCCTCCAATGGTACTTAAGTTTGGAGTCAAACTTGCCTAATTACAGCTGTATTCATCTTTCAAGGCACTGTGGAATTTTAATTGTGATTCCTTATAGGAGAATAAATAATCCACTGTCAAAATATTGCAATTCCATGGAGAACAGAAATTGCAGATTTTACTTAGAGGTAGAACTATGTTTTTCCCTGGGTTTTTTTGGCTCTTAAGAAAAATTACTCTTCAACAGAGCAACAGGGAGAAGCTGGTGTGTGTGGAGGAAGGAGATATTCAAGTTCTCAAATTCTAGTAGACACAAAAACCATGGGGAAATATTATTATTAATAATAAATGATAACAATAATTAATAATAATAGTAAGCATTTGTGTATTAAATGCAATTTAAAATAGAAAAAGGCCAAAAATTATCCTGAAAATAAATAAATCTGGGATAAGCCAGATTCACAAACCTTATGCTTCCATTCCAAGAAATTGTCAGAATACAGCTGAAAGTGCATAGCTTGTGGTGATGGATTATAAACTGAAAAAAGCCTTTGTTTACTGACTGTAGGAGAAAGAACAATAGAAGCATAATAAGTAGACTGGTAATGTGACTGAGACAGAAATTAAGGCTGACAACTGCCAAATGGATAAGCAAACAACACGATGCTGGGGAGTCAGAAGCACTGTAATTGCATTCTCCTCTCTCTTCTGGGACAATACAGAACTTCAGAGCAGGTCTGAAAGGATTAAGTGCCTGATTACGTTATTGTGTTGATGTTTCCTGTCATGTGCTCAGTGTAAAAAAGTTCTGAATGTCCCTGAGCCTGCAGAAGCCACAGCACACCTTGCTCAGGGAAGGCATTTTCAGCAGGAGTAACACAGTGCTTTGCCTGTCACATCCAAGAATTCATGCATTGCACAACCCATGGATGCTCTGCCTCTCCTCATCTTTTTTAAGTTATTCTCTCTCTATTTAGCATTTTTAAAAAATGGCAGTAACCTTCCCAACCTGGAAAATTAAAAATCCTGAGGCTAATTCAAAGCTGAGGGAAGTCAATCAGAGCTTACCTGTGAGGAAGGAAGTTTCATTTTTAAAACAACTCAGGGCACCAAGTGACAATCTATGTAAGAAGCAATTGATTCAGTTACAAGGATTATATTTTCTCTATAATAAACAAATATAAATAAGGAGTAACCCATTGAATATGAATCAGCCTTTCTTTTGGAACTTCTTTCAGGAAAGGAGGTTACTTAGTCCTTTTCTTCCTATTTTCTAATACCTATTACAACTTGCTTGTCTGCCTTTTTATATTCAAACAAATGTGAGGTCTTTGACATCTCCTCACTTCCCTAATCTCCAGTTTCCACAAGATAGCTTGCATGATTTTATTAATCTCATTTAACAAGAGTTTGAACCTCAAATACTGGTGTCTTTTCCTAAATATCTTTCATTTATAATAACTAATATTTCATGAGAGCTTTCTTGCTTTTCAAGTCAATATAGCTCACCCTCACTGCAGAGCCTGAATTCATTTCATGTATTTATTTTAGTAAGTAAGTCCTTGTTAGTGCTTGCACAGTGTTACTGCTGTCAGACACCATCTGGTGGCTAATAAACAGATGTATCATTTCCAATTAAAAACAAGTATAAAAATTATCTTTTAGTCATCTTGGTGGAAGGGGATTGGGTCAGGAAATACTGAAGCAAAGTGGACATCCATAGGTCCACAGGCCCTGCTGGGATGCACCCACGAGGGCTGAGGGAGCTGGCAGATGTCACTGCAAGGCAGCTCTTGATGATCTTTGATTGATGGTGGCAACTGGGGGAATTGCCCAAAAGCTGGAGGAAAACAAATGTCACCCCCATTTTCAAGAAGGGCAAGAGAAGGACCTATGGAACTACAGGCTAATCTACCTCACCCTCATTTGTGCCCATCACCTCTTGACACAGGACACAGATGAGAAGAGCCTGGCTCCATCTTTTTCTCACCCCCTGCTCAATAGGGCATAAAAATCTTTATTTTTCTGCTCTCTCTACTGACTGTGGAAGTTCACAGATTTGCCATATTGAAAGCTTTCCTTAAGCCTCTGTTTTCTGGGCGTAATTTTTATGTGGTGCCCAGTTCCTGATCTCTTCCCTTGTGATCCTGGTTTTGTCTAATGTTTTAGGGACATCTTACTGGATCAGAAAAAGCCATGGCTTGTCCTAATATAACTTACAGACAGAGAGGATCCTCATACAAAACATCTTGGTATGGAGGAAAACCTTTAAACCAGAAATGGGTTGGTCTTGACCCCTGGTCAGCACCCAGGAGCCAGAAAAGAACTTTCTCTCAGCCCAGCAAGCCACAGCCAGAACCTTCTACAGCAATTTAGACATTAAGAGCAGTTCTGCAAGAAAGAGAAGCAGACCTGTAGGCACCCAAATTCAGCAGCTATTTTCTACTCCCTGCAGTTCCCAGCCACACTCACCTCTAGATGCCTACAAATATTCACATGCAAGTAAAAATTTAAATGTGCATGACTTTTGTTTCCAAATGTGGCCTCTCACCTTTGCCTTTTTTCCCCCTCCAGTTTAAAAGATCAAACTTCCATTTCCTATCAAAATACACTGACATCACCTCCAAAGACATCTTTTGGTTGAGACTTGTCAGTGTGTTCATTCAAAACTGTAAGTTTCTGGCTGTGAAATTTAAGTATCATTGAGACACTATTGAACTTAGCCTAAGACAGTTCTTAACACAAAGAAAACTGAACTCCAGCTGCCTACAAAACCCCACAGTCCAAGGGGGAGACCCCAGGAAGTTGTGCAGACACCTCAATGGTCAGAGACTTGACTTTGCAGAAGTCCTGATGTAGATATGCACATCTTCTGCTGGATCTAGCTTTTGAAAATCCCACAGGAGGGAGGAATCTGGGAGGTAATGAAGATCCTAGTGCTCAGACAGTGTTCTGAAGCCTGGGAATTATGTTTATCAGAAAGCAGGGATCTGTTTTTCCTCACCACTACAATCCAAGCCTACTGGTTTAAAATTCCATCTCTCATACAAGCAACAATAAATAAGACCAAGCCCTTGCCAAAAGAGACAGAGAGAAGCACTTCCTACAGGACTGGCAGAGTCTGTGAAATGCAGAGCTATAAGTAAATCATCTCACTCCAGTCACAGGCCTTCATCCAGCAAAATAATTCAACACAAATTCCTTGGTGATTTATGTACCACGAGCAAAACCCCTCTGCTTTGCACTAAACAATGGCTGGAGCACTTGGGTAAGGTCTGTGGTGAGAAGTTCCAGTGAGAGGAGGCAAAACTCCCTGCAACTCAGCAGAAAAGTGCAGCCCTAGCATCAAACTCCTAAAATGCAGACCATTTTCATGGATGTATGGCACGACAATAAAGGCCATTCATAAACAAACTGGGGTTGTGGGGGGTACTGAGATCATGGAAAGGGAAAAGAGATATAATGATGGGGGAAATATTCATGTTTCACCAGCTCAGACTCTTCTCCAGAGTCCCACCTACTTCTGCTCCCTCCCAGGAAGCTCTCTGCTGTAAAACCTGGCAGGAAGGACAGCAGGGGTGAGTGGATGCTGGCACAGCACCTCCCCCTGCACCTAGAGCTTTAATGATGATAAGCTGCAAGCTGCATGTACTGCTTGTTGGGAAGGAATCCTCACTGTACAGGTTCGTGGAACTATAAAAAGATGTTGGCCTCAAAGTGCAACAGGGTTACAGCAGAAGATATGCTCAGATTATTGCCTCAGGCGTGCTTGGCAGAGCTTTGGAAAGGAGCTGGATGGACAAGTGCCAAAGATGCTGGTAGAGCTCATGGGCATTTTTCTACTTAGTGCTGTGTTTGCTCAATTACTGCACTTTCCCAGGCTTAAAGCTGTTTTCTCTTTTTCCTAGCACAGAGTTCCTTGCAGAGAGCCTCAGCATCACTGTGAACCTTGAAGATTTGCCTGCTCGAGGCAGTCAGGGAAGAACTGCAGGCACCCAGAGCATCACAGAGAGTTGCTCACTCCCTGTGTGATAACCAGATGCTGCAGGGGTGTTTCTGCCAAAGTGGTTCCATTCCACAAAAATAAAAAAGATGGGATATTTGATGGGATCAATTCACAATAACAGAGGAGGGACTAGGGAGCTGAGGAATTAAAGCATAAAAGAGAATTTCTACTTTGAGGATCAATAACCCCAAAGTTAGCATGTGCAGTGACTGGACAACATTTCCTCTGGGACTGGGCATCACAGGCTTTATTCTCAAGTCCTGAGAATTCTCGACAGAATGTGGAGCAAAAAAAGAGATGAAGATGTGACTACAAATCATGGTGGTGAATGAAGAATTTATTTGTTCAGGCATTAGGCAGGACAGAAGGGCTCAGCTGGGACAAGATGTACCACAAATGGATGCTAACCACATTTTTGCAAAGGAAGAAACACCTATCTTTTAGACAGTAAAAACAAAATTTCAGCAGAACTGCTCTGTTCTAATTTTATCTTTCTTTTAAAACTACCCTGAGTAGGGTATACATCCAGATTTGGTGGGGGGTTTTTTGGTAAAGATTGATGAAAGAAACAAAAGGTCAAAAGGCAAACCAGTGTTGACAATTTGGGTGCCTGATTGCTTCCACTGAGCACTGTCCTACACAGGCCCCCAGACACTCCAAGAGAAGGCAACAATTTCCAGAGCTGAGACAGTCAAACCTTGGATCACTGCTTTAAAAAGTGCCAGGAGAAGCAAGCTCCAGGCTTTAGAAACACAGCATTCATGGCAGGAAAGGGGGGACTGGGGATGCTCAGTCAAGAGCAGGTTCAACAAGGGTACACCACAATGAAAGGCCAGAATTCATTACACACTGAGGTGAAACAATTTTCCATACCAAAGGAAAACAGAGTTAAAGATAGGAAAGAGGGAATATATTAGCTCGACAGCTTGACTAACAGAAACTCTCAAGTTTTGATTTATGTTCTATACACTGTAAATAATATTTTAGTTAACATGCTTTCCTACCTGCTCCTGCAAAAAGAGTTATTGTATACATGGTCTCAATCTTTACATGTCTTCCCAGTTTCAGACTTTACAGCAAGAGGCACTTGGAGCTTTGAAAGCAATCACACTATAGATAATGTAGCCTGTTAGCTACTAATAAATTTGGTGAAGTTCTAGAAATGGGAAATAGAAATTAAAAGGTGAAAAACCATTAGAAAATGAGCTGGGGCCTTATAGAAGCAGTGATAATAAAATGAGCTCCACCACAATTAGAAATGAGCCAGTTCTGCTAGATTTTCCTGGGGTGAGGTAATCTTCTATTAATAGACCAAGAGATAAAAAGGTGACCTCCACTCCTGGAATTTCAGTTCCTGCATGGCTTTCCAGCTGCAGGTGCTTCAACATGCCCATTAAGGGGAAAACCTGCCAGTTTTCCATGAATTAAGGTTTTGTGTCAGAAGGAAAACCACCTCTTTGTAACATTATAACCTTAGATTATTCCCTTCATCTGTCATTTAGAGCTCCTAAGTGATTTTTACAATCAGAAATAAAATTCATTATCAATTTCTATTGCACTTCTTAGACTTCTGTGTATTTTCTTGACTTGCTATAAGCCATCAGAGGTATACTGGTAAAAGACAAGAAATGATGACTGTAAATAAGATCAAGGAATATTTGGTCCAAAGAGGTGGAAAAACGTCTTGAAAGTAGTGCAGTGTTGGAAAAGGTGAAGCTGTGTGATCTCCACCTCAGGAAATTTCAAAATGCATGAGCAATTTGATCTGGCTTTCAAACCAGCTCTGCTTTGAGCAGAGAGGAGGTCTAAGGACAACCTATTAATTCTAAAATCATGTTGTTAAAACTTTGATTAATATTCAAGAGCATGTAAAAATATAAAACCTTCTTTCTTTATGCAAGGTCATAGAACTCTTAGGGAGCATCCTCCCTGTCTCTGGATCAACAGTAGCATCACTGCAGAACTTGCTAAAAACTGAGTTTGACCTCATCTTCATCTGAGAAAAAAAAATCATCACAAATAGAAGAAAATCTCTAAGCCACAGATGTTTTTATAGCATTTTTTATGTTGCAGTGCAAGGAATGAGAAACTACTGTTGATAAGTGCATTCCTACAAAAAAACCACACTAGGGAAACTTCTCTCTAGTGAAAATCTATACTTAAATTAGGTTGACAGAAAAGGTGTGCTACAACAGACAGATCTCCAGAGCTCTGCACATTCTAAAACTGCAGCTTTCATTTTCTACTTTTTAATATAATCCTCAGGCCTTCCTGAGATGACTGAGGTCCAGTACTTTTTATTCCTCATTTTCAGTACTTTTAGATATCAGTACTAAGTATTTCAGTAATAAGATTTCTGTTTGAAAATAATTCATGATATCTCTCTCAAATAACTATTTATAATCCTCTTCATGTGAGTTAAAAAGAAACAAAAAAAAAAAAGAAATTGAAATTCGTATTTGGACATTCATATACTTTTGAAAATAAAGCACTGCATTAGGCAGACTGTGTTCCAAACAATGTATTTTTGAATTTGGATGTGCACTGAGAGATGAAGTGTTGTAACATCCCACAAATCAAACTTCAATTCACACTGTACTACTTGCACAATCTGCACTATATATTTCCTTAAAGTCTTTAACTGAAATTGTTCTACTGTAGAATAGAAATATGTAACATGCACTGTATTCTTATTTAGTGAAACCTTCCTTACTTGCAGCTGCATTGCTTTTACAAAAATGTTGTTTTTCTTATAGCCCAAAGCAGTCCACAAAGCCAGAGAAGGATGTTTTTACAGATTAAGAGACAGGAGTGAATGGAATTGTTGGTGAATATTATAATGGTCCTTTATTTCCTCTTGCTATTAAGAACTTTAAATTCTTCCAAGACTGACTATGCAGTTCAATTCCCTGAGGATTACAGAGGTTAGAAGAGAATCCCCAGTCTGTAAGCATAATATAAGTGAGCATAACAAATATGTGGTTCCTGTCTTTGGTGTACAATCAACTGGGGACTGGCAACAACTGTGTGGTCAGAAGGAAGGTGCCAAGGCACCAGGAATAACCTATAATAATTCTACAGTGCCACATCTAATCTTCCAGCACAGACACTTGAGTTAAAGAATGACTTTCAGTTTGCATTCCTACTGAATAAGAGTGAAACAGGAATAGTTAAACATATGTTGTGAGCTGTATTTAAAAATTAGCAGCATACTTCAACGAAGTTGATGTATTTGAAGACAGCAGGCAGACCAGGCTTTGAGTAAAAAGAAAGATAAATGCTGCTTCATCTGCCCATCAAAGCCTGAATTTAAACTTAAGTTACCCCAGGAGAAAAAAAAAAAAAACCTGAAAAAGAAGTTGAGTATAATCTAAGCAATCTAAGAAAGGAGGGTCAGAGTAAATTACCAAAAAGCACAAAGTGTGACTGATGTCTGCCAAGGGAATCAGTATCCACATCAAGGCTGAGCTCAGATACCCCCATGGCACAAAAGTGAAGGAACTCACTTCACTGGCAGAAAGAGAGGGGTGGCCATTCTCCAGGTACATCTCCACTAAAGCTCCAACATTACCCAGGAAATAAAAACCACATTTATTTTAGTGGTAACAGTCAAACTTGCAGTCAAGCAAAATATGGAAGATAAAAGCAAGAAA
The DNA here is from genome assembly GCA_013400255.1 of Sitta europaea. Taxonomy (NCBI): domain Eukaryota; kingdom Metazoa; phylum Chordata; class Aves; order Passeriformes; family Sittidae; genus Sitta; species Sitta europaea. The sequence goes on along the minus strand of VXBS01000736.1, from coordinate 341,250 downwards.
AGTCATCTCTGAGAACAGACAATCAATTGCACATGTCTGGTCTTCTTTTTGTTTCTCACAGAAGTTTAAACCACAGGATTTCTATGAAATCATATCAGCACAGTGAAATATTATAATGGAGACAGCAAAATACAAATGAAGATGGAGTGTAAGCAGATGTACCTCTATTTTTAACTCAGCTGAGCTGTCAGGTCTGCTAAAACTTGAGAATTCCTCTAGGCAGTCACAGTTGAGTTTAACACTTGTAATATTTACTAACAGCACAGCAGGTGTTGTAATCTCACTCTGAGTTTACCTGTTCCATACAGGAGCTTGGCCCACAGTAACTGCCATGCAAAAGGTCCATTGTTGGGGAAAATGAAAGTTTTACAGGGAAGGTTTACAACATGAACAATAAACACATTTTTGAGGAGCCACCTGAGGTCCCTCATCTCTCCTCTCAGGCTCTTACAATATAAAAAGTTTGCTCAAAACCTTTGAAGCAAAAAAAGAGGAAATTTCAAAGCCTTGCAGAACCTCAGTAGGGTTTGATGGTCTCACTTCCACTGGCCAGTTTGCAACATCTTGCTCCCAACAAGGAGCAATTCCTCTCACATTAAAATTTAGTGCTTAACTCTTGGAAAAATACTATGTGCAGTATTTCAGCTTTAGCTCAAAATATAACAAAATATTTTACAAAGCTTATTGGGCTATCCATATTACCAGCAGCAGCTTTTGCAGGCAATCACATAGGGGCAGATCATATAATAAAAAATGGTTGGAGTTTGATTATTCAAAAGAAAAATGGTAACAAATGCTGTCCTTCTTATATATGCAAATTATTTTAAAACAGGTATTTGTTGAGGTTTTTTTCTATTTTTAATATCTTAGTTCATTTCTTCCTAGACAGACATCTTTTAAAAGAATATTTCTAGTTAGCAGTTTACTCAAATATTTTTTTTCTTTACTCAGTGTTATAGTACAAACAAAATACGATACAACAAAAATTGTTATGTTTTGGATTTCTTCTGGTTATTGTGGGAAATCCTTAAAAATCATGACTGGTTTGATTTGTCTTATTTTGAAGCCAACTTCTTCTATGTTTGTAAAGAAAAAATTTATAAATATACAAAAAACCCCCAGTGGGAACACATATGGATGTGTTCAAATGAATAAAACTTGTAAAACCAGGAGTAAAAAAATCAAATCAATCTCAAAACTGTCAAATATTTTCACACTGATTCATGATGTGAACACCAGCTTCTGATTATTCACCAGATTTTGTGGCCATACCCTCCAATAAAAATTCACCAATGTAAGTGGCAATTACTCTCCTTTGAACAAATCGATACCTAAAAATACCCCAAAACTAAACCATGACATTCTTCCAGGAATAAGCACTATACAAAAGCATAGGTAATAATTGTTGAGTGCATTTTTGTTGTAGTAAATTATCATCAGAGCTACAAAAAAAAGCAGTGAGAACATTATTTTTGTTCTGAGCAATGCAGTATTTCATCTGCTGAAGTGGAAATGAATTAATTTGCATCACCTCAGGAGCAGGTCCCTTGGTGTCTTACACAAATCCACATTACCTTATGAGATCAATAGGCTGAAACTTGTAAAACACTCCATATCTCGCCCACTCTTGATACAGCAACTAAAGGAAAAAATAATAAACTGAAAATTAACTTCAAGCAAGGTATCCCTTCTGTTCTCACAAACATCTTCTAAGAGTTAAAAATATTTGCTGCACTCCTGGGGCTCCTAAACCCAGTAGAGCCCACAGAAAAGCCACTTTTATGCATGTTGGGACATGCCAGAGGCCACGTGTGCTGCTGGACATGCAAATTCACCCACAGCTTACAGAGAGCTCCAAGGAAGGAGAAGATTCTACAGAAGGTTCTTGCAGCAGGAGGAATCCAGCTGGAGTAGGAGCAGGGATAAAAGGAAACCTTGCAGGACCTGGGGAAGATTGACCACAACACACTCAACTGCAAGAGGCAAAGGATTTGGGATAGCCTTATTTATTCCCTCTTTAATTCCTGTGATTTATGTGACACAACTTCACTGAAGAGGATTGTCCTGGCTGCCACACTGATATTTTCATGAGTACTTGTTCTTGCCTATTCAAAATCACCCCTTGCCATTACATTACCTACAAAATGTTAGATACATTAGTATGATTGTTTTAAAATGATTGGTATTATCAGAATCATATTAGTTTGATTATTTCAATAACTAATCATACTAATAAATGCATTCACTCAAATATGCAAAAGAAGACAGAACTATTACATTCCTAAAACTCCCCAAAGGCTGCTTTGAACACAGCTACAGAATGGAATTTGAGGAGCAAAAAGAAAGTTTTGTCTAAAATAGCATTCCATACAGGTACTTTCTGTAAGTTTATAGGAATTTTCTAATCTGCTTCTAATAATAAGGATGCTGCTCTAGTATATGACAACAGAGGATTTCCCAGGTGGGTTACAAAGCCCTTGTGGATTTTTTTCATATCAAACATAGAGAAAACAATGAAGGGTTGCAAGTTGCCAATGGGCCAGAAGCTTAAAGGCAAACCACTATTTATACTCATGGTGATTTATTATCATTCTGCTGCTCAATACTTTTCTTAAAAAGATTTTTTTTTAGAGCAGAAATCACACTGAAGCCAGGAAGTTTCTTTACTCTTAAAAAAAAGCCTGGAGCTCTCTCAGTCTTTGGTTTTCATTGCAGATTTCTAATTCTCATAGGATGGGACAGAAGTGTTGTGTCACTGTGAATTTTCTCCAAGGAACTCCTGAAGAAGGTTGGGGAGGATTAACCTTTTATGTTATAAACTGGTACATAAATTAATTACTTGTGCTGCCCTAATGGTATAAGTATGCCATAAGAACTGGGTTCATTTTTGGGGCATTTACAAGAGAAAGCTGAATTTGGAAATTCAGATAAGTTAAAGTGGGCAAAATAAAAGGGGGCAGTAGGGAAAAAAAAAAGCCCCAAAATGCCCTCCTTTCTTTTAAACCTGATCAGGGTTCTTCAGGAAATTAAACCCTGAGACTATTAGATTCAGATAGAAAACAGATGATGTTATGCATAGGAATACTACAGAAGACTCAAGGCTAGGCAGCAGGGCCATATGTGAATAATCAATGAAGTATTTCTGGAAAGAAGCTTTTATGTTTTTAATACTTAACACTTCATAACTGAGCCTAATAGGCAGAATAAAAAGAGGGCAGCACAAAATACAACTAGTAGGGGGAACAGTTTTCCAGACTGGTCCTTCCAGGCCCTCTTCCCCCCATTCCACAGTCCCCAATCTTCTTCCAGTGACTAACGTTCATTTAGTTGTTTGCTCTAAAATTTTTGTTTCCCAAGCCAGTAATCTCTGGAGCTGCCTCTCAGAGAAAATTCTGCAAGTCCAGAGACAGTTCCTTCATGAACAGAAAGTTCAAAGTTTTTTTTATAGCTTGTTTGCTAACTTAGTTTTGCTTACCAAGGTTCACACACTAAATTAAATTGTATACGGCACATGAAGACATCTAGTGGCTGAATGGCAACATTATTTACCAAAAACTACAATGAATTATGTTTGCCAATTTTACTAATTCAGCATTGGAGAAATCAGGTTTATTTGTATGACCTCTGTTTGTATGAATTCATAGTGAATATTGGAGGTTTCCAAATTCTCCCTTTTTCTTTTCTTCCCTCTTCCCCTTTCTCTCCCTTCTATTTTCCCTCTGCATTTCCTATCCTATTGTTTGAATATCAAGGAAAATAAAATGAGCAAACATTAGAGGATAATATGGAAAGAATCTTAATTGATTACTTATTAGTAATCTTTAAATCTAAATAGATAATTTAGTGGTAATTAAATATTTTTCCCATTTCTAAAAGTAAGCATATATATTAAAAACAGTTTAAATTCACACTGTTTCTTTTAAGGATTGATCTATTTTTGAATGTTTTTTGATAGCTAGAAACTTTATTTACAAAATAATTGGAAGCAGATTTTTAGAAATTTCATTAATCTAGTTGAAAACACAATCAAATGAAAAGTACAATTATGTTTTATTTTAGTAACCACTGCACTCTAAGATCATTTGGCTAGGAAAATAAAATTATTATATGGGTTATTTAACAATTTTATCTTCCTGACAGGTTCAAAATCTTGTCTATGTATGCAGAGGGAAACTGGAAGCATTTCAAGATGTAAATTTCAAATGAAATTAAGTGACATGCTTCATAAGAATGCATTATAAAAATCTTACAAAAACAGAAACAAAGGAAAATATGTAATTCAAAAATGTATGCATTTGTTAAAACATCTGCTTATTCATAAAATGGCTTATGTTTTACAATAAGATTTAGAATATCATTTATTACATAAAATATAATATGAAACAAATTTTGCAATGTATTTTACCTTTCTTTCATTCATGTCATCATTTTGGCCTTCATATTCACCCTGGAAAAAGAAAATAACTTAATAACTGATGTAAAAGCAGAAAAAACTAAAGAAAATTTGGTTACCTGTCCCTACATTGTTGCTTTTACTTTAAGGTCACAACTTGCAATGTACTTTTCTAAGAGTTTTTGTGTTAGGATGACACTGAGAGGAGCTTTGCAATGTCCCAGACAGCAAATAGTACTGGCTGTGAGGAGATGGCTCACAGTGACAGCAGCAGAGCACTGCAGTTTGGGGAGTGCATACGTACATCGTGGAGGGGGTAGGCTGCATCATAAACATTGTTTGCTATTAACGTGCCAATGCCTGAAAGAAAAAGGAAAAGTTCAGCTGGTCAACAGGCACAATTGAACAGAAAATGTTATTAATTTTGTTTTATGACATTCCAGAGGGGACAGAGCTGTATAAGTGACAATATTCAGAATGAGAATGGAGCAACGTTGGAGTTCCTGGCTGTGGAAGAGAAACTCATTTCCATAAAGGGCTTTATCTCCAGGGAACAGCATAGTGCAAAGGCTCTTCTGACCTGTTCTCCCTGGTAGCAAAGAGCCACGTGGCTGAGGAGCAAAGCAGCCAGGAGCCCTCCTGGAATCTCTACAATGGTCAGAAGCACAGATCCCCCCCTGGCTGACAATTAAAAACAACCCCTACAAAAACTTCCACAAAAGTTTGTGGTTATGAAATCATAGAATGGTTTGGGTTGGCAGGGACCTAAAAGATCAGCCAGTTCCCACCCCTGCCATGGGCAGGGACCCCTTCCACTGTCCCAGGTTGCTCAGAGTCCCATCCAGCCTGGGACACTGCCAGGGAGTTTGGTTTAGCAAAGGGAATTCCCAGCAGTGGCTGCAGCACCTGTAGACAGGCACAAGATCTCTCAAAACCTGCAGCTCTTACAGCAATTCCATCTTCAGTCTCTGGAGGTGAAAACAGTTGTTCCCTAAAAGGCATCCAAAGATGAGTAATTTCTAATAATTAGTTATAGCTATATATATATAAACACACACATATAAAACATTTATTCCAGGCCTCTCTGCTTTCAATGCCCAGAAAAAAAAAATGAGGTAACCAGCTATCAGGTCTTTGCTGATGAAAAATATTCCATAGTCAAATTACACATTGTCCTGAAATACTTGGGAAAACCCTTCTGGTCAGAGATGCTAGACAGGCAGTACTAATACACCCTTGATGCAGAGATAAGTACAATTATATGCATTCATAGAATCAGGAATTTATGCTTGGATAATGCCAAGCCTTCTCCTGAAAACATTCAATGTTTGGAAGTTTACAGGGGTTCAGTTATGCTAGAAGAAAATAAGCCTTCCTTGTATAATATCATAGGAGGGGAATCAGATTCAGCCTTACGCAGATGTAAAAAAATCCATAAGCAAATGTGTTTGAAATGTTATTTTCTTAAAACAGGTTTATAAAACCAGACTGCTATAAGCACTTCCAACATCACTGTCCTGCCTCTTGTGCAAAATAAGCAATGAACACCCCCAAAAAAATTTAAAAAAAAGAACAAAATTGTTTACAAAAATCTTTTTAACCACTCCTGATGAGTGGTTTTAAGCTTAAGACCAGTGATATGGGAAAAGCTTAGTGGCATATGAAACAGAGGTCTTTTGGGGGAGGATCTCAGAAGACCAAAGGAAAAAGTGAATTTAGGTCAAACATGATGCATAATCCTGCTTTGGCTACAGACCAGAAAGATGAAAAGGATGAGAATGTTAAAATAGTTATTTCATGTCAAATGACTTCTTGAGCTGACCTGAGCTTGAAGTGCATCAGGCTGTATTTTCATGCTAGAGTTAAAAAATTCCTGAAAAATTATTACTAGTCCTTTGATCTCTAATGATGGCATTTATTCCAGACTATAAACCAGAACAAGCTATTAAAGAAAAGAAAACCTTAGCTAAGAGGCAAAAATCTCCACTGGCAAATCCCTTCCTACTCTGTCCTTGAGCTTCTCTCCAGTTCTTTCCCCAGCAAATTCCAAAGTCTCAGGAGGGTTCCCAGCAATCCAGAAAAATAAGGGAGCATTCCCCTCTGTTGCCCCACTGGAGACTTTTGAGTAGATAAAAACATAGAACAACACCAAGTAAACAGTTCAAAAAACATCACCTGCCAAGTGATGTTTTAGAAATTGAGAATGCCCTACATTTTTAAAGCCATCTTTTCTTTTCTTTCTTTTTTTAAAGGATGCAGTGTGGCAGCCATAAATTTAAAAGTTTTCACTGGGAAAAAGCAAGTGGTTTTGGTTGAAAAAAAATAATTATATCTCCTGCTCAAGGAAACCTAAATAAATCTATTTTCCTGTACCAAAAACATATGTTATTGGAGCTTCCCTGCCCAAAATCACACCAGGACTGTGCAGAGTCTTGGTGTAGCACATTATTTGCCAGGAATGTTACCCTTGGACATGGTGATCTGTCCATAGGTGGTCAAGTTTACAGAAAGATTTCCAGAAAATATGTCAGAGAGCACCAGCACTTATTTTCCCACTTGGGAGATATGTGCCATGACCTCACAACGGGTGAGAGAAAAGAGAATATGTACACCTGTATGAATTCTGAACCTCAAGAAAATTAAATAAATTCTGAACCTCAAGCTCCAAAATATTTCAGCATTATCCCAAAAGTATCTTCAAAACAGTCATATTTAAGTCCTATATTTCACTAGGCAGCTCAGGGAGGTAATTTTTAAAGCTGAAGCAATAAAAATACCCTGGAAAGGTGAATTATTCAATTGAAATGGCAAGAAAAATATGGTCCTGCAAGAAATAATACAACATATTGAAGCTGACATCTGAATTTTCCAAAGCAGATCATACAATGATCAAATCCAATTTTATAACAATTCATGAAATGTGAGTATGTGCCAGATGCTGCACCTGTAGAAATGAAAATCCAGCTCCCATTACCATCCAAACCATGGAATAGAAATTCTGATTTTATGCCTCAGAAAAAAAAATGTTTAGTTCAATCTCTATTTTTTTTCTTTTGTGAAAATGTGCCAGCATATTTTCTGTCCTGCTAGCAAAACCAATATTTTGTGAGATCCCTAAACAATTCCTTTGAAATGAACACCTCTGATTGTCTTTTCTCCACCTTACCCATGCTGTTCCTGGCCTTCGTAGATGTGCGCTTCAAAATTTCCCTCACCTGCAAAAAAGAGCAGTGGGATAACACACAAATCCTGTCTGAGCATGAATTTCACCATGGAATTAGCAATAAAACAAAGTTCTAAAATAGGTGGCTTCTGCAGCATTTGTTTGCACAAATATTTAAATCATTTAGCAGATGTTATTAATGGATTATCTGCCCTAACGTTTGTGGGCTGCATCCTGCTGTGCCATGTCCTTATAGAAGTATTTTGAAATATAAGGACTATATGGAAGGAAATCTAGTTAAAGATTAGGAGCAGGGCTGAAAAGAGCTTTGAGCAATGAAGAGGAGCCAGCAGCTTCCCTGCAGAGCAGTTCCCACTCCTGAACCACTGTGCAGTCCCAGAAAAAAAATCCTTACATAAATACATGTCAGCAATTAGAACACACAAATGTATAAATTAATGGAATTAGTAAAGTTGAAACTAAAAAACTCCCATTCTAAACCCCACTAGCAAATCCCACTGAGCACAAAAAAACAAAGATATGCCAATTTTATTAACTTACAATTCGGCTGCGGGTTGCATTGTCAAAAAAGGTGTCTTTGTCTTTGATGTTATACCTAAAACATTGAGGAAAAAGAAAATCAGCTCTGTTTTAAGACATGGAAGCACCAAGTAGGACAACATATAAGATTCTAATTTAAGAATTCTAATTTAAGAAAAAAATTCACTCAGAAACTGCAGCTAATCAGAAAAACAGAAGTTTAAAGGGAATATAAATGACAAAGTACAGCAAAATAGAATGTGCTCTTTAAAGACTCAGTCATTCAGAGCTTTACCAGAATTGCATTGGTGGGCATAAAAATGCAAAATGATTAGCTAATATAAAATGCCTTTTGGACAAGAAGAACCTCTCTATTGTTTACAGAGAATGGCCTTTTAATATTTTTCTTATAACATCCCCTCAACACTGTAACATGCTGAGGGTATGTTATGTTTTTAGGTTTCAACCAGCCCAATGCAGATGTTCATGACTTTTCTCCTGGCCACTAAACAGTCAGCATTTCACTTGATTTCAAATAACCATTCCACTGGAATTATGCCTTCCCTTAAACCTCAAAATCCTCATATGTGAAATTAGCTTCCCAGTTTATTCTCCTCCATCAATTTAAGTCGTATTCAGAATTAATTAAAATTGTCAGAGGGCAATAAATGAAATGGTGGGTCACTGTATTTATCACTAAATTTTATTTATAGGACATAAATACAAGGAGACACCCACGAGGAAAAAAAGAGTGTTTCATGTCAAACTGAGCCCAGAAATATTATTCTGAGTGAAAGGGCAGGTGTCAAGAATTCCTTATCTGCATATTATTAGCTGAGTTTTAATTGCAACAATAAATCTATCAAGGTGGAAAATACCACCATATTTCTACTAGCTCTTGCTTTTTTCAAAACAGGCAGTAATATCCTTAACCAAATAACCAGGAATTTGGTGGGAGAATTTCTACATTTCAAGCTAAACATATGGAAATTTTATTTGATGCACTGCTTCCAGTGCCTTATCCTGCAGAATAACTGGCAGAAAGTCTCTGCAGCTTAGATTTCTGTTAATCCACTGAAAATCTCACAATTTTGGGTGTTTCCTCAGGATTTCCAGATATGCTTGATGAATTTCTGATTTTTGACTGAAATGTGGGAAAAAGAAATTACTAGACTAAAACAATACATTTCAGCTTTCTTCATTGTCCAACACATTTTAAAGTACTCACAAATATATTTTCTCTCTGGAAAATGGGTAAGACAAGGTTTTCATCTTGGTATTTTCTTGTTGTGGCACCTGGGGTTGCAGAGGTTCAGTCAATTTGCACCATATTTCATTTAACGTTTTGAGTATTCCCTTTTCTTCTGTGATTTCATACATCTGAGGAAATGAAACTGTACATTAGCATGTCCCTTCCAAAATTATACTAAAGTGAAGTAAGGAAAAACAAAAAGAATTTGCTGTTCACATCTGTTTAAACCTGTAATTAAAATAAGGGACTTCTCTGAAGATATATTCCCATATAACTGTAAGTACCTGATTCCATCTGGGTTACAGTTCCAAAAAGTTCTTGTCCCTCACAAGCTGCTTCCAGGGAAACAAACCTCAGTGCAAAATTATTAATTAATTGTCAGGTAATTGTTAATACAAGAAAAAAGAACCAGTTCTTCACCCAGGGCTCCAGGTACCAGCTCATCTCAGTTAAAACACCTCTCCAGAAGGATGCTCTGAGGGATGATGTTAAAACTTTACTAAAATCCAGGGAAAAAAAGTTACATCTACTGCCTTCCTCCCATCCACTAGGCAGGGACCCTCATAGCAGAAGGATATATAATAAATTAGCCAGGACTTTCCCTTTGTGAAACCTGGGGGTCTGTGCCTGAGGAATGCTTTGTCCTTCAAAAGCCCTTCAGTTGCAGATGGTATGACTTTGTCCATAATTATTCCAAGTCCTGAGGTTGGGATATCAGGAGTGTCATTTCTTGGCTCTTCCCTCTTGTAAACTGTAATAACTCTGAGTAGCTCCCAGTGAGTACCCAATAGTGTAAAATTTACTTTGGTATATCTGCAAAAACTTGGAGGGGAGAATTCCCATGCGGGCAGAAGGAAGGAGAAATAAGCAGGCACTAAAAATGCATGAAAGCAATTAATTTTGGAAGGGATCAAAGAGAGGAGTTGAATATGTAAAAAAATTCTAGGGGTACTGTAGCTGCCCAAAACCTACTCATTTTCAAAGATTGATTGGAAATATCTTCCTGTTTTGTTTTGTTTTTTTTTTTCCCCTGGGATGCAAACACATGAAGAGTGTGAAAGATTGATTTGGCCAGGCTTTTGGTAATGACAGGTTGTAACAGCATAAAATATCATCCACAATGAAGTTTTTGGTGAAAAACACCCACCAAACAAACAAAGCTCAAACAATGCAGTGGAAGAAAACAAAATCCATTGTTCCTTTATTTCTAATGACAATGCAAAGCAATAAGTGTTCTTTTGTGCAGTTGATGAGTATCACAAAATAAAAGCACAGCAAGTTCCCCTGACTGCAGTGGAGCTGTCAACCTATGGACTAAACAATTTCAGGAACACAGATTGAGGGATTTGCTACTTGGAATTTACAAGGTTTGCCAGCAACTCTGCTGAAAACAGAAGAGAGTGAGCTGAAGTTTCTGAATTCTAAGGTCTGAATTCACTGTCACTGATAACACCAAAACAGATTCCCTGGGGAGAGCCTCTCTGTTTTTGAGAAGTATTAAGACAATGACCAGTTTCATTCTATCTTCCATACTGCCCCTCACCTTTGAGGGAATTTCCTTGACAAAAATCCAGACAGCTCCTGCCTTCTCAGCTTTCAAAGCCCTCCTTAACACTCACCTCTGTCATCACCCTCCTGAATGCAGTCCATCAGCCAGCTGCCTCTGTGGCCTTTAAAAACCTCTTTGGAAATCCCATCTTAAATATAGCTCTGAACAGTAAATCATCTCAAAAGACTTGGAAATGTGAAAAATAAACCTGACAGTTCATTTTCCCTGATTTTTGAAACAAAGTCAGTCTGTGGGCTTCTATACATTTAATAATGATTCTGATTGCTGCTCCTTCTATCATAAAACTTGATAGAAAATGGGAGATATTTACCTTTTTAGTGGGCATTTTTATTTTAAGGAGTTCTGCTTCTCGACTGAGGACTTGCCAAGGCGCATGTATACGGACAAAACTCAGTCCTTGGCTCTTGTTCTGAAACACAAAAAAAAGGGAAAACAATGTATTTAAATATTCTTGAACACTATGTAGTGCTAATGACTCAAGTTGTCAGCTCCAACTAAATCATTCAACAGTAGGCAACAATCACAGGGAATAACCAACTTTGCTACAGCTGGGCTGCAAAGTGATATTTTCCTTAAAAACTGAATCTTTTATGCTCTAAAATCCATTAATCTACTGCCTGCAGCATAGCTGTGTGCACCAGGATGACAGAAAGCTACAAGTCTAGATTTTGGAATGATGTGAATGAGAAACCCACAAGATACAGCTTTTTTTATATATTGATATTTTAGAAGGGATCTGATTTCTTTACTGGGCTTTTGTGTCCATGTGAACCAACAAGATAAAAACAATTTCTCCTGCTCTGGATGGGCTTCACTTTAGTTCTCACTTTCAGTTTTGTCCAACTATTTTATGGACACTTCATCAGATTAGTGGTTCCTTACTGGGAAACTGCCCAATATTTGTTGCCCTAAATATCTGCAGTTGGAGTAGCAAACCTAAAAAAACCCATAAAAATTTACCTTCTGAATAGAGATATGAACCTCATGTTTATGTAAATGATTTGCAATGCTGGTCAGAAGTATAAAATGCCCAAAAGAGCTTTGGCACAGCCAGTTTTTTGCAAGCTGTGCAAGAGATGTCCTGGTGGCACATCTGAGCTACAGAAAGGCATCCTGAGAGCAAAAAGCAGCACCCTTGAGAAAAACATGAAAATTAAATGAAGGAAAGTTCAGACAGCATTTTCCTCAAGGCTTACAAATTAATTGTACCAGTAAATCATAGGGATAAGTGCTTACTGTGGAAATGTGGGGAAGAAAAATTGGGATGGAAATTAGAAAGGGAATATCAGAGAAAAAAAGGCAATGACCAGCTCTCACACTATCTCCTACACTTGGAGGAAATTTCCTTTACAAAAATCCAAACAGCTCCTGCCTTCTCAGATATCAAAGCCCTCCTGAAAACTCTCCTCTGCCTTCATCCTCCTGAACACAGCCTGTCAGACCAGATCCTTTAGGGAAGGATGTGGAAGTGGACACCAGAAGACTTCCAGGAGGAATTTCTTCACTGAGAAGGTGCTCAGGCAGTGGCAGGGGCTGCCCAGGGAGGTGGTGACTCCCTGTCCCTGGAGGAGTCCAAGGAATGACTGGATGTGGCACTCAGTGCTCTGGGCTGGCTGACCAAGGGGTGACTGGTCACAGGTTGGACTCAAAGTTCTTGGGATCTCTCCAGCCTCAATGATCCTGTGATTCAAAGGCTTGGTTAACACTAAGATTAATGATCTTTGTGTGGCTGCTGCAATCTTTATGTAAACCCCAAACATGCACTTGCTGAATGTGTCCTTATGCTTCCTGATTAAAAAATGAAAACAAAAATTAGATGGAAATCCTACTATTATTGCAATCACTTGGCTCTTATTTTCCCTAAAGGTGCAACATGAAGGACAAAAATCACTCCCCCACCTTCAGCTAACATTTCTTCAGTGGACCAATGCTATTTTTAAGAGCAGAATGAGCTGCAGAATCTCTCTTCCACCAGTCCACTGGGAAAGTCAGCTTTAAGAGGAGGAAGGAAAAATTTACTGGGCACGAGCAGATGTTCTGGTAATCATTTGCTGAAAATAGATTAATAACAGATGAGAGGTTAAATTTCAGTGGGTGAAGATCAGGAGTTTCTTCTGAGCTTTTGGGTAAAATCAAGCATGTGTCCCTGCCTGGGGATTATATTCCATGTTGGCAAGAGGAGGGACGGTGTGATCTAATTGGTTGCTTCCAGCTCAGGCTCATATGACTACACAGATTGCAAATAAAATTAGGCAATTAATTTGATTGAAAAGACCAGATGAAGAATATGACCCTTGCATATTTGAACAAAAATAAGTTGGAAAGTTGTGGTGTTCATGAAGTGATATCAGATGATGAGGAACCAGACCATTAAAAATCTTTACAAGGCTTAAAAGGCACCCCATGAAAATTGAGGTAATTTTAATACACACTAATTCAAAGTAAATAAAGGAGGGAAAATAGGACCAGGTGCAGAAAAATTGGCTGCTGGATGTTCACCTTGGAATTACTGGAACCATATCTCCCACATCTCCCTAACATCCAAATTAATCAAAGAATTTAAAAATATATTTGAAACCATCAATTAGTATTATAGCTCAAGAGATGAGCCATCTAGCTCATTTTCTATGGGCTCACCAAAATAAAAACCTATAGGACTGCTCCTCTGGTAAGATTCCTTTCCCCACTTTTCCAGGCTTCACCTGCAGCAGTTCCAGGTGTCTTTAAATGTCCTTTATTCCCTATGATGTCTGCCAAGGATCTGCTCAATTAACTTATTCCCAGAGGGCTTCTTGTATTGCAACCATCTCCAAATGTTAGTACTTGCTTTTCTCCTTGCCAGAATGGATTTATAACTGTTTACTGGAGACACCCCCAAACTGCTGTCCTCTGGTTAATCCCCTGAAATGATAATTGTGCACATGCCCATCACTTTGATCTGATGAAATGCTGTCAGTTTTCTACTCTGAATGCTCAGAATCACTCCTGCTGATGCACTGTACTCTGGATGTGTCACTAAAGCCAACACGTGGTGCTGGCAAATATTGGTTTTGTTAGACCATTCACTTGTTATTTAATACAGCCATCCTTAATCCAGTCCTTTTTCACTTGCAGCTGATGTCTCACAGGACTTCAGCCTTGGCCCTGCATTGTTCCATGTCTCTATCACTGCACTCCCTGATTATATTATTTAAATTACTAAGTGTTCCTAGGCAGATGACAAACAGATTTGTCACTCTCATGATCCCATTTTTTTTCCTGTCAAATCTATATTCCATATTCCAGAGTTCTTCCAATAGGTTTGAAGAGTGGAAGTTTTTCAATAAATTCATTCAGAATTATTCAAGATATATTTATATCTTGGCTGCTTCTCTATTTTCTGGAGTTGAATTCGGTTTTCCCATTTCAGTAAGAGAGCTCAGCATTAAAGTCAAATGGAAGAAAATCTGGAAGTTCTGCTTTGCTTTTCAATCAGCACATGAAGAAAAATATATTGGGTATTTCTTTGAGTTTATCATGATTCTTAGCAGGCTAAAGCAAGGCTTTAACAGCAGCCTATATTGCATTTATTCTGTCTTGGACTGGAAATGTATAGGCTGAATAAAATTTAAATTTCTCCAAAGGAGATTTTTTCTATCTTTCCTGCCTTAATAGTAAAACACATTAGGACCTGCATCAGCTTCAAGTCTAAGATTTATTGTAAAATTCTCACCAGCAAGGCCACACCAGAAAAAAAAAGTATGGTAACTTCAAAAGTTCTCATATATATATAATTTACACATATATAGTGATTATTCTTTTTACTGAATAGTGAACATTCTGACACATGGCTAGACAAGTATAACTAAGCAAAACTAAATTTGTTTAGGCATTTCTACCATTGCTGAATGCTACAGCTTAGTAAATATTTCTCATCATTTCATCATCACTAATCAGTCCATATTTAAGTAATACAGTTTTTATATAACATATATAAAAAAAAATATTTTTAATTACTTGTGCAAAGAAAAATATTCCTGTTGTGTATCTTAACAGGAAGAAAAAGCAACACCAAGGGTAGAAAGAAGCTGAAAAGAAGTTATTAACTAATTAAAAGAAGTTATTAACTAATGTCTAAGGGAGTCCATGGAACTGCCAATCTTTCTAATGATTTAAAAAAAAATGTGCATAGGAAATGGAAGAGGCATAAATCATAAAACCTGAAGCATGTAAACTTCTTAGAAAAAAACCCAAATAACTGAACTTTAAACATTTTATCCCTCAGTGATTATTAAATAGACAGAAAAATATCCAGCAGCAATATTTTAGTGGCTCCAGTTAAAAAATGAGACAATTTTTGGTAATGTAGCCACACTGGGAAAGCAACAGTGAAACAGTTTGCAGGGAGGAAAAGCAAAGACAGGTCCTATTAGCTCAGTAAAAGTAATCATCTTCCCATTAATTCCATCACCAAATGGATCCATCACGTCTGCAAATGCAATTGTTCAAAATTAATGTCTGCTCTCCTGATACCAGCCCTGGAAATCGAGGCAAATACCTAAGTGATGTGATAGTGCAAATAAGAAGCAATTTCTTGGTATTACCACAGATCTGTGGTCACCTTCCTTTGAGAAGAGCAGAGCCAAGTGCTGAGCTGTTGGCCCCCAGCACAGGCAGCACTGGATTGCATGACACAGCACTGCCAGATTCAGGCAGGGCTGCAAAAGTGGCTGTGTTTTCTGCCAAGGAGATTGAATTTCTATCTGTGAAATGGTGTTTCTGCTCCTACAGTCTGTGTCCCAGATCAGTCCCTCACCAATGATAGCGTGGGGCAGTTCCTCTAGGAAAAGGGCAGGGCACAGGTCCAGGTGAGACAGCACCACCAGAATATCCTGACATGGACACGTCAGTCCAGAGCAACTGCCTGCTCAGGGTAGCTCAGAGTAGAGGTTTTAGCCTATCATTGTAGGCTGGGAATTTAATTCTGCTTCTCACTCTATGAAGGCAATGGAACTTCCCTCTATTAAAAGGCTTTTGTGGAGATAAATATGCTCCAGATTGAGAAGTGCTCAAATAAGGCAATAAACTAACAAGGCAATATGGCTATATATTATGCATCTTATGATTTTCATATTTTCCTTCACAAAACTGTAGCCCTTTTACCTTTGTCAAACTTTCCCCTTTCTATTTTCATTCTTTCTCCCGATTTAACTCTCTGCATGGGTGCATAGACATGCCCAAGACCTTAAGCAAAGCTGCAATAATTTACACATTTTGACAGTTTGCTTTTGTCTTTCTTAATTTCTACCAACGGTGATGGTGTAAACAACTTGTTTATTTTGTTCTCTTACTCCCACCTGTGAACACAAACAATTAAAGAATATATTAGTGTATATAAGCAGAGAACAGAGCACCTGGTCATGAAAGTTCTGGTCAAAACACCTAAAAAAACCCTACATACTCTCAATTTCTTAGGTAAAGCACTGTGGAATGAAACAGTTGGCTTTGCTCATCCTTTGCAATGTCTCTTCATGGCATTGCAACCTCTCCAACCAAAATCTTCCCACTCATGTACAGACAGGAAGTGTCTCTGAATGGAAGATGATACAGGAAGCCTCAAAACACAGGCGTGCTTCCCCTGAAGAAGATGGAAATTTTTAATGGCAAGGAACAGAATGAAAATGAGCTGCTAGAAACTCAAGCACAAATGTAGAATAGATTGATAAATCTGCCAAATAAAAAAAAACCCAAGGCACTGACCTGTGCATTATTGCAGTGTTCAATGCAGGATCTATGTGCAGGTGGGCAACAAATATGCCAGGATTGTCATTCATTTTCATTCTTTCTAAATATGCATTTTGGATTAAAAAACTACTGCACTTTCATCAATATTTTCCAAACATTTATCTCTGTCCACTAATCACTACAGCACGAAAAGCATGATTTTCAAACATAAAGCAAAATCATCCTAATTATTTAGAATAATTTTATCAGCAAATTTCTCCTATGTCAATGACACAGATTTGTTGCTACAAAAGCCGGGCATGATTTCAACACATCTTCTGAGATTGAATACCATAAGCAATAAAAATAAAATGTAAAAGTGAAAGCCTCCCCACCCAAACCAAACTGCCTCAAAGAGGAAGGGAGGACTGTGTCTACCCTACCACCTCCTGTACTTTAGCAGTGTCAATGGAAAATCACATAATCAGTTGGCCTGGCTGCAGTCAGTGTCAAATTAGCTAAAAAATAAGCCAATATTCTGTAGAATACATCATATCAAACTTTATTGTCAATAATAAAATCAACGAACTTCTTGAGGCCAAAGAGTTAACATTAAAAGGGGCAAAATGTAATTCCTCTTGAGGGAATGAGACTCACTAATCTGCAGAGAGATTTATGGCCTAAACAATTTTCCAGATGAAGCAGCAAGATCATGGAAGTCAATCTTTAGACCAGATAACAGGCATGTAACCAGTGGAGGAATTAATGAAACAGAGACTGAACCCTCAGTCTAGCAAACTCAATTTCAAGGAAAAAAAGGATTTGGAGAAAAAAGAAAAAAAACTAAAAATACTTAGGACTGAGAAACAGAGAAAGGGTATTTTAAAATATTCTTTCATCACTCCATAGTTGATCTAGGATGCTAACACAAAGTCCTATGAAGGGATGATTCAATTTTGTGTTTAAAGATTCTAAAGTTCAATTCATTACTAGCAAAAACACTTTAGGGGGTGTTCTGTAATTTGAAAGTGTTAACAGATGGTACAAATGCATTCAGTTTAATGAGTGTTCTCCTAATCAGAGGCTTTTCCAGGATGGTGTGGCCCTTCAAGGTCTCTCTCCCCAAAGAGCAGCAGCAGGAAAGGGAAGGTTGGCTGTGCTTGCAGGGGCTTGATTGGGAGGGGATTAAGATGAAGATAATCCAAGGATCTGGGCTGGCTTGTTTGCTGGCAGGGAATCCAAAGCTCCCTGGACAGCTACCCCTCACTGCAAACAGGGAGAGAGGGGGGAGAGGCAGGGGCAGGCCCACAGTAGCATCAGGGGACTCATTTTGGATAAGGATAGCACATCCCACCTTATATTCCTACTTCAATTTATCTTGGCCACTCTATTTTCTTATAGACAAATTATGATCTTGGTAGTACAGAATCCATCTCTGTTTTTCTGTGTTTATTCTCAGCTGAATAACTGGATAACTGAATAACTGGATCACTGAATGACTGAGGTGGATCCTCATCTGTTGTACACCCCAACAGTGGCAAAAATAGCAGTAACCACACAGATCCAGATATGGTTATATAACTTGGGCACATGATGGGAAAACATTAAAAATATAACTTTAAATTTAGCAGTCACTATTAAAAATATTGAGTGGGGCTTTTGCCAAGAAATTCACACATCAATAGCAGATAACTGAACAGATGTTTTGGCTGAAGCAGGCTTCAACTGGGACATTCACACATTTTGTATAAAATTACCTCTAATATTGGTAAGATATGATTTTAAAGCTTTCTCAAATTTGCTTTAATAAAGACTGATAACTAAATATTTGCAACATGTGTTAGCTCTTTTCAAATATTTATAGAGATGGTTTAAAAAATGCAGCTATTTGCAATGCTCCTTTTGAACTAAAAGCACAAACACACACAGGTCTGCAAAACTCTGGAAGTCTAAAAAATGCCTTAATTCCCCTTAAGTTCACATGTTAGTACAGACATATATGTATAGATATGATACACACAGTTACATATAACCAAATTAGAAACTCCTGCTTGAACATTGCTCTTCCAGGGAAACTTCTCTGGTGTTCAAAGCTTCTCCTCCTGGCCCCAGCAAAGGAATAAACACCATTTGGGCATTTCACATTTCCCATTCCACTCCAGCACACGTTGCCTGCCTGTAATTAATATATCAATACATCAACATCTAATCATGATGTCTTTGTTTAACCCAGACTTCTTATTTTTCTGGAGAAAAATAATAGCAAATTCATGGTGGAAATGCACCTCTTGCCACTGACTGAGCTTCGTGCTGACTTTCCTGTGAAGAGACTTGCCAGTTGCTGGCCAGATGTGAACCCAAAACATCCCTAAACCAACAAATACTTTCCAGGAGAGTCACTTGTGAACTGTGGCTCCCAGGTGGAAAACAACCCTGGGTCCCTTGTGGTGCAAGCTGTGCCTTAGGTCGTCACTGTGATGCTCTCAGGTGCCTCCTGCAACACATCAGCTGCAAAGGAAAGCAAGTTCTTTAATGAGCAAACTTTGGTGCCTCACTGAAGCTGAACTTGGCCAGCTTTGGGTGAGCAGTGTCTTAAGGAGAGCTTTGGAACAGGAGAGAATAAGGGAGGCAGGAATTTTGCACAGAAGCTGCTGAGAGAGAAGCAGTTGGGAAGTCAGCATGTCCAGCTGTCCCAGCTGTGGATTTTCTCAGTGGAGAAGATCACAGACCATGGAATATGCTGAGTGCAGGGGTCATCAAGATGCCTTGAATGTTGTGACTGCACACAGGCCTGTGAGTGATGGCAGCTGCTGGGCACCAGGGAAGGGTGACAGGCTGATTCACACCAACCAAAGAAGTGTATGGTGACACCGAGGAGCAGCAGGATTGCTGTGGATACAGGACATGGAGAAAGAGCACCGTGGGCAGAAATGAGCCCCCTGTGGTGGCCAGGCAAGCAGCCCAGCAGGAGACTGCTGTGAGGGACAGAGGGGAATATGCAGAGGCCAGAGGCAGGTGAGCAGGTCAAGCACTGGTGAAGGGAAGCAGGTACCACTCACTGACCTGTGAAAGCTGAGCGGTGCCACTGCAGGCAGAGAGTAAACATTATCCAGTGAACTCACAGGGACCTGTGACAAGCAGGGAGGCTTGC
Source organism: Sitta europaea (assembly GCA_013400255.1). Lineage (NCBI taxonomy): Eukaryota > Metazoa > Chordata > Aves > Passeriformes > Sittidae > Sitta > Sitta europaea. The sequence goes on along the minus strand of VXBS01000736.1, from coordinate 321,478 downwards.
CAGGGCTGCAGGGCACCACAGTGGGCTGACTACACTGCAAAAGCCTGAAAGCACCCTTAATTTAACAAAAAACCACAGTATGAACTTTCCTAGGTCCCACTAACCAGAGTGTGCACATTGAAAGGGTGGAAGAGCCTTTCAGTGACCTTAGGGACACAATCTTTAGGACATTACTTTTGTCTTGATGACCTAGCAGGGCTCAGTGGAGAGCTGAACATTTGCACATCTTCAGAGGCAGGCAAAGAATGATCAGTCAATGTCTGTGAAGGATTTAGGAAACAGTTTGGGCTGAAGAGGGTGTTCTGATTACTGAGGGGAAATAACTTGTTTTTTTCTTGCACAGACCCCTCCACTGTTCATGTTGAAAATCTTGACTCCAGTTTTCACTCCAAAATGCCTCCCTCTCAAGTGCATTATAACATTTGAAAGTGTACACAATGTAAATTACACAATGTAAATTGTCTTGGGACATTTCTTCCCTACATGGGATCATTCCTTCCCTACAGTGTCTCACCTCCTGGAAGAATATTTCTTGCCTGTCTGAGCATAATGTCATGATCAACATGACATTATAGTAACTCAGGTTTGGGCAGAATGACACACACAGCCATTAGAGTTATCAGTAAAACAAGAAGAGCTCAAAACGTCCAAGAGTTCCACAACCCTGAGTAATTATTTACATTTCATTTCCCTGGATCTGCCAAAAGACAGCAAATTCCACCCCCTCACTCCACACACTCAAACAGTTGGGGTTTTTTTTCATAAGACAATCCTATCCTGCAAGGACTAATTTCCACTGTCAGATACCCACTCCAGCCTTTTCCCTGCTGGAATCCATGCCTGAATCTGAGAAGGCAGAATGACATCTTATCATCTTATGGAATGCCTTTTAATTTGTCTTATTGCAGGCAGAAGGAAAAAAAAAAAAAAAAAAAAAAAAAAAAAAAAAGAAAAAAAAAAAAAGGAAAAAGAAAAAAAAAAAAAAGGAGAAAAGAAGAGAGGCACAGGAAAGCAAAGAAAGTCCCATTTTCCTTAAAATAAAACCCCTGAAATTCAGGATTTTACTGTGACAAAGAATAGGCCAAGGTGCATCAGGCACTGCAGGTGGGGCAGTCCTCACCCAGCACCTCACCCTAATAACAGCAATGTGACCACTGTCACTTAATAGCTCAGAAAAGCAAAAAATCCAGGGCCAAATTCCCCAAATTATCCCCTATTTTACCACTCTATTTTCATAAAGCTGCACTGGTCTAAATGCCTGGAAGAAATTGTCATTATTCAGCCTCCAAGCCTCCTCTGCAGGCACTGTGGCAGCATCACATCCCTCAGGGCTTCATGTGTCACCCTTCAAACCTTCCCCAGGGTTTTAATTTGCACATTAAAACTTCTGCTGCAAACGAGAGTGCTGATGATTAAAATATGTTTTCAGGGAATCATCTGTGAACAGGCCAAGCAGCTGATTTTGTAACTGTGCATGGCCTCTCCTGCAAGTGTCCAGCTCTGCCCCTGCCATGCCCCAGCAGAGATGTAGGAGCCATTCCCTACGGGTTTTCCATCTGCCAGGCACTTTGTAGGAATTGAAGGAGCTCTCCCAGCAGGTGACAGAACTCAGCACAGGACATAGAGAAATGAAAAGACAAATTCAGGAGGCTATTGGCCATTTCTACCAGGAAAGTCTGCTAGAAACAGCATTATGCAAAAAAAAACCCTGTAAAATAGGGTGCCTCTTGCCCAAATCCCATAAATATCATCAGAATATACAGCCCTTTTCTACCTTCATCTAAAATTCAAGACATGGATGACTCCATTTCTTAATCTGCAGACAACTGACATTTACCACTGCTTACCCAAGAGTTTTGTCAATGCTATTGACAGAACATAGATGATTTTTGTGCATATTTTCAATTTTCTCTACATCACTTGGAAGCCATTTTGACTAAAGTACCTCATAGCTGAGCACCAAGACTCTGGATAGTAATTAAAATACAGAGTGACTCTGTCTGCCCATTCATCTATTCAAGTCACAACACAGTCATTAAAAAAAAGCCAGGATTCATAATATGGATTTTGAGCTTTGACAGCACAGCCATTCTACTTAGCCACCTTTTATTATGCATCATTATTTTAATGCTGATTTAATCACACCTAAATCCTATGGGGCTACTTCAAAATCCTGTCTAAAATGGAGACATAATTTCCTCTTAAATAGTTAATCAACTGGCCAATATTTTCATCACGTTCACCTTGCTACCACTGAAAACCTTGCCTTGCCTGCTCAACTTTAATTTTATAAGAGCTGTGTATTACATTTCAACCCCATATAAGTAACATACAGAACATGTTTTAGCTAATTAATGCTCCTGTAACCAGAGTCGCTGAAAAATATGCATCAAATATTTATATAATTGGCTCCCCAAAGAAGTATTGCCTTGTTCTGAGTGCTGAGAGACTGAAACACAAAGTCCAAAGGCCTAGAGCACAAAAGATCCCAGTCTTTTTCCAATGCTCCATTACTCTGTTTGTATTCTCATTGGCTCCAGGAGGCATCCATTAACAGGGGTAAAGGTCCAGGACACACATTAAATTTCCATATCCTTTTAAAATTAATGTTAGCTACTTTTAAGCTTTCCTCTGCACTTTGGATGAATGAATATTTTGAGGCAATTTCGATGTCCACACTGAGTGCCTGCAAGGTGGCTCACATGTACTAAGGACATGAGATGTTTTCCTGGGAAGTATCCACAAAGCACATGGATAGATTTTGGAAAAAACATCTTTTTTTTTTCTTTTTTTCAGGCTTTTAATTACTACTGAATTCAGCAATTTATGTGACATCATTTTGTCTGTGCTTTGTCCTTAACAGCTGACAGGAGACAAGCCTTCTCCCCCTGATAAATTTGGACCACCATAGTGCAACAGAACAGTGCATTTTAACTCCATAAATAAAATCTCCTGCAGCACTAGAAGCTTTTGTTTGGCTCAGGCTGGGGAGGTGTTGGGAGGTTTGTTTGCCTGGTCGAGGTTTTAAGTTTATGTAGGTTTTTCTCCACCAAAATTCAAAATTATGCCTTGGAATATCAAGCAGAAGAATCCAATCACAACCTCCCTCATCAGTAATGTTAATATCAGCATCGAGGACCTTAAGGACTTCCTTCCCCTCCTGTGTAATGTAATCAAGGGAGTTTAGTGAGACATTTTGGAGACAATACTAGCTCAAAAATGGAGGTTAGATGATCTTCTTGGAAGATAATTTACACTTTGTTTTAGGATTGTCATCATCTTCCCCTTGAAGTCATATTTCCTCTCCCAACTGCTACTTAGCAAAGTACATTTCACTTGCAATGTGCTCGAAAATGATCCAGCTTTGTCAGAATGCCAAGGCACAGCTCCAGTGTCTTCTTATTCCATATCTATTATGCCTTACCATACATAACACTAATTGAAAATGGGGTATGTTGCATTTGCAGTCATTAAAGCAACAGTAAAATTCGAATTGGAGGGAATGATGGTTTCAGAAACACAATTATGGGTTTCCCCAGGAACAAATAACAAACAAAATAAAAAAAAAAGAGGAAAAACAAAGCAACAACAAAGGTAAAGGAAAATTTTTAAAAAGCCAAAACAACAAGAACTGCAATGTCTGTGGTATTTATTGCCCCTCCTGGGCAACTTCATGCACAAAACTGTCATTGTGCACTTTGTCTTGGATGTGCAAAATATCATCTCAGTTTAAAAACAGGAAAACAAACAAACAAACTAAAAAACCAGAAGGTTGTATTAAGAGAAATTAAGGTTTCTCTGGAGGACAGCAATAACAAACTATAGAAAGTTATTAGGAAGTTGAAAATGTAGTAAAAAATTCCTTAATTCCCAAATAACTGGGTGAATGGAGGCAGGCCATAATCTTGCCTACTTTCCACAAATTCAAAACCAGCAATATGCCTCCCTCCACATACAAATTCTACATGTTCATTTTTTTCTTGTCCTCTTCTTTTATACATTTGACAATATATGTGAGAAGGGAGTTTATCCCCAGGTATCAAACATATAACAATCATAATAATGCCACATGTTAGCAAACATATTAACATCATGGAAATTCTCCCTTTTCCAAAAAAAGATAGATGCAGAAATGAAGATTTTTAAATTGTTTTAACTCTGTTCTGTGTTCCTAGAGATGAAGTTCCTGATGTCTAAAAGGTTTCAGCCTACAAAAGCAGCTTCTAGAACTCCCATGTCCTGTGAGACTGGTAGACCCAAAACATTCCACAATTCTTTGATTCAGGACATCCCATCATTCTTAAATTAGTGGGGTTTCTGGCAAAACCAGAGGAAGATGAAGTAAGGCAGAGAAACCAAGGCCTGCTCTAAACCAAGGGTCCAAAAGTGGAATCCCTCTAATATTTACCTTTGCAGCCAGATCAGACTTAACTTAAAACCTGGTCCAGAGTATATCTTACAGACTATATCTCAACTTCCAGTAGTATTACAGGAAAAAAAAATATTTCTTTTATTAGGACTGAAAAAAGCAACAACAAACAAAAAACCTCTAAAAAAAAAGCCATTCAGTTCATCATAATCCATTGCAAATGTAGTAGTTGAAAGTCCACTGTGCTATACTAAAACACAAATGCTGCTTTAAGGCTGTTCTCAGTCTAATGAATATATAGACACATGGTTTTTTTTCCCAAGACCAAAAGCAGAAGTTCTTCTCCTATCAGCTCAACACACAATTTAAATCCTCATATAAGGGCAGCTGTGCCTTTCACATGTGCCTAATCAGCATTTTCTGTGAAATTCACTGCAAGGAAATGGGCAGAACCTTCAGCATGTTCCAACAGGAGTCAACTAACAGAAGAAATCAGTGAAGTGAGAAAAAGGAAAGGAAGTAAGAGACACAGGTCAGGGCAGGGAAGAAAAAGGATAAGGCATAGTCCTTCCAGTCCTTCCAGTTCCTCAGGAGATTCTGGAAGGGAAAACACTTTCCCTTTTGATTAAACAGCTTGTGTGTTGGGAAGGACAGGAGGAGAGGTGGGGGACAGGAGTGACTCCCTACATGCACAGTCAGAGAAGTGATGGAATAGCTCTTTTTGTAATTTTCAAAATCAATCAATTTTTTCCATAAAAGAGCTGATCAACAATTTCCTGTGAACTTGCCAGTTCATTTACAAAAAGCCTTTTTCTTTTCATAGTGAGGACTGTGACAAAAAGGGGTTTTTGATCAACTTTATGACATCATTTATCACTTTGTATATTATTTAAGAGCATGTGTCATCACTTGGAAGGAGGCCAAAACAGAATTTGTATCCAGCTGGACTTAGGGTAAGTAACAAGACAAATAATCAAATCCAAATCTCCTGCTTGACTTTTTGGGGTCTGATGAAATTCAGAACTGAAAGGGGTCTCCAAAAACAGCTGTTCTCCTGGGTTTTATGTAATTTGGTTATAAAAATCATAGCAGTGAGATGGTCGTGTACTGAACCATAACCCCAGTGTGCAGCATTAAAAAATCAGGATCTGAGATCACTTTTTTTCTGCTCAGTGCAAGGATGGCTCAGCCAGGCTGTGCAGTGAAATACAACCCAAAGCCACCTGCAGCTCAGAAAATTAAGCAAGGAAAATGTTAAGAGTCAAAAGACTGTTTCTTTCTATCCCTGCCAGTGATTTAACATGCATACACTATGCCAAGCCAGTCAGTCTCAAATTTTCAGATTCAGTCTGAGATTTGCTCCATGTTTTGGAAGTGTTGACTGGTTGCACTGGAAGCAACACGAGCTATAGGTTCTCAGCAAGTACAAAAAGGAGCTCTAAACCTCTCAAATTTGGTGTCAAGAACAGAGCACCTAAAACAAGAACCCAGAGAGATTTCCTTTCATTGGATGTAAATATCCATGGCTCTCAAAGGTAATAGCACAGAGCTCAGAGCAACAATATAGGATTTGGAAGACCTGTGCTCAACTGACTGACTGGCGACAGCCAAGTGAAATAACCACAGCTCCCAGCTGACATGAGCATAGCATCAGTCCAACATGAGACATGTGGGATAATAAAAACATCATAGGCTGGGATCTTCTCCTGTCAGAGCATAGGAGCTGCTCATTCCATGGGTGGAATGAAGAAAGGACACAAAACTTCCATATGGCTGAAAAGAAAGCTGAGAGTCACACTGAAAATACTGTGAGGAAATATGAAATGTCTTAGCAGTGTTCTAGCAAATTACTGAAGAGATGCTTTCTTCATTTTAGCAATATAGAAGTTGTTGAGGATTTTTTTGGTAAGAAAAGTGTGTCTGCTGCATGCCATAAGAACATTTAGGTAAGGAAATACATTTGCACCTGAAGCAAGATTGAAATTGCTACTCAACACTACATTAAACAACAACCACCAGGCCTTCCTCAGGCAGAAAGGCCCAAGCACCACAACCACACCCTGGCCACCTTCTTAGCTTCCCCTGGTGTTATCTGGGCACCCAAAGAGGCTGTTATCCATCAGGACACGCAATGCCATGGGTGAGGAGCAAGTCTCCCCCTCTTACCTCGGGGTCTCTCTCGATCTCCAGCCCCGCTTCCAGCAGGTTGCGTTCGTACTCCTCCCGCTGCAGCCGCCTCTCCTCCTCCAGGGCGTCCAGCGGGCTGAGCTCCACCACCTGTAGGCCTGGCAGCCCTGGCCACTCCCTCAGGGCACCCAGCTGGCCATCGTGCTGGGGCTGCTGCTGCTGGGGCTCAGCACGGCCCTGCCCGCTGCCGCCGTTCCAAACCAGTGGCTCCGGGGAGGCCGCGCCGGGCGCCTGCCGGGCCAGGCCTCTGCGGTAGTGGTAGGCCAGGACATAGTCCACCTTCCTCCTGCTGTCCCTGAAGTGCAGGCCGCTCGGGGAGGCCGTGTCCCTCATCCCTCCTTGGGTCCCGTCCACGTAGTTGTTGATAATCTGGGAGAGAAACACAGGAGTGGCACAGACAAGAAAGCCAAAAAAGCCCGAGTAGGTGAGGTTCATTGCCACACGAGCACATGAAGCCATGGAGGATCGAGGTATGGCCTACAAATATTAATTTTGTACCACAAACTAAGCATAGTTTAGTTTATCCCAACTCTTGGGATCCCTATGGAAGAGCAGGTATGGAGGCACACCCCAATTCTGTCACCCTGTTCTGCACAGACCAAGGGGAGAGGACACCCATGTTTTGGAAGGGGACAGAGAAGTGAGAATAAAGATAACATGACAGGCCATGTGCCATGGAGCAAAGCAGGCAGGGAAGGGAAGCAACAGAACTGTTGGAGGGGAAGAAATTGGTCTTAGGAAAAATATCTTGAATGTGGTTCAAGGTCCAGAAGAGCAGGGCTGGAAAGAAACACTTTGGAAAATACCAGGGATTAGAAAGGAGATGTTCCATGAATGGCTAATGGTGTTAGCTTGTGTTTTAAAATACAAAAATATGTGACTGACCAGTAACACTGCAAAGGGGAATCAATGGTTAAAATCCTTCAAACCATCCATGTTGCACCCAGTCAGCCTCTCAGACCATCCCTGCTTCATCATCTTCCTCTCAGAACCCTTCTGGGGTGCAGCTCCAACACTAATCCTGCCAGCACACCCCAGCCTGGATGGGAATTCTGCAGCAGTCATGTGCAAATCTGGCACTGAGGCATTCACTTGCACTCCCCACTCATTAAGCAGCTCATGAGTTTTCCAAACTGTTTCCAACCACCATTTCCAGCACAGTGCTGCGTGTAAAGCCCTTCAGAAAACTCTCTAGAATGTTATTCACTGGAGTGACACCAGCCCTCCAGAGATGGGGAAAAAGATAAAAGCAAGGGTCAATCTGCTCCAAAGCAATCGTCCTATAACTCAATTCCAAACATTTATGGTTGCCATAGGTGTCTGTAAAAGCCAGATCTTTACACGTACCAGTCCAATGTTTCTTTCTCTCTTTTTCTCCCCTTCTTTACATGTCCTGGTAGTGCTGAATGCAAAGTTAACCACTTGCTGTATGCATTTATCTTGTTTGTTAACACAACACAAATTTATGAATGAATTATATAAATGTGCATATTATTATATTCAGCAACACCACCAGATTCTTGTTTTTCATTGTTTTGCTTCACTTAGTTTCACACAAAGTAGCTTTCAGTTGTCATGTCACTAAATAAATCTTGGGTTTACATGCATTGCTACATCCTTCATCCTCTCACAAAATTCCCACCAAATAATCTGTTCTGCACATCACACTTTTCACACCCTTCGTGCCTAAAGTATATATACATTCCCTTTAGGCACCTCCAAAATTATACTCAGCACTACATCCTGGCAGAATATAAAACTGCTTGTGAGACAGCATTTTATTGCAATTCCCCATTTCCTGATTAGATACATTTTCATGTAGTACTCACAGGCAGCCCATGCAAACTTCCCAGATCCATCTCTGCCCCAGCAAGGGAAAACCTGTGGCAGATTTTTAGTGTCCCTCTCAGAGAATTTCAGGCTGTACAGCCCAGAAGGAATGATGTCACCACCAGCAGGTCTCTGGCACAAGGCAATGCATTAGCTGGCTCTGGAGAAGATGAGCTCTGAGCATCCTCTCCTCCCTTACTGGAGAGTGTGGGCAGAAACAAGGGGCACCAACAAGAAGCAGGAGAGGGAACAAGGAGGTTGGAGAATGTGAAAATAACTCCAAGGTTTTCCTGTTTGTTACTCTGTGGAGCCACCTGCCACATCCCAGCCACCTGAGAGGGCACCATGGCAACACCTGGGGCTGCTGGAGTTACACAGGGGATGAGGAGAGTCAACAGTGACTCCCTCTCCATGGACTCTTTTTCTCACTCTTGGCAGCAAGGTGCCATCCCCAGAATTATGGGTGTCCAATTCACAGAAAACAAATCAAAATTCCCACAGATTTCACTAAAGACATTTCCTGCCCCTAAATTTGCACTGCTTGCCTTACCATATGACATTCTGGCACAAGAAGACATTTTTAGGGAGGAACACAAAAAAATCACAATTTCAAAAATGTCTCTGAAGGAACTATCAAGATCTTTCTCTCCTCCCCTCTCACAGCCACTGTAAAAGTCAGAAACAGTGATTTAAATTACCAGATTAGGTCCTGTTTTCACTGCTTCTTGATGTTTCCAAGACAAAAAACCATCATACCAAGGCATAAGAAAATGGGAAGGCGGAATCAGCATTTCATGATGATTTTGTTCTAGTGGTCTGATAGCAGATATATCACTACAAATGCATCCCAAAAGGTGCCTCCTCTAACAACAGCTCTCCTCTGAACACTGCAACCACACCATACTTCCACTGGGAATCAATCCAGTCCAGCTCACACTAACACCTGGGCACAGCTGGCTCAAGGTTGGCATAGGCACACACAATTTAGTGATCAACCTGCAGATCTTTTCTGTAACAGCACCCCCCTCCATTCCTGCTCTGAAGGACTTTGGCTAAAATAAACAATTAAAAATTTGGTGAGATTACTCCTGCAGAAATTAATTCTTGCTGTACACAGAGAGACAGCTGAACCACCTGAGGCTGTGGTATCACTTTCTTCATAAAGATTCTTTCTGTTCTGGTTTAACCAACACAAAGGAGAGTGCACCCTGCCTTTCTCACCCTTCTTTAAGCCTCTTCATAATCCCAAATGCACTTGAGCTAGGTCAATGGGCATGAAACCCTACTTACAGAACTTCTGTAGGACACCACTGATCCTTCAAGGGCTCCATTGGTCCTGCTTCTGTGCCAGGAACTCCGGTTCTGAGGAACAGTGAGGTATTTGCTGTTGTAGGCTGAAAAAGAGTCCATTGCAGACTTTGCTGCCTTCCTTCCATTGAGAGTTGGGTGTGAGGAGGGTAGAGCAAAGTCTGAGAAAGAGAGATAAATACATAAAGAGCAGGCTTTGTATAGGTAGTTCACTAAAGCAATGGGAATTACTGCAGTCAGTAGACACTACTCATTTCTAGTGATGTGAACAGATGCAGTGGCATCAGGCAGAGGTACAAACTTGTGGATCATGATCATTTTTTCATAAAGAACCCTTTACACATGTGAAATGCTCATGAAGTCTATCTAAGACTTTACCTACATGTTCTGGTCTCAGGGGCTAACGTCTGGAATTTCAAAACATGCTTGCTGTTTCTTGTGTTTGACAAATTACATGGTCACAGTGAGAAATAATGGAGGGCCTGGAGGGGATGAAAATCGCCACAGAATCTCAAAATGTCCTGAGTTGGAAGAGACATGAAAGATCATGTCATTTCTATCCCCACTGCCATGTCAGGGACCCCTCCCACCATCCCAGGCTGCTCCCAGCCCCATCCAGCCTGGGACACTCCAGGGATGCAGGGGCAGCCACAGCTGCTCTGGGCACCCTGTGCCAGGGCCTCAGCACCTCACAGGAACAATTCCTGCCCCAGATCCAACCTGCACCTGACCCTGCTCTCTGGCAGTGTGCAGCCATTCCCCTGTCCTGTCACCCCAGCCCTTGCCCAGAGTCTCTGCCCATCTCTCCTGGGCTCCCTGCAGGCTCTGCAGCCACCCTGAGGTCACCCCAAAGCCTTCTCCTCTGCAGGCTGACCCATCCCAGTGCCCTCAGCCTCTGCTGCCAGCAGAGCTGCTCCAGCCTCGGATCCTCTTGTAGGACTCCTCACTCCTACAGGCCAAAACCATACAGGGAGTAGCACAGTGAAAAACGTTGATAGAAACCAGTGGATACAGAAACTGCTTAGACACACAAATGTTTCATCCTCTTTCTCCCTCTAGTGGTGCCACAGCTGAAATGGGGTTGACTGATCCATACTCTCATTCTCCTGGAGAAGCTCTTACTGTGAGGGAAAACACACGTCCTGGTCCTTCCAGCACTAGTGTTTTATACCCAGGAGAAAACATCCTGTACACATCTGCCCACATGTTCAGCACCATCACCAGTACAGAGACAAAGCTCCACTGCCTCTGTCTAGTCAGGACTTTTCTCCAGGAAGAAGCAATAACAGCTCCCATCTATCCAGGGAGACCCCACATCCATCAGGCACTGCAAAAGTCTGGAGGTTGCATTTCCCCCTCATTTAGCTGAGCCCCTTCTATATCCTATACTCTGAAACTGCTTCCCCACCACCATGTTCTGAGAGAGGAGACAGTGGAATGCTAAAGAAGGAAATGCTTGGAGGCAGGGATCTGACCCTTAAATGTTATGATTATTCTTATGTTTCCTATCAACACCAGATTAGGGTCCAGCAGCACTTGGACAGTCCAGCAGACTGACTCACCAGTCTTCCCTGTCTGATCTCCTGAGCAGACTTGTGCTTGGTTCACTTTCATGAAGCACATAATGATGCCACAAGGGAAACTCCAAGGAAAATAATTAATAAGTGAAGGTTTCATTCCCAAAGGCCACACACAATCGTTCTCCAGTATTTTCAGACTGAGTCTGGGATATCTCACAAGACCTTTACACAGTCAATTAAAGACCTCTTTTTCTTTCCAGTCCTTTTAACTAAGCCTAGGAAAAAAGCTGCGGTTCATTTATAATAACATGATTTCATTTCCATTATGCTTCTCCAGAAACTGTGTCACGAACCTGAGATTAACACTGGTAAACTGGTGAGGCAGTCAGGGACTCCCAGTCAGAATAAATTTTTTGATGGAAATGCAATTGCCATATCTGTATCTGGAAGACTTCTGTTCTCCCAAAAGCTTTTCATCTTCCCAAATTAGACCAATTGAACCAAAACGTTTTGTTTTGAATGCATTCCACATTTGACAATTCTTGCCTGAGGGACAGCAGTGTCTCAGGGGCTTCTGCTTCAGATGCAGCCTGACCTCATTCCACCCTGTAAGCCTTTATGACATCTGGCCTTACATATTCTCATTCTGTAAATATTCTGGAGGAATTAGTATGTATAGAAACAAGCTCTCTGTGTGTGTATGTATGTGGACATATATAAAAACTTTAAATATGCACACATGCATATCTTTGGTGTATATTTACATATATATTTATGTATCTCCAGAGAAAAGCAGTACAGGGAATCTTGAATTCAACTTGGAAAGCAAGCATTCTATAAAAATAGCTGGGGAGCCATCCCTCCAGTCAAACTCCATCAAGTTGTAAATGGCTTCCAAGGACGAGATAGCTCCAGGACAGAGATCAGTGACCAGCTCCAGTTCCAGTGCCAATTCACAGCCAGTCACCACCTGATCACTCAGCCTCTCTACACTCTTTCTCCTCAACTTTTTGCAAACGTAAGTGTTGGCCACATATGCAGCAACTGACCTCACTGTTTGTGTTCCCAGATCCCTGTCCAAAGTGCCACCACGCTGAAATTGCAGACTGCCAATAGTGAAAGGTCTGAGAGGGTGTGTTAAAGGACCACACTGCTTGTGAAAGAGGCAGTGAGGAGTCTGCCTAATTAGGAGCTCTGTATTAAACCCTGAGTAACAGCCAATTAACTGAGCTGAGTGGTCCAGATGATCAGATTATCACAGTACAGCTACTTGCAAAATGCACTGCAAGTGTTTTGGTCATCCAGGGCACAGACAGGGAACTGCTTTCATTTATCTTCCTGTCTTTCCACTTACGTATCAGAAAGGAGCTGCATTTCTGAAAGACACCACAGTTAGAAGGATGCTCCTCTGCAAGGCTGTTGAAAACATCTGCAAACTCCCACCCCAAAGTAGGGATGGAAAAAAGACCTACTTGAACTTCCTTTTAGCTTTACTCATATGTATCTTTTTCAAAGGACATATATATATATATATGTGAGAAGATGTAGCATGGAAATGCATGTGCTCTTTAGGTTCTCAGTAAATATGACTTCTCAGCTCTGAATATAGATGAAGGAGCTCAGCTCATGCCAAAATTACTTCTTGTGCACATCTCCATCAAACTCAACACAACTACAGCAAAGTGTGATTTCCTCCATGTGTCTTCAAACCCACCATTTTAGTGCCTGTTAAGAATATAGGAATTAGACAGACAAGGCTGTTTGGGTTGTCTCTAATGCCATCTAATTTGCAGCCTGTGTGTTCAGGGCTCACACAATTCCTCTCAGACTGCAAGTAGAGAGGGCAAAACGACAAATCCTGACTAATGCCAGACTAATTCAGACAGCCTGGGTGCATCTGCCTGTCTGAACCCCATGCCAACACAGTTGGAAATGTCCTGAGCCTCCAGGACATCCAGCAGGAGAATCTCTTGGGTAGGACTCAATATCTCAGTTGTATTCCTTTACATTTGGTCACACATAACACAGATATCATTTGCCTTCCCACCTCCAGAATATGATTAGAGAAGAAATACTCTTTACAAAGAGAACAATTCAGTTCTGAGAGTTTAGTTATGGGACCGATTTTAATAGAAGCAGTTAAGCATCAGGGGACTAACCACCTAAATAGTTATTGAACCATTCTAAAGAGAGAAATACCAGATAGCTAAAATTTAATGGTCAAATTCTATCCTTCTATTATACAAATATGGAGTTTGAAGTTCACAGCAGAGATATAGCCCCAGAAACAATGAGATAACATGGAAACAACCACAGAGCTTTTGACTGTGACAGCAAAAGAGCAACGACTCAAAATCAGCCCTGAAAGTCATTCTAAACTTGTACACTGGGAACTCCAGAACAAAGCTTTTATGCACCAAGCAGATTTGTCCCATTTGTATGGGAATTGAGAGCTCAGGGCTGCCCATTTTCTCCTGGAAAAGGGTATTGCTCACTCCTCACAGTTGCACTGCAACAAGGCAAATGCAGGTGGAAATACCAGAAGACCAGCACAAGGCATTTGCCTAGTGATTGTCCTTTCCACATGGATCACAACACTGACACACAGCTGCACTTCTGAGGCTTCAGGAGAAATGAACTCTGCATGTTTGTTTTACCTCTGAGCTCTCTGTATGTAACTGGGCTGCAGATCTCTCTTTTTTTTTTTTTTTTTTAATGTCCTAAAAGAAGACAGAAGAGTCCTTCCAAAGTATTCCTCTCTTTGTTCTCCACCCCGTTTTGGCCTTTCCCACTACACAGGCAGCAATAAGAATGAAACAGAGAATAAACTTACCAGGCATGTGTGTTTCCATGTTGCCTGGAGGTTTGGCTGGAAGTTGCGTCAGTGCTAAAATAGGATGTGGCTATGCTGTGCACAATCTGCTTCAGCACTGGCTTAAGGACAGAACAGCACCAGCAGCTATTTCCATCCTGCCTTGATCCTGCTTTAAGCAAACCACAAACTGAAGCTAATTAGCGAGACCTTCTGGTTTGGTGATTACTGTCACGGAGGGAAGAGAGGGAGAAAGACCAAACTCCCATGACCTGAGAGGCCATGGCAATTCTCTGCTGGAACTTCAGCACCTTGTCTTCATGCTCCAAAATGCAAGGTAGCCAACAGGCATGTTTTGTCCAGAAGGCAATAGAGAAAAGGAAAAAGGCTAATGCAGAACCAAGGCTCTACAGCAGAGCCAGCTCTGTCCAAAGACCCAGCACTCGAGGATCAGATTGTCTTGGTCGTGGTTGCTGTGGGGAAGAGTATCTTTATATCTACAAAGCTCCACAGTGCTTCCAGGTAGGAGGTAAGTGCAGAAAGCTTTTTATAAGGCTCTGTTTCAAGTACTCAAGTTACCTCAGTGCCTGGATGCACTGTCATTCCTGCATGAAATATTCAGGGGATTATCTTGTAATCAACTGTCTAATCAGAACAGGTGATGGATCCTGCTTAGCCCTCAAGCTTGCAAATTAAACAATGTATGGGGAGGAAAAGTTGTTGACTACTGATGCTATATGAGGATGGAGTCTTATTTGCTAATGATAACTGGAGGGAGATTTCAATAATTTGAGTCCATATCTTTTTCTTCTTTTAGCCTATTTCTGACATTATGATGGTTTCTCTAGTGTGACAGGGAGAAATGGATTTATTCAATGCCTGAATAAATCCAGTGGTTCTACGACCTTGAGAATCAGGATAGTGCACTGTGTCATGGCTGGCAAGGGTAGAAGTTGTCACTGTCACAGAGAGATGTGCTGGTGCACCCTGGTTGTGCTATCAAACCTGCTGACTACAAACAAAGAGCAGTGTAGCTGTTGTGTCCCAAAACCTGGGCTGGGCGATATAAAATTTTCCCAGCAAGAGTAAGAAATTTATACGGGATTTTAAATTCATTAAATCACCCCACTCTTCTTGGTCCTTACTTTGAAACTGCTTTTCTTATCTTTTAACCAATATATCAATGGGTATCAAATACTTTGTCCTTTTCACCCTTCTAGTATCTTATGTTACTCTCAGAACTTCTTTCAGAAGTTTTTAAAGCAATTAATCTGTTTCCTAGTCAGGGAACCAATCTCCTGCTTTCTACACCTATCTCAGGGAGAGGGAAATGAAAACTTTCTGAAACTTTCGCTATTTTCCATCCTCAATCTATGCTTCTCCAGCTAAGCTCAAAACCAGAAAGGCAAGTCCAGGCTAATTCTGGAATAGTTTAGGAATGTAGAGCCAGGTCCTGCTGGGATCCCTGTGGACTTACAGCTCTGCCTGCACAGCTTCCAATTACCAGCTTCTCTAAGCCATAAGGATGGGTGTGTTACAGGTAATACACTTAGCTCAGGTAATAAATAATATACACAGCAATATGAGAGGAAGCAATATCCAGCTGCTTAGATTGGAAGTAGTCTATTTTTAAGACTTACCAACAGAGAAAATCATATCTTGGCATCACTGTCTTTCCTGAGGCACCTGGGTATGGTGTTAATTGATAATGCAGAGCTGTGACAAATAATACCAATATACCTGATCATGTTCCACCTGCTGTGGAGGAGTGGTGCTTGCAAGCCTGTAAATTTAGCAGAGAGATTAGATGTTTTGAATTATTAAGGAGTTATATAAGACTCCTCCCCAAATCCATTCAGCATTCCTGTAAATCTATCCTGTGGCACCCTCACCAATCCAGCTGGTGTTCTGAAGAGGTGGGATGTGCTCCTAATCATTGGTGGAAAGGTAAAGACCAAGGTTGTTCAAACCCATCAAGGCTCACAAACAGTATGGACAGCTTGGGAAACAACATTCCTCAAAGCCTGGCTTCTGCTGGAGAGTGCCAATGGAGCAGTCAGATGAAGAGTACTGTGTAGGCAGATTGTAGGCAGGACTGTGCTCCTCACTCCTGCCAGGGAGGAATGCTGCTGAAGGTGTTGGAATTGCACTAACTGCAGCTGCCTGTTTGAAAGGCAATGAAACCTGCACAGAGCAGGTCCAAGCCCACTGGGTCCCTTGGCAAAAGACAGACAGCTCTTGTGGGGCAGACTGCCTGAAAAAGTTTGATTCTCATGTCAGCAAGTCAAAGTCAAAAAAGTATTTATCTCCTCAGCCTGTTAAAGGACATGGTGTAACATTCCCTTCTGCTTTTTCTTTTCTGATAGTCTGTTTCTACAACAGGATTTTCAAGATCCTTCTGGCCTTGGAATACACAGGTAGTAACCAGGTCTGAGTAACAACATCTACACCACACCAAAGTCCCCAGAACTCCCTGCTGTAAGTGAAGCCAGTAAGTGCTCTTCTCACGGGCTGCATTGCACTGGCTCATACAGTTAATGATCTAATTAGAAGACCTGTCTGCAGCCACAAAGCCTCAGGCTGCAATCCCATCAGCTTTCTCAAGCTAAGAAGGGTCAGTCTGGGTGAGGACACAGGTTGTAACAAAGGGACATCCCAACCATGGCAAGTGGGAGAGGATGACATTTGCCTTTTACTCCAAATCCATCCCTGCTCTCTGCTCCTCTCTGATGTTGCAGGTTCCTATTCCAGGAATTGCTGATCTTCAGCTTCAGATGAACTGTTGACTACCTGGGTGACCAAAATCCATCTGTCAGGGAGCTTAATATCTAGAGGCAGCTACAGGAAGGAACTGGTGTGAAGGTGGAAGCAAACTGGAGACAGATCTACTGCAGCAAGCAGGGCTGGTGCCAATTAAAATTGGTTTTCTCTCTCTGGTGTTATTGTGGCCTATAGCAGAAGCCACAGAGATGCATGGAAGGCCTGCACTTCTACCACTGTGCAGCAATAAAGGATGCCTTGAAAGAATAATGAAAACAAAAAGGGCTCACAATTCAACCTCTCCACTACAATCCACCCCAAGATCAATCAGACTGTATTCTGTTGTGCTGGTAAGCTTTATTGTTTGCTGTCTTGATACAATTATAACAGACAAAGCAGTGTGCAGAGAAAAAGAGGCTTGCACTGGGAAGTTCCTCCATCCTAAAGCTTCAGCTGCAGCAGCTCCTGGGCAGCAGTCACGGGGAGCAGCGGCGAGCCCGGCACTCGCACAGCGAGGCGGAGGGGATGGAGTGCTGCACCACGGTCCCGTTGGGACAGCGCACTGGGATCCTCACCATCGTGCTCTGAGTGGCTGTGCAGCAGCTGCAGCCATCCTCCCACTGCCCTGTCTGAGCAGAGTACCTGGTGGTGCTTCTGCACTTGCCCTAAATGGAAAAAGGAGAGAGCTGAAAGTTTGAACGGAGCCTCATCGCGCTCGGCATCCCGGTTCTTCCCCTCAAAATACCCATGGGTGACTGTCCAGCTCCTGTGCTCTGCTGTCAAACATGAACTCAGAAACAGGTGCCTGGCTCCAGAATGTGGGGTGCTGCTCAAAGAGTAACTTCTTGTGAGCATAAGCAGAGCAAAGGAGAGGTGAAGAAACTGCTCACACACACACACACAAAAAAAAAAACAACCCGGAATTTAAAATCTCATAGTGAATGTGCAGAGCTATGGTGTTTGCTTTGAGCAAATGTGCTTATCATGCATTCAGAAAGTGCTTTAGCCCAAATGCTGCAACCCACACACCCAGTGTTGCCCTGCTGGTGCTATTTTTTCTTGTTCTGCTTCTCTGGCCACTTAAGTAATTTAGACCAAGCTGTCAGTGCCTGTAGCTATAAGCCTTCATGATGTAAAAACAAGTAGCCCCACATTAACACTCTGCCAGAGTCCATTTCCTTTGGTGGCTTTGTGCTCTTATTTCCTAGTCTAATTAAATTAAAATATCCTATCATCATCATGGAGGACTTTAGAAATTATGTACTTAATACTATTTATTCCTAATATAAAATCTGGTCTTCTGCAGGAGAAACATCAATACTCATGACTTCATGGCTAAGAACCATTAGCTTTGTAGAAAGGACAAAGGTCAAGAATTATTAGCTATGTCATATTTTGGATTGCACACAAGGGTTGATTAAAATCCTTGTATGGGGCTTGGTAATCTAGGAAAGAGAAGAGAAGTTATGTTTCTGTTTGAAAAGGAAGTTGCCATATAAGGTGTAAGCAGTGATGGGCTGGAAATTAAACTTTTAATCTGATTATGGAAGACACAAACATGCAGAACACAAGAGCTTGGTGCCAAGGTGAACAGAGGAATCCCAGAGCTTATAGGGCAGGTGAGTCAAATCTTGGAAGTCAGGTTTAAAGGCCTTTTAAAATGCCATTTATCTAAATATTTATTTAAATTCTCCCAATCAACCCAGAGGCTTAACTACAGGCTCTGAGCTGAAAATTAGCCTCACAATGTGAAGACAAATATTCCTTTTTTATGTAGAAAGTCCTAAGAGAGCTGCTTCAGTCATTAATATCTGATGGAAGCAAGAGACTGGGATGAACAGGCCTTTATATCAAACACTTGTGCCTTTTTTCATGCTGGTTTGACTAGGGAGAATTCAGCATCACCAAATTTCTTCAGGAAATAAATGCCAATGAGGTTAACACCAAGTCAGTCAATGAGAAACTGATGCTCCACTTACTGAAGTGAAACCATGGTGGAGGAAAAGGTTTCCTTTTGGGAAAGAGAAAGGGGAGGTCTTGGGGCAGAGAGGGGTTGATTTTTGTTATTTACCTCACAATGAGAAATGGGCACCTCCTTTTCAGCCACACATCCATTGATATTTCCATACTGCAGCCTGGTACTTACTGGATGACATTCCACCTCCACACCTACCAAGTAAAAAAACAAAAGTGTTTGACACTGCTGACAATTGCTTTTTGTAACTCACTTTCCTTCACTCCTGAAACTGCTGTCAGTGAAATTTTAAATCTCAAAATCTGTTAATAAATAATTTTGAGTATTCCTTACATGTAGCCTGGTGGATTAAAGCTCCCTTAACCAAATTACCTGTTTGAGCCATTTGATGACAGTCTCTCAATAGCTTTCTGCCTTCTATCCCTCAAGCCAGAGCTCAGTGATTATCCAGACAGGCAAAGGCTGCAAACTCTCTAGGAGTTACCATCCTTCATCAGGGGTATTATTGCAGCAGCTCCTGTGCCAGTGTGGTGATGGGCTGCTATGCTGGCCATCTTTTATTTATGAGCACATGCATAGCAAAAATAAGAAAATTAAAAGACATAACACAGACATAATGTTGATATTCTGACTTTAAAAGAGAATTTCAATCCTTTGGGGTTTTTTTTAATTTTGTATAAGCTACAGTATTAATTTTTACTTACAGAGGAGAAAACAGAGATTATTTGTCCACAAATGCATCAGAAATTCATTTTAGAATTGAGAACCCAACCCTGCAATCCTTCCTTATGTAAGCAAACTCTCACAGTTGCACTGACATTTGGATTATCCACACAAAGATTGTTGAAATTAAGAGTTGCAGGATTGACCCCTAAACTGACAAATTTAAGAAGCAGTCAGGCTTTTCCATAGGAATGCCTTCCCCCTACTATTTTTGATTAATACATTATCAAAAACATTACTGCCACCAGGGTTGGGCTTTTTTGATTAATTAATTTTAAGCTGATTGATTATTCATGAAGTGTTTTCCTCACATATTCAGTAGTATCAGGTTAGGTGACTTGTCAGGCTGTCTGTGCAGGACTGTTCCTGTGATCCCCAGATGAACAATCAAATAAAGCATTCATAATTAACATCTGCATAAAATGTGGAGAGTATCTCTTTCTTCCTGAGCACTTGGGAATATTGTCAGGACACGTGTTCTAGATGACAAAACATGACAGCAGCATCCCAGGCTTCTTTCTGCTGCTTCTTCTTTCTTTGGGTGGGCTTCTTTGATGCTTTATTAGAACCACATTGCTAAGCTCTGTTCATTCCACTGCACACTATGGAAAATGTAGGTACTTACACACTCTGCCATATCCAAACAAGACTTCTGGATTATTTACTTACATGTGTCACAGCAAGTGTTGCCAATTTTTGTAATTCTGCCCTAAAATGATAAAAGTAAAGAAAACTCAAATTTTGGCGTAAGTGATACACTTCTCTTCTGCTGCAAGATGTATAAAGCAGAGTACTAGGCAAAAAAAAACCCAAACAACTGAATTTCTACATTCTACAAAATCATAAATCCACATTAATAATCTTCTCTTTATCAGTTTTAAGATTTTGAACTTGTGATGGTATTTGCTGGGAGGTAACTGGAAGTAACTGACTTATTAGCAAGTTCAATATCTGAAAATATCACTCATCTTCTATTAGGAGCTTTGTAAAATAAAGACATGAAATACAAATAAACTCCTGGAAACCAGAAGGATAAAACCAGTAGAATTCAAGTCAGATATCTGTATAAGAAATATCACATCTGTCAAATACGTTTTAAAAGCCATTAAACATTATGTTTCTTGTTTCATTTCTACCATCCATAAAATAATTCTCAGAAATGTATGTATGGTGCAAATTACTAAAAAACTATAGTGAAAAGAAAAAATGGAGAAATATTTACACTGCAGGGTGATGTCATTGTTGTACTAAAACCCTGAGCTTACATGCAAAAGCTTGGAGGTTTTTTTTCTTAAAAACAGTAAAAAATTTTGATCTGCAACAAGATGACAACCACTAATTTTATAGCTGAAATAGTTCTGTTTGGAGTGGGGGGGATAGGAGAAAAATAAATGCAGTTTGAGAAATTCTGTTTAAAAAGTAAACTGTTTTTCACTGATTTTCCATTAACATCACTTGAATATGATAATAACCTGTATGGTCTGTATGTAATGCAGTATTTTTTTTTCTAAACTTTTTATACCACAAAACTGTGCATTATAATTTCACAAAGTGAAAGTAGCATCTTTATTTTTCCCACACTACAGATAACAAACCCTCCATTTCTTTCATGTGCATGAGCAGAGTGGTTTGGCCACAAGCTTTATTAAAGGTTCCCAGCTTCCTGCCATGCCCAAGAACATGGGAACAGGTACAAATCCTGGTTTTTATATATATAAAAATATATATAAACAAATATAAACACCTCCAAGATGTGTAAAACCTGACATGAGTAAAAGCAGGGCCCCTCACTCTGCTCCTCAGCCTAATGACCCTCAGATCACAAGAAAGGTGGGTGGGGACTTCCTGCAGGGATTTTTATCCTGCTAAACAATTGGAGTTGTGGAAGTTCCTTTCCCTAACCTCACAGAATGGCAGAAAAAAAGCACCTTAGCATTTCATAAGCACATTTCTCAATTTGTGTCACTGTCCACACAGTTTTGCTCTGGATCCCAAACTGAGAACATTGTTAGAAGCACCACTTGCAAATGTTTGATGCTTCAAATATTCAGCTTCATATTCAGAACAGGATTATCAGCAGCAGTCAGCACAATCACACAAAAAGCCAGCTTACATTTCAAAACAGAGAAAACCTAAATATTTCTGAATTTCAGAGAGGGCTGGGGTTTCCCACCCCAGCACACAGAAGGTACCAGAAACATGACAGAGTTCATGAGGAAACACAGGACCCATTTCAGTACTTACTCCTTCAGCCAAGCATCTCCTGGCATCAAAGGGAGGACAGCCAGTGATTCTCCTTTCCCAGATAAATTCCCCTCTCTCATTTACTCTGCAGGAGTGGCTGTCACAGCCATCCTGAAGGGATGCATTTGCCTGGAAAGATTGAAGGGCTGTCAGCTTTACACAGAAACAACAGGGGACAGGAAGATTGCAGGACAGTCCTTGGCTGATGTCTCAGTTAAAGTACCATAGTGATGACATTTATAAAACGTGGACATCTTTAGCAAACAGCATTGTTTATCAACAAAGTCGTTATCTTCTGTTTAATTCCATGGCCATATTGATCACAGCTCTGCCCACACTGCCAAAACCTGACATTTTCAGCTCTTAACAGGGAAGAAATTTCCATTAACTTAGGGGAAAAAACTGCTCTAAGTGAGAGATTTGGGAGTCCAACCTATGATCTGTCTTTTAAAGAGACATATATACAATTATTTACCTTCTGGATGAGTTGGGAACTTCTTTAGAAAACACATATACAACCACACCCCTGTCTCTACACCAAATCATTTAGGCTGGAATAAACCTTTAAGAACAAGTCCAGCCATTGCCAACCAAGTCCACCACCAAACCACATCCCTAAGAGCCACATCCACACATTTTTAAAATCCCTGCAGGGCTGGTGACTCAACCAGTGCCCTGGGCAGGCTGTGCCAAAGCTGGACAATCCAGAAAGAGTATTATATGTTTTTATAACCTCCCCATGCCCAGCCTGGGGCCGTTCCCTCTGCTCCTGTGCCTGTGCCTGTGCCCAGAGCCCGACCCCCCGGCTGTGCCCTCCTGGCAGAGCTGTGCAGAGCCAGCAGGGCCCCCTGAGCCCCCTCTGCTCCAGCTGAGCCCCTGCCCAGCTGCCCCAGCCCCTGCCCAGCTCCATGGCTCTTCCCATACTCTCCCCATCTAAGGCTTCTCACAGGAATGGAGTAAAAGAACATTTTAGATGTTGTCTCTTGTGACAGAGGATGGGGTTTAACCAGAAAAATATCCACTGCTGTTTAAGAGCATACCATGAATTAATGCCAGGCTGGATGTGGCTCTGAGCAACCTGCTCTACTGGAAGGTGTCCCTGCCCATGGCAGGGCACTGGGACAGGATGATCTGTGAGGTCCCTTCCAACCCAATCCACTCTAGGAGTCTATGCTGGAGAAGTTTCTCAACATTGACATTTTCAACTTAACTATTTCACATTTAAATGAGGGTTTTCATTTCCTCTAAATACCTGTTTGAGGCCATTTTCCAGTTAAAGTTTCTTCATAACATTCCTGAATCTAGAATTCTCCTCTAGAATTTTGCAGTGTGGTATGAAGTCTCCTATTTTTTCATTTACAATTATCAATTTCATTTATAATTTTCAATTAACTTCCTTGAGCAATTATTCTGAGATACAAAAAAACCTGGAAATATCATGCTACCTAATCAAAAAGAAAGAAAAATGCATTCTGTGGGGTTCAACAGAAGTTGATGATACATTTACATTTACTCATAAATTAAAGAAAGAGTGCTTAAAACTTACCTGAAGATATTGAACTCTTCCATCTCTCAGCCTGATGCTACATGAAGTTGGCACACATTTTCCACAGCAAGAGCCAGGGATTTCCTGCCTTCTGTAGTTCTAGAAGGTGAAGGACATTTTTCTGGGTTTATTTTCTTTTAAGCATGCATCCCATATTTATTTTAACAAGTTTATGTTTTTTTAAAAAAATAAGATTCAGTGAACAAAATGATAGCCAGCAAAATGCTTCTCAGTAAAACCAATGAATTCTACAATGTGACATGGAAAAGCAGTTGGAAGTGCTGAAACTGGAGAGAAAAGGGTAAAATATCCAGTAAGCATTGGGCTGGGAAAGGGCAGAACAAGGCTAATCTGGAAAATGTGGAGTGTGGAAAGAAAAAGGAAGTGGCTTGATAATACAAGAGAGTAAAAGAGCATCAGAGAAGGTACAAGGTAATAAAATGAGAAAAAGAGAGAAAGAAAAAAAGAATGGAGCCCCACAAACAGCACTGAAGGGAAAAACAGTGGCAGGAGAAAGAGCATGGGAGAATGAGCAGCACTAGGTGGAGAGGCAGAAAGGAAAAAACCAAACCAAGCAGAAAGGAACTGAGCTCCCACAGTAACAACCCCAGCTGCTCCAGAAAACCAACAGCTGCTTATGATGAGATGAACATTTTTAAGAACACTTTCTGGTTCAGTGAAGGCATGCATGTTATCCATATGTTTTTTATAGAAAGAGAATTTGGGGAGGGGGGGTTATTATTAAATCATTGGGGGAAAATGTAGTTCATTGTTATTTAGGTGAACTTTCCCTACTAGCAAAAATATAAGCACCTAAAGCAGGTCATAAAATGACCAAAAAAATGACCCTCCTGAGCAGAATATGCTGGAGTTGGCTGCACTTCAATTGCCAGTGCTTTTCCTTACACAACTTGAGCATGCAGGAGAAAGCAGGTGCTCCTGAGAGAATTGGTATTCTAACCCATTTGTAGTCTGAAATTTTATCCATTAGCAAGGAATTGCTTTTAATCTGGGTATACCATGAAGTTTGAGACAGGAAAGATCCTGTGAAGTGTGTGAATCCCACTGGCTTTAGGGGGATGAAGACATTTTTTATCTTACTTGATTTTTTTTTTTCCCCTCAAGCTCCACAAATTCATTACACTGGCTTGGAAGGGATATGTACTCCTAGACCTGCAACTTCCCTTGGGTAGATGCACATCTCCCACACACAAGTCCACAGTCCTTAATAAGCCCAACTGGAAATGACCCTTTCTTCAGGGTTTTCTGTCTAGTCTGTATTTTTGGGTCACATGGGGAAAAGGAGCTGTTTGGGAAATGTGTGGGTGGTGAAAAAAAGCAGGAGAGGAATGTTTGCCCTTTTTTTTAACTTCTTACCATGTATTATATTGATTCCTCTACCTTTAATTTCTGCAGCTGGCTCCTTGCATTGAGCAGCAAGAATGGTTGCTTGTATATCTTGTGTGGGAACACACAAATGCACACAAGTCTCTGGCCACAAATTCAACCTGGTGTATCTGTTTGGGGTTTTTTCTTGGATCTGGCCAGGTTACATTTTGTGGAAGTTCTATTTTGAGAAAGATGCTCAGCAGTGAGCTTAGCCATTTATTTCCCTTCAGAACCTTATGTCTATAATCAAACCTTACAGGAGGGGGTGATATTAGGATCTAGAACAACAAAAAGTATTCCAGATTGTCCTTTTTGCCATAGGCTACATCCACCCCACCAAATAAAAGGGTTCAAGGCCAGTTTGATGGCCCAGTGGGCAAGTGGAACACTTAGGAATTATCTGAGCTGCGTTCTCCACATGCAACTGGCTGGCCTTGGATTGTCCTAACCACTGACCTGGACATCATTTGGAAGCCACCACATCATTTTTCTACTCACAACAGGCCAGCTGGGACACTGTGGACAATTCTTCAATTTGAGCCTGCAGTCTTGCTCTACTTTTGATTGGTAGAGATTACTCACTACAGAAACTTAACTACATTTCCAGTTTTTTCCAATTCTACTTCAGGATGGGAGATTGGACTCACCAAAAACTCTGCCCCTCTCTGTTCCAGGGACCCTATCAGTGTATGCCTCTCCTCAGCCAGGAATCTCAGATGATCTCGTCAGGGATGTGGATTTTGGGTGCCATGGCCACTGTTTGCACAGGCCCTGGGTTTGCCTGGGCCCATTGGGCCCCATCCCCTCTCCAGGGAAAGGATGAAGAAGAGGAAGAGGCATTTAAGCTTTTTTCTGTGAAACTTAGCTGCTGGTCTGTGATCTTTGGACACAGGGAGATCAAACCAGCTTCTGCAACTATAAGTTTCCTTCCACTTGAGTTTTGGTGCTGAGAGAAAACTAGACAATTGAGCAGAGTTAATCAGGCAATCCTGCCACACTGTTGGTCATGGAGTAAAAATGGAAGCTATATCCTTACAGATATGAAGTCAACAATAAACTGGAGACTTCCTTCTTCTCTACTTGAACACCTGCTGTGTGTGTTGCTGTGTGTGTTGCTATCTACGTCACAGTAACAGGTAAGTAATCTAAAATAAACAATAAAATGTGCCTGTGGAGCTGAGTACCATGCAAAGTTCCCTTTGCAACGCTGAGGATTTAGATCAGATTTGGTGAGCATCATTTAAATCATGGAAAGAACACAGAGCCAAGACTTCTCAGCAGAACCCAAAGGCCCAGAGGTGCACAGAGAAAAACCATGCATACAGCAAAGAACACAGCTCATCAGACACATCCCCAGAGAGGGACTCACCGCTGGGCAGGCCTGGCAGTTCACCTTGGTGCACCTCAGGGTGTATTTCCGAGGAGCTGACTGCAGGCAGTCGCAGGTGGTGCACGGATCCAGCATCAGGCGCCTCCCGTGCTGCAAGAGCAGAGCC
Source organism: Sitta europaea (assembly GCA_013400255.1). Classification (NCBI taxonomy): domain Eukaryota; kingdom Metazoa; phylum Chordata; class Aves; order Passeriformes; family Sittidae; genus Sitta; species Sitta europaea. The sequence goes on along the minus strand of VXBS01000736.1, from coordinate 295,319 downwards.
CTCTGTGCGTTAGTGCCCAGGGCACTTCAGCTTCAGTCTCCCCCCTCAAATCTGGCACTGTGATTCTTTGCTACAGAAACAAGAAACCCATGCTGCCAAGTTTCCAGAGACCCCTGTTTTTATATCTCTAATTCCGGAACAAGCATGAGGTTGTTTTTCAGGAAAGCCCTTTAGAAATCTGTCACTATAGATTAACACACAACACAGACTCCTTGGGACTCTTTCAAGGCTTCATGAAGAATGATTTATTTTTAGGGATCATTCTCCCATATACAATTTTCCACAGACCACTCTGATTGGTGAAGGAAAGACAAACCTCTTCACCCACATTGGTCAAACCAGAGGGACATCCAAAGAAATCCCTCCCCACAGAAAGAATTCCCAACATGAATATCGTTACAAAAACAGTGTCCTGATGTTCTTCCATTTTCCCTGAGAAAGGAATTTCAAAAAACAAAAACACCAGAAAACCAGCACTTTAGAAACCCAGAAACTTCAGGCCTGAAACCCAGACTACAAGAAGTCCTTAATCTGAGAAATGGCATTGGCATTTCTTTGTTGCTTAGAAATCTAGCAAGCAAGAAGGGGATCCTTGAAAGTCATGAGGAAGATTTAAAAAAAATAAAATTCTGACCACATGGTTGCCAAGAGTTCATTTTTTGAGTGTAATGAATTGATTTGGCAACGAGTTTTTATTCTAGAGCCATCACAACCCACAGTGAATTCATATGACAATGGCTGTGAGGCAGGAACACTGGGATTACTGGACATACAGTGAAATGAAATATTCACACAAGTGCCATGAACTTTTGGGGGAAGGTGTTGCCCCAATCCCAAATTTGCTTAGCATGACAGAACTGAACTAAACAATGGATTGATGCAGATTTTTCCCTTTATATAACACACCTATCATGCACTTTCTTGGCTAGCTTGGAATGAAATGTCAACACCTGCTCACCCAGTGCCACCAAAATAACCTGCACAAAGCTCAAATCTCCTCAGATCACCTTCAGAAACACCACTCAGTAAAAGCTTGAGAAAACACATGAGAGATACAGAGAATACTTTTGGTAAATACAGCCACCTGCTTGGAAGGTTGCAGTTAAAACCCACAGCACTGTAGAGAACAGCAGAGTGGATGCAATGCACCAAATTACTGGAATATATATTGGTAAGCAGATACATGACAAAACTGTAAAGGGATTAAGGACACAGTCAATTACCAGAAATGCAGTAAAAGACTCAAAACTTGGAACTATTCAGGGAAGGAGTTAATGTAAAAAAGTTTTCCCTTGATATAAAATGAAACTTGAAGCCTATTCTTAAAGGACTCAACACAAAGGGTTTGAAATCCAGGAAGTATAAACTTCTGAGGACACCACATCTTCCTTCCTGACCAGGATTCTGGAACCAGAGAATAGTACAAGACAAAGCTGTAGGGGCTCAAAATACTTCAGACATACAGCTAATTAAATAATAGTAAGTCATTCAATGAAGCTAGTTTAAGAAATTTTAGGGGTTTTTCCAATATTGCAGATGCTGAGACATTTTATTTCGAAGTCTACAAAATATAGACACCTCTCTTTTTGCCTTCAATGTGATATTTTGTTTCAAAATTTGCTTAAATTATTTTGTAAATATTTTGAAATGCTTGAAGAGAGAAAAAGTACTTAACAGATCAGGTGAACATTTTGTTGGGGGAGAAAAAAATTAATTGGTCATGGCAAAACAGCACACAACTGGAAAGAGCTTTGGTTTGCAATACAGAAATTTTTATATATAAAATTTATGTGTATTTATATGGAATATATAATGCTATATAAGAGAAGGTGGCAATAGCTGCTAATTACTGTCCTGCTTGACATTCCCTACAATATTGTCTTTATAGGATGCCAACTAGTTCTAACAAGATATAATAAAGGAAACAAGTAGAGGGATCAAAGAGAAAGTAGATTATTCCAGAATTTATCACTTTTAAACCAGTGTTCTGACAAGAAAGCTTTTCTTCTGGGACAAGAAAAACAAGAGTTTTCCCTTGGATTTAATTCTACAGGGAAGTCATCTCTTCACAGAATGATGGATGCTTGATGACATGGCTTTAACTCTAAAAAACTGACAAACTTAGGCCTTTATACTATGAAAAAAAATATCCAAACCACAAGAACTAGATGGAGAAAGGCTCTCTCTGCCATACCACTAAAATATAAAGAGATTTGAGTAAATTTACTTTGAAATAAATGAAAAAGGAAGACACACATTGACAAAGCAGGAATGAGTAGGTTAAAGTTAGGTTAAATGACTAAAGAGAACCTGTTTCCCTGGGGGATGGTGAGAATATTTAGAGCTCTTTGACACCAGAGGTGCTGCCAGAATATGGATTTAGGGAAACAATGGACAATTGACAAGGTCTCCAAAGATAAATTCGGCATAAATGAGATCAGATGCTTAACTCCCATCATTCCCACTGTCCTGGGCTGGGTTAAACATGCCTTAATCTATCCATTAAATACACAGTTGAGAAAAAATTTCCTCACAGGGCATATCAGCAGGGATCTTGAAAGGAAAAAGAGGTCAAACAGGGAGGAAGCTCAGCTTTCCTGTTCCTGCTAAGAGCCAAGGCAGGATACCTCTCCTTCCACACAGGTGGAGGAAGTCTCCATCCTTGCTTTAATCTGCCTTATCCTCCAAGCAGAACATGGGAAGGTTTTGCTTCCCCGAAGTGGGCAAGGATCACATGGGAGATTAACCCTTGTAGAGAGTTTCCTGTGTGTTTGGTAGTCTGCAAACCATTACAAAATGCAGATTACCAGTTTCTAAGCATTCTTTTCAAGCATCCTTCAAGATAAGGAAACATTGCTGTCCTGTTTTGCAGAGATGCTCACTGTCTTTTAGGAAGGCCCTGGCAGAGTCAGGGGCTGGACACAGATCTCACTTGCAGAGATTCTATCTGAAAAAAAAAAATCTGCCCTGTATTCTGTGTGTGCATATTCTAACAAGTGTGTGTCTTTCAAAAGCTCATTCATATATTTAAATCTTGTCAACTCAACAGGTAAAAGGAATTTGTGTCTTACCCCAATGACAGTGCCATTCAAAGGACAACCATTCAGGGGTGCTGAAAAAGAACAGAGTACTCCATTTAGCATTACTATTATAATGACAATTCCAAGATTTAATCAACCACAGCTATGATTTTTTGACTCAGTACAGTTCCAGCTTGAAGAAATTTGTAGCCAGTTTCACTGTAAAGAGGCATAACTGAGCCCCCTTACATTATACCTTGAAAGGCAACAATTTACCAGAGCTACACTTGATGCTGCATAAAATATCTGTGGCTGAGCTATTTTTGAACAAGTACATGGCAGAACATAAACTTCCCCCTCCAGCTCAAGCCTCACACTCTCAGAAGATGAACTCGGGCCTCCTGCAAACTAGAGAGCACATATCCTCTCCTCCTCCCACTGCTCCCTCCTCACCCCATGGTTGCACACACACTTGTCAACTAAACATCACTGTGAGTCTTCCCAGACTGAGGCCAATTACCCAAATGTTTTGATTTAGACTTTTGAGCCAAGACTGTGTTAGGAGTCATAGAATCATAGGCTTGGCTTGGAAGAGACCCTAAAGCCCATCCAGTTCCAATCCCCTGCCATGGCAGGGACCCCTCCCACCATCCCAGGCTGCTCCCAGCCCCATCCAGCCTGGGACACTCCAGGGATGCAGGGGCAGCCAGAGCTGCTCTGGGCACCCTGTGCCAGGGCCTCAGCACCTCACAGGAACAATTCCTGCCCCAGATCCAACCTGACCCTGCTCTCTGGCAGTGTGCAGCCATCCCCTTGTCCTGTCACCCCAGCCCTTGTCCAGAGTCTCTGCCCATCTCTCCTGGGCTCCCTGCAGGCTCTGCAATCCCCTGTCCCCTTTTGCCCATGGGGCTTTGGATGCAGCAGCAGGTGCTTCTGTACTCAGTGTCTGAATGACACAGGAGCCCTTCAAAGTGGGGCTATGCCTCCAAAACACACACTTGTAAGATTGTTGTTGAGAAACAGAAAATCACCCCACGAAACAATTCATGCTGGAGAGATCCTGTTTGCCATCCCCCAAGCCATACCACATCTGCAGGAAGGACAGCAGTCTGTCACTTGGTCACAGCGCAGCTCAGTTCCCTCCGGGCAGTCAGGCACATCCATTTGGAAGCAAGAAACATTCTTCTGCTGCACAAAAACCTCATTGTTCACCCGCACGCACTCGTTGACAATGCAGCGGTTCCAGGGGGATCGCCACTCCGTGCCGACCTGAGGGCAAATGGTGAGAGGATTAAACACAAAAGCAGCAGCATTTGTGCCCCTGCACAGAGGAAAGGCCACCCCAGCCAGATGCTGCCTTGCCAAAAGCACATTTACTGCATCAGGAACAGTGGCACTCAACAGCTCTCCACAAACCCTCACCGTGACAATCATGCTGAGTTTGTAGAGAGTAAGAACTGCAGGAGCATCCTTCAGATCCCTTCAAAAGGGACAGGCCAAATAACACGTGGAGGAGGAAAAGCACTCCTAACTGGGGCTAAATCTGCATTTATTCCCTGGTGAGCTGCTGCACTGCACTGCAGCTGAGCAGCCCCTCTTTCTGCTGCAAATCAGCTCTGCTAAGCCCAAAGGGGGCTTCAGCAATAGGCTGTGACCTGAAACACTTGAAAGTGTAGAAAAGATGAGATCCTGATGACAGTTCTCTTATTATCATCACCCCCAGGCCAGACAAAGCAGGAACTTCAAGTGCTGTTTGTGGGAACAGACATCACCAGAGGCCAGGGAGGAAGATGCTGTCACAGGTCAGTGCTGGGAGGAGCTGCCCACTGCTTTGCAGTTTTATTCCTTCACTGACACCACTGTGAATACACTTCAAGGACAGCAAAACTTAAGATCAGATGCCCAACTGCAGTCAGTTCAAATATTTTTGCTCAGAAAGTTAGGAAACACATTCTTCCAGTGGGTTAAATGCTTAATTCCTCACTAGTGACAGAAGAGTTACAAGAGGACACAGCAAGGAAGAGACTGCAGAGTATAATGATTAATGTGTTAGGACAAAAAAAATCAGTGAGAGACAGTGGGACACAAAAATAGTCCTTCTGAAGGCTTGTTTGATGAAGCAGAAAGGATAGTGACCCACATTAAGAAATCCCCTTGTTAAAACCAGGAAAAAGACAGGTTGGAAAATGACACTTTAACAAGGTTTGTTTTTTTTTTTAAGACAGCAGCAGACTGCAATACAAATTAAGTGGGATAATTTAAACAAATAGCTGACAGCCAGGGAGGCATTATATCCAACAAACATTTTTTCAAGCTACCACAGCTGAAATTAGTAATTGTACACAAAATATCTGGCCCAGAAAAGGGTGGGGAGGATTCACACATGGGAATTGACTGGGTAGGTCACAGGATACCCAAAATACCTCTCAGTGCTGCTTGAGGTGTAGAAGAAAAAGCTGATACCATCTCCATCTCCTTCCATGGAACACAAAATAATTCCAGGGGGTTTTTGCTAGAAGGAAAGGTGCCCATCCCACTGGTGCCTCACCTCGTGCAAAGGAGGATCTTCATCACCCCGAGGCCAAAAGTGAGGCTCCTCACAAGCAGATTTCTGACACCTCCCACAGCACTCCCCTTCTGGCACAACGTACTTGTAGCCCTGGGGGAGGAAAGAGAAGAAAAGGACTTCACTTATCCAGCAAGAGAAGGCAGACAAGAACATCAACCCCAGCGTTTTCTTTTAGGATTGATGTCTAATGTTAGCAACCTTTTATGAAAATGAAAGTTTGAAAAAGGACAGATAGAATTATGAGGGAGGTTTTAATAATTTAAAAAACAAAAACAAAAAAACAAAACTTTTTTAATATATATATAAAAGAATTTTACAAAGGCAAATTAAAGGTTAAAATTGCTCTTGTGGTTAATCAGCACTCACAACTGCCCTTCCCATGGCAGAAAATTCAAGGGTAGGATTCAGTCTGAGCACATTCTGTGTTTAAGCAGAGGGAGGATGCAGCTTGCTCAGACATGTAATCCAGGGACCAGTTATCACTGATCATTTAATCTTTTCATAGAATCATTTAGTTAAAAAAACACTTCAAGACCAAGTTGAACCATTAATCAGCCCAACACAGATTAAAGCCAACAGTTTATCTACAAAAGGCATTTGAAAAAATTCTACAAATTAAGATAACAAAATGAAACTACTCTAGTGCAACACTAGAGACTATGTATTTTACCAAAGCCTAACACTTAATTATGGAAAATTAAATAAGCAGCATGGAGACTGAACAATAGGTCCTCTGTTACTAAAGAAAAATCTTATAAATTCAGCAAAATAGGTAAAAAAACCCCCAACCCACAGAAACAACAGGAATTACAAATCTTACTTTTAATACATATTCATCTCCTAAAGCAAGCAGCCAAATACTGAGACAGTGAAATATTTAAGTGCAAGAAAGCAAAAAGCTTTAATCTAATTGGAAATAAAATATTCTATATTTAATAGCTAGGCAGTGTCCAAGGAGCAAAGCATAACTCTGATCTCAGTACAGAGCTGAAGGAAAGATGTCCTGTCACATAATATGGTTCATGTGAAAAATGCCTGTAAAAATAAGCATAACTTTAATTTGGCCAAACTGAATTACTGAGAGATTCCCAACTGCTCCCTCCCTTCAGGAACTGCCCCTGATTTGCAATATGAAGCACATTAACAAACCTTGATAATCAATGGACTTTGATATGGAAGTTCATTTCATATAACATCATAAAATGTGATGCCAGACCTTGGCCCAGCTTTGTGAGAAAAGCTGTGCTGTTGAGCATTTGGTTTTACACTCCTTTTATCTGCTAAATACATGTCTGAAGCATCAGATGCAGCTTTCTGCAAGAAACTCAGGAGAAGTAAAAATTTAAGAGCTAGTACACGTTATGGGGGTTTTAGGTTTTTTCTTTTTCTGTGTGTGTGGCAAGATAAAAACACCCTCCAAGCTGTTTTCACAGAAGTCAGATGACACTGTCAAAAATGATCCTGCACAACTTTAACACCTGGCAATGAAATTAATAACCAGGAGCAGCAGAGAGTCTAAATAGCATCCTAGTAACGATTCATGATTAAAGTATGTATTTGATATCAAGAAAACTTCTAATGCTATCTAATCTGAATTGAAAAATAAGTTTAAGGTCAATTCAAACCAGATGACAGCACTGCTGATGTCCTTGATATGAATATCCACTGAATCAGGAGTAAGCACAGGAAAAAAAAAAAATCTGAGCTATCCAGAGAGTCTAACAGTTACAATTTTGGTTGTACAGCCTTGATAACCACTAAAAGAGCTGAAGAAATGACAAATTCCCATAAAGAACTGGCATCATTTCCACCAAGTCTTTTTATGTGTTTTTAACCAGATTTTTTTGACGCTGCAATGTCAAGGAACTGTAGCTCTGCATTAATGAGATTTTATTGGAATAACAAATTATTGATAAATTATTGCTATGAGCTGAAACACAGCCAGATACTTTAGACCGAATATTTCATAAAAATTGCCACAACAGAGACAAATCTTTCCTACACATGGAAACTAAAGGGATTCTCTTGCAACAGGTAAAAACTCCCACATCTGCTCTCATGGCTGTTACTGCATTTGGCATCCTCAAACTTTCTCACCAAACTCTGCACTTGCTTTGTTGGTTTTTCCTAAGGGATCAGGGTTTTTTGGTTGGTCCTAGAGAGTGATGCAGTATTTAAGATCCTCAAGGATCATCGAGTCCAGCTCTTGGCCCAGCACAGGACACCCCAACACTCCCACCATGTCCCAACACTTCTTGAGCCCTGTCAGGCTTTGGGCTGTGACCATTCCCTGGGGGAGCTGTTCCAGTGCCCAGCCACCCTCTGGGAGAAGAACCTTTTCCTAATATCTGGCTTAAATCACATTCCTCTACCAACTCTTTGTACCAATTATCTGTCTGTTCATGTTTGACCCTCTACAGCAGTACAACCAAGTGGCTCACACTCCCTTTGCAGGCTTCCAAAAGTAAACCACAGGGTTTTATAGGATGTAGCAGATGTCTAAGCACAATAAAGGTCCCAGCATGAGGTGTTATTACTGCTACAACAGGCAGGGCTGAGCAACAGACAGAGCTGCAATGGGAACTTCAGAAAGTGAACTTGAGCTAGAACAGACATCTGCAATTGAACTTCAGCCATCAGGAACACTTATTGTGCAAGTGGTGCAAATGACAGACGCCTCAGGATGCAGCTTTTCTTCTACCAAAATGTAAAATAAATTTGTAACTGATTTTCTTGGCAGCAGGATGTGATCCTAAAACAATAACCCTAAAATAAAGTAAATAACGCTCAGACTCATGCTCTTGATTCTGCTCCCAAGATAATCCATTGCTACAGCACTTATTTTTCTAGTTTTCTCTGGCTGTTCTCTACACAAGGAGGCTTAAAAGGGATCATTGCAGGTCCCCACCAGGGCTCTGCTGGTTGATGCACTGGTTTAAGTGTTACTCACCCGAGAGCAGAACGTGTCACACTGTTTGTCACGACACTCTGTCATCTGGAGTCCTGTAACATCATCCCTCACAGTGCTGCAAGAGCATTCCCTGCATCCATCTTCCCAGGTTGTCCCAACAGGATAGACTATGTTGTTGTGCACACAGACCTGTTAAATGCAGTAATTAATACATAAAAGAGCATGCTGCTGCTGCCAGGGCTCACTGCTGCTCAAAAAGGCTGCATTTTAAGGTGGGAAACCAACCACAAATTCTATGGAATATTTTGAGTCCCTTAGAAATGCTACAGGTCTTAACAATTATGGTCAGTCTGTTGAGGAAAGGAAAAATAAGTACAAACAAAGCTACTGTTTATACAAAATAAATTGGGGAGTTTTATCTGCAGCTGGTGGAGTTGCCCAGGGTCTCAGCTTCCCTGCAAGTATACTGTGACACGATATTTAGGGGTAAGGAACAGTTAAGTCCTCTAGAAGGAGCCTTGAAGACAAAAATTCTTCCAGCTAAACCAGCTGATCTGAAGAGATCCTACTTGGAGCTAAAATCTCTCATCTTTTTGTAACTGCAGGCCAGCACAGCTACCCCTAAAAAGCAGAGCCATCTCTTATATTGAATTTTCTATTAGTAAATTTTACAGCTTGGTATTAAAGAGAGAACATAATTTATTTTTACAGCTAGAGCAAGTAAGTCCCAGTGACATAAAATGAATTATGCAAGGTCCTGAACTACTTAGAAATGGACAATAAAAGGTAGATGTCCTGAGCTGCAAGACAATGTAACCCTATGTTCAGGTTTAATGAAAACCCTGAAAAAGTTACATTGCCTTGCAGCCTCTTCTCTAAGCAACTTCATCTTAAAGGTTAACATAATACAACAACTAAATAAAAGGCTGGAAAAAAAAGAAAAATATACCCTAGTGAAGCTTTAGCAGTGTCATAATTTGGCAAAAACTTAAGTGTTATAGTTCTTAAAAGACACAACACCTTCTCAGGCAGAGACAAAGGTAATCAATGAGCACCTTTGGTCTAAGGTGTACCAAATATATCAATAAATTTAGCATTGGATTGGAAGAGTAGTGGTCTCAAAGTATTTTTTGAAAACAAAAATCACCTCTGAAATTCCTGATGTTTGAGTGACCTTTCAGCTTCAATTTTTTTTTTATATATTATCTCAAAGTTAGAGAAAACGGACTGGTTATGTTAAAGCACATTATTGTAATAAAAGAAGCAACAGTGTGAAGTAACAGTGTGTTGCTTTCAGGCACTTGTAAATTAAAAATGCCCTGGCATCACTTTCCAGCAGCCTCATTGGGGGTTTATTCATTAATAATCCCACTGGGGATTGCTCTGGTGCTGCCACTCCATGTGGAGAATGTTGTCTTTGAAAAATCAGTTTTTTGGTTTGTTTTTGTAGAATGGAGTCAGTTCTTACAAATTGTAAGGTAAACAAGAATAGTTTACATTCTTTTGATAAAGATATTACTTGAGAGACTTTTCATTTGACCAGTGAGATTGGAGAGGCGAATACTTTATTATCTAATCCCTAGTCAGTGTCCTAAAAATTATAAAAGGCTGAAGTTTCAATAAACTTTATTCTTTAGACTTCTGACACCTGTGTGTGTGTGTGTGTGCTGTTCTTTAGACTTCTGACACGTGTGTGTGTGTGTGTGCGCTGTTCTTTAGACTTCTGACACGTGTGTGTGTGTGTGTGCTCTGTTCTTTAGACTTCTGACACGTGTGTGTGTGTGTGTGTGCTGTTCTTTAGACTTCTGACACGTGTGTGTGTGTGTGTGTGCTGTTCTTTAGACTTCTGACACGTGTGTGTGTGTGTGTG
>VXBS01000736.1:210114-283669 GCA_013400255.1 Sitta europaea | reverse complement strand
TGTGTGTGTGTGTGCTGTTCTTCAGACTTCTGACACCTGTGTGTGTGTGTGTGCTGTTCTTCAGACTTCTGACACCTGTGTGTGTGCTGTGTGTTCCCTCTGTGTCCCACAGCAACAGGAGAAGACACTCCCACGAGTGGAAAGGACATTTCCCCTCCCTTACCCGGTCTGGAAGGCAGGTGGTGGACACACAGCCACAGTCATTGGTGAGAGTCTGGGAGAGGTAGCCCAGAGGGCAGCTCAGTGTGGAGTTGCTGCAGCTGCAGGCACACTCATACTCGTCACAGCACGCTGTCTTGACCAGGGTCAGCGTCCGGTGCGACGGGCACGACAGCCTGGGCACGGAGCTGCACAGGTCCCTGTTGCAGGCTGCCAGGAAAACGTGGGCACTGTGTCAAGCTCATGGATTTTCAGAGTGCTGCCAGCAAGCAGGACAGTTCTCTGGCAGCAAGGCATTAATCACCAGCTCAAAGTGTTATAAATCTGCTTAAAGCCTGAGGAGTAATGCAGATATAAAAGGCTCTGGTTCAGGAACTCAGAGAAGTTCCTGCCCTGCCAAAGAAAATTCTTGTCTCATACACAAACAAGATTTATAAAATAAGCATCAGGGTCAGAGAACACATGTCCAAGAGTCAAGTGTTTCTCTTGTCCTTAATTTGAAAGTGTACTCAAAGTGCCAACAATACACTTTTGCCAAGTCTGGGAAATCATTACAAATCTGTTGGCATCAAAATTAAACCTTTCAGAGGGGGAGAAATAATGCCTAAAGGAAGTTGTCAGTGTTGTTCAAAAACAGGTTCCAGTGTCACTCCCTGCTAGGAAAAACAATCTTACCACATGTGTAATTTGGTCTGCATTCTCCAGGGTTGGTCAGGGCAAGCTGCAGGCCAAACTTACAGACAGGGACAGGAGGCAAATCACAGGAAACCAGGTCACACACTAGGAGCAGAAATTCAGAGTGGTTAAAACCACAACTACTTAGTCCTCAAGAAAAGACACACACACACATCCCCATTAAACTCACACTCAATTGCTGTCTTAAAATATGAAGTACATTAGAGTTCAACAGGTCAGAGATTGTTTTCCAAATAGCTCAGAGAAGAGTTCAAGCTTGGGTTATGGGGATTAAGGTTCTAATGTTATATTTAATGGGCAAATATAGATGATGCAAGAATAAATGCTTGAGAAAAAAAATCATTCTAATGTCATTTAGACAAAAAGAAATGGATCCATTCCCTTCCCCATCTACTACAGAAAGAGGGACAAAGCTGGAAGAGAATGAAGACTCATATCCTTAGAAGCAGTTCAGTTTTCCACATGGATGATTGCACAACCATTCAGTGGTATCAAAAAGGCAGCACTGAATTAAATATTTTTTTTTTAAAAAGGGGCTGTATACCTTAGAAATATCTGGTAAAAGTACAGACCAAGAAGATTGCAAGAGCTCACAAGAACCTACCACACTCGTACTCAGGGCAGCACTGGCCAGGGCCCCTGCGCAGGCGAGCGACTTCACACGGCCCACACTGGAGAGCTGCACAAAACATCCAGAAAGTGAGTTTGGAGGAGAGCTAGGAAGTCAGGACCCAAAACAACTCAAGTCCAGTCACAGAACTGAGTGAACCTACGTTTGACAGTCGGGCAGGGTCGGAGGGTGCAGTTTATCTCCTTGTTATCCAGACACGTGCAGATCTGGCAGGGCTCAGTCTCAGGAACCCACGTTTCCATGAGCTGAATGAAAAAACCCAAGAGAGTGTTAGATAGAAATCCTGTGTTTTAGTCACTGCTGTGTTGGGATGGGAGGATGGGAGTGGGTGAGGGTGAGTGACATTAACGTGGAAAATCAGATTTGTGAAGATTTAACTATGAAGGTTTGGTTGCAAACCAAACAGGGAGAAGAGTTTGATTCCTGTCTCTCCACTGCCCCTCATGAGGATCCTCATGAGCTTTGCAAAGACAATACAACACGTTTTTTAAGTAAAGGATTCAGATTTATGATTAAATTGTCATTACTCGTAAAAGTCTGCTGAATGGAGATGTTTATCTTGGTAAACATCCACTTATGCCATCACTCCTGCTCTCTTCCCTCTAGACCCCCCTCCACGTGGAATTGTCATGCCTTGCCAGGTCTGTACTGTCCCAGCTGTGATCTTTATATCCAGTCCCAGCCAATTTCACACTAGGGGAGCTAAATGGGGCTGACATCCAGCAGATTAGGAGGAACTGAGCTGGAAAATAAAGTACCCAAAGGGAAAACAGATTTGCTTTCAAAGGTGTGAACTCCGACCGCTGCCAGAGGTTGCTGTGCATGTTACCTGATGGTGTGTGCCATCCTCAGTGACACACTGAGTGCAGACCTCTTCACTAACACAGCTGTCACCAAGAGCCACCCTTCCCTCTGGGCAGAAGCAGCCTTCCACGGGGTAATCCTTGCACACACTGACTCTGGTGTTGTTCTCACAGCTCTTCACACAGGTGCTGCGGCAGTGGTCGTACGCCAGGTGTGGGGCACATTTCATTGCTGAGCAGGACAGAGAAGAAAACACCACCTTTGTCTAAAGAAATGCAGATCAGTCTTCCCACTCAAACCATCTTTAGAATTGTTTCAGTTTTAGAAAGCCACCCCCCAATGAACAGATCTGGTCCCTTGCAGCACAAATCAGCAAGCCGCATTTTCAGGCCACATCAATCAGCAGCAGCACATGACTCACACCAACAATGATACAATGCTTCAGGTTCACTTGTCAAATTCTGTTTCCAATATTGGGCCACAGACCAAGAATTCATAAGAATTTAGAAGCTTATGTGTATGGTTAAGAGACAGCCAGGACAGACTAAAGCACTGAAAAAATATTTCCTTTTTAATTTTTTTAAACTTGACAGGCTGCAGTGTTCCTGTAGAGTTAAAGAAAGCTAACAAACAGAACATTTTGGTAGTTCAAAACTGAACCTGCTGGATTTCTGCATCTTTTGAACTGAATTGCCTTATTAACAGAATTAATTAAATCAAGGAAAGTTGCATAGCCCTGTAAGCCAACAGAAACTTTTTAGTGATGTGTTCACAAACCTGAAGATATTGTTTCTAAAAGCAAACACAAAATTAGGGCTACAGCTATTCAAAAACCTGTGGACACAGCTTCCATACTGTGTATTCCCTTAAGTCTATTTTTCTTCAGTTTCAATTAGAAAAAGTGTTTCTTATTTCCCAGTCTGTGACTGCTGTGAGGTTCATAAAAATTTCTTTCAGTCCCCTGACAAAAAACATTGAAAGAAAACTCAAGCTCCCAAACAAACAAGAAAATATTCATCAGCTAAATTGTCTACACACACTCTTCTTTTCTCCATTTCTCCCTGTAGCAGAAACTTAAAATCACACTGGCTCTGCTACCACATTCTCAAAAGTTTGGGCTTTGATGAAAATGGGAAGAATTTGTGCAACTGTTACAAAGGAAAGTCTTATTTTGAGCCAGGTATGCCAGTGACAGGCTGGGAAGCAGTTCCCACTAGTGCAAAGTACAAGTTTCTCTGTCCACCTCTCCAAAGTCTGTGTCAAAGCAATAACATCTGCTGCTAAAAGAGCCTGGCAGACTCTCAGCCCAAACCTGGTGCCACAAAGGCTCAGTGGCTGCAGAGCCAACTCCCACAGCTGTGGGTACCTGCTCACAGCACCTTTATTTCCCTCCAGCCTGGAATTTCCCACTTAGCAAAGTGTTACCAAGAAACAACATTCAGCTTGGTGGGCGACCAAGCAGTTACGAGATCTGCAACACCACTCATACAATAAACTTGATTTTGAACACTCAAAAAATTAACATTACACTCAAAAAAATAACATTACACTCTAAACATTAACACTACACTCTAAACATTAACATTACACTGATGAGATGTCCCAAAGCAGGGCAATTCCTCCATCAGTTTTAGCACAGCCTAAAATTCTTACGGCAAAGCTCGGGCGTCCTCCAGTCCACGCAGACGCCGTACTCCCTGCAGATGTGAGCGTAGGACGTCAGCATCTCACAGGCCTCCTCCTCCAAGCAGCTGCCCTCCATGCAGGCCTCGTAGAAGAGGCTGGGGGTGATGGTGCTGTGGCACAGGGCGAATTTCTCCGAGAGCAGGAGGCGGCAGAGGCCGGCCGTGCGCTCCGAGCAGCGCTCCTGCCGCCGGCTCTGGCAGCGCCTGCCCGGCTCCAGCACGGTCCAGTCCTGGATGAACAGGCTGCTGTCAGCTGTGACAGAGCCATTGTGCAGAGACAGGTCGTTGGCGTGGTTCTGGTCACACAGCCCTGGCAGGGGGAGCGAAGGGGAAAGAAAAATCTGTGAATGATAAACCTGCAGGGAAAAACGGGGATGGGGAGGATGATGCTGGTTGTCACTGTGACACACAGGGGGAACACAGAAACACACACACCAGGGGTTCAGGTAGAGAAGAAGAAAAGAACTCTCTAGTTTATTGTTGACCTCATATATATAAGTTTCTGGACAGTGAGCAGAGATTGGACAGAGAAGTTCCCACCTCTCCATCTTCACTTGAGAAGTCCATCAGGTGAGATCTTTTCACAAAGGAATGCAAACATGATCCTTGTTTATCTTACAGTTCATGAGAACTGACTGCATTATACCAAAACAAATCAGAAGGGTGATTTTCAGGGACAACAGCTGGTTGGGGCAGCTTAAGGAATTCGTGATATTCCTGTTGTCAATAGAGGCATAAATACCCCGGGTCTTGTTTCTCATGTCCTCACTAAAGGATGTGCAGGTTAAGCCACAGAGGCACAATCTCTGTATAGATTCTGATGTAGTCTGGTTTTTCCAGGCCTGTAGTTTCTGAGCTTCTAAAACTCTGTTTTTTCCTGATGTTTTGAGTTTCTGAAGCTTGTTCTCACAACATCAGAATTGTTTTTGTAATGAACCCATGTACTGGAATTCCTTCTGTGGGATGGACTTTCTTTTGATGTCCCTCTGGTATGACCAATGTGGGTCAAGGGGTTGTCTTCCTTTGCCATTCACAGTGGTCTGTGGCAAAATGTATAAAAGGGAGTGATTTGTTTCTGATAAAGGGAGTCAGATTCATCTCTCTGAGCTGTTTTAGAAAAAAATTCGTGTCATGTGTCATTCAGAACAGCAACAATTACTGAGGGTACCACAGAATTAACTCACCCAGGTAGCAGTTTTGCCCTCTCAAATTTTTCACCTTCACTGCAAGCACTAGTGATATTTCTCACAGAAGTGAATTTGTAAGAATCTACAATTAAATCCTCATCCAGAAAAAAAAAGTATGAATCTCCTTGAAAAGATAACTTGAAGCAAGAAAAACCAGAAAGCTGTCTGTTGTTCTTTCTAAAGTATTACAGGGTATCAGTGAGCTGTTACATTGGGAATGAGAGCAGAAAAACTTGCACAGATTACCAATATTCCCCCAAAAGTGTGGGACCTGCTCACCCAGAAAATTTACAGATTTGGAGATTCACAAATACCAATATTAGTTCATGCCCAAGTAGGAAACTGTTAAAAGTACTAACTTTCAAACTTACCACAAAGCCCTTTTCCTGAAGAAATGCTCTTTGAATTAAGTCTAAGAATAAATTCGTTGTTTCTTGGAGTAAATGTGAGATTATGTCCAAGAAGTGAGAACTTGATTTCATGCATTATTTCTCCATAGGCAGTGATTTCAAACAAGCTGCTGGAATAGGGGATAAGAACCCTTTCACCATTAACAGTCACCTGTTCAAAAGAAAAAAGGTCAGGTTGTCACATCAGTTCTAGCAAGCAAATCAACAACAAATCATCCCAATTTTACAGTTGAAGCACATTTTGCCTTGACAAATACCTGAAGATCCAACTCAATCTGGACATAAGGTTTTTTTATAAACAGCTGAAGGTTTCTTTTGAGTCTAAAAACATACAGAAGAATTTGACCTTCATCCTGTGAATTACACAAACTCTTCCAGCATTTTCCTATATAAGAGCACCACATATTTACAGACCAACAACCTCATGCTGTGAGGTTCAAATGATGCCTCAGTGGAAGTCAAGGCTGTCTAGCACCATGCAGAACTTGATGCAGGTGTTTTGGTCCACTCTATTTTGCTCCATGAGTCAGAAGAGACCATTTTAGCAAGCTGGCCAACTCCTGTATGTCTGAGAAGCCAGAAGCTGAAAAATGGGTTGAATTTGAACATTTTCTGCCTATGAACCAGATGTAATATATACTAAGATGCTCTTTCTTCTGGTGCTGAGGTCCAGTTGCACACAGGGTGAGAAGCAACTCCTAGCCCTGTCCAGGCAGGAACAGAGCACTCTCCCATAGTGTGAGACCTCTACCAAAAGAGGGGAGTCAGAGTGCACAGTGTCCTGTCTGTAATCCTGCCTTCCTGGCAGCAGTTTCAGGGACACACTGCCAAACCCCCTGCTCTTGACACTGGCACACCAGCACAACAGGGAGAGCAAGAGGAGAAACGTGTCTGGCTCGCTACATGAACACTGATTGTATCATGAATCAGAGATGTTCAAAATAGGCTGAAACTGCATCAAGGGAAGCAATTTGTCCCCCCAGCCAGAATTCTGCAGCAGGAGCAGAGTGCCCAGATGAAGGGATGGGTTTGCTTACTGCCATGTCACTGAGGAGCTGCACTGCCAGCCCACGGTGCCTCACGTGGATGGAGTCCATGCAGTTCATCCTGGGGGCTGCTCTGCACGGCCCCTCATGGAGCAGCACCTCAACATCCTGCTCCAAGTCTTGAAACAAGGTGTAGGAGCAGTTGCCAGACAGCTTAAAATTCAGCCCATCAAAAGTGACAATGTGTTGAGATGAACTTCCTATACAGACACCTGACAATAAACAAAAAATACAGCGACAAAATAAATAAACCAAACAAGCAGGTATTTGCTTTTAAATTTTACTGCTTCTTCACAACTGTTGTGAGCAACAAATTGGGAAAGAGAGGAAGGTAATGAACTGCAAATGCTGCAGCAAACATTGACAAGAAACTTTGGTAATTACTTCATCACATGTAGAGGTTTTGTGCAACATGGTTGTCTGGGAACAATAAGTATTATAAAAGATTTGGTCAAACCTGTAAAAAATCCCTTTGCCTAAAACTTATTCACATTCAATATGATTTAGTAATAGATTTTATGTAAAAATAAAACAAGGAAAATCCCTTTCCTGTTTGTAGAAAGACTGTAACACACTGTTCAACCTTTGCATTGCATTATATTCTGTACAGGGCTACATTTGATTCCAAATAACACTATTTCACCCTTACCAAACACGTCACAAGTTGATACACAGGGACTTTGGTTTTTAGACAGGAAACAGGAAAATAGAGAAATAATAAGCACAGGATAAACCAATGACCAGTTGAGAGCTCAGTGTCCTGGTCATTGGGTTATAAACACTTCCTTGTCTTCAAAAACTGAAAAACAAGGAATATTATAATCCTAGAAGAACCAAAACAAAACCTGATGCTTCTAAGCCCATAAGTTTTCAAACCTTTTGCTTAAAGGATAATATGGACAATAAAATCAAGGCCAGCAAAATATGTAAGGATGAAAATTACCATTGTTAATAATTCAGTATTTTGCTTCTAGCTGAGAATAATCTTTTTCCTATTCAATGACCTTCAAATTTAATTTCCCAGGAAAAAAAGCATGAGGAGGGAGGGAGGGAGCATCTTCAGATATTTTACTGTAAATGCTCAAAAAGTTCATATACAAAGAAACAAGTTAGCAATAAAATGTTTCTCAATCTTTACTTATTCATGGACATAAAAAAAATGAATTAAGGATAATGGGAGTCTTTTTAAATTTCTCATACATTTCTGTAGCACAAAATGCACTAATGTGATTCATTTCAGAATAGCCCAAGAGCACAAAACAGCCATGAATCACACTGCTGCAAAATCTGTAACTAGTTCAGCAAGCACACAGTGTTCAGCCTTTCTGCTCAGACTCTCCCTGTGAGCTCATCTGGAGGCAGGGAGAATTTCTTGGTGATGTTTTTTGTACTACACCTGCTTGATTGAGGGCAGGCCAAGCTCTCCAGCCCTGAGATGGACCAAGAATCCATGGCTTGCTTACAGCTTGCCAAGATAAATTCCTGGTTTCTCCCACACACCCTCCTTCCCAGCTCACACAGCTTTGGAAATTGAGTGTGAGATTCCCTGATAAAACACTGCCACTCTGCTAATGCAAAAAATAAGCTCAGAGTGGCCCTGAACTTGGCAAGCAGCATTAGGCACTCCAGTACCAGTGAAGCTCTCACAAGCTTTATTTGCTTAAATCGCTGTACAACAATTAAACAACAATTCCTCCCACCCTGAACACTTTTGAAGCATTCAGTGGCCAAACATTTCAGGTGATGGGGAGGGAGAGGCACACCTGGACAGATACTCACATGGGCACATCCATCTGCAGCCACAGGTCTCCTCCACCTTAACAGCAGGAAGGCTGCTGTGACACACAGGCTTTGGCATCCTCTCACAGTTGATGTGGTGGCTCTCCAGAACTGTGTAATCTCCTGGGAAGCAGGTCACAGTGTGGCACTGGTCTGGTAATGTCCATTTATCACCAGGCTAGGGAGGGAAATGTGGATATGCAATGATTGAAAGCAAAAATGCAAAGTTTGGCTGGTGTCACTGAACTGCAGCCAGGAGGTGAAGGGACCCTGACAGCAGTGCTACTCACATTAGCCTTGGAAAAATAAATAATGGAATGCACTGTATTAAGGACTTCATGAGGATGAGAAAGTTTAAATTAGAAACACTAAATTCCAAGCTAAAGATAACAGTCTACAATAGGAGATAATTTGTTCCAACCACATATAACTAGAGCTCAGCCATCCTACAACATGCATGGAGAACAGAGTCAACAAAGAATTGCCCTCAGCTTCATTTTAAATTTCAAATCCATTAGTTTTCATAAGCCACAGATGGTCAGAGCACAGCAGGAATTAATATTTGTTCCAAACTAGGAAAGCGTGGAATATTGTGGCATGGAATCTTATTTTATCAAGAGCTCTGAAACTTCAAAACAGCTCCTTTCTTCCCAAAGGGAAATTGTTCCTTTACCAGATCAGTGTTACTAGATGTACATAGTGGATTTCTAGACCTGAAGAATTAAATGTAAAATAAATTCCTGATTTCTAAAGGACAGTCTGTATTTTAAGGCACCAGGATTATGTACTAATAAATGACAGAGAAATAGATGTGAAGTGTCTCAAGACTCCTAGCTGCAGAAAGCTAAGCTCTCTGGTCCCAATCCTGCAGAGCTCTAAAGTCCATAAGTAGGCTGAAGGAGTTTTAAAACAGTGCTCATCCCTGAGGTGTGCATTCCCAGGAATATCCCCAAATGTGGGAATCAGCACCTCCCAGAGCATTCTGCACAGAGGTGAGTCCAGAAACACCAGGACAAGTGAAACCTCTCTGAGCTGGGTTACAGTGCTTGGTATCCACAAGCAGAAACGTGGGGAAGAAAAGAGAATTAATACTGGGCATGGCCATGTCCCATCCTGTCCTTGACAGTTTAACCACCATCCCCACAGAAGAGAACAAAAAAGGGATAAAATACTGAGCTAACAACATAATTCACAGATGACTCTTGTCATTCTGAAAGTATTCCTCTGTATCTCTGAGCTACAGGATGTCTAACAAGAGCTGCCAGATTTGCAGCCACAAAAAAATCACCTATTAAATACAGGTTAATTTACTGGACTTGTTTTATATGTTTCAGGACTTTGAGAGGACAACTGGAAGTTGCTTAATACTTTTTTCAGGCTTGTGAGCCTAGAGGAAGTTGTGAAATAGTAACAAGAGGAGCTTTAAGGGTGGCAAAAGCATTTATATAAGAAGAGATATAATGCTTTTTCATCACAATTGTCTCTTCTATGGCTCACTGAAAGTGGAGCACCTGGAAGGGTACACATATACAGCTGTGCAAGCCTGGCTTCCATGCATATTTAATTGGTTTTATTTCACTCTTTAACAGGACATTTATTAGAAAACATCTCAGAGCTGGACAAGAAAGGCAAAGCACAAGACATGAAAACAAAACAAAATTAATCTGAGGGATAAAAAAAACCCCAAGAATCCTAGTGCAGAGGAAAACAAAGGGGCTCTGAAGATAAAGCAAGCCTAAATCCCAATTGATATGAAACTGGAGGAGTAAAAGCAGGGCAGAAAGGAGAGAAAAGTCAGGTTTTGTAAGCTGTGAAGGGTAAATCTGCCAGGACACTGCAGGAAGCCTCAGACTTCCTCTCTGAGGGAGCTCTGGATGTGCACACCCTGCCTTGCTGAGCATCTGCAGGAGAGACCCACACACCTCAGCAGCTCCCTTGGCTCCAATCTCTGAGTTTAGATTAGGTTATTTGTTTGATTGTCTGTTCTTTGAGCCAAGAGCTGAGCAACACTAGAAAGGCCATGGAAATAACTCAGGAATGTGGGGTTTGCCACTTTAAACAGCCTAGAAATGCAAATTGCTCTACAGATCACTCCATGAGGAAATATCACTATTACAAGAGAAAAACCTACACTTCTATTATCACCTTAATGCCTGCTTCTAAATTTTAAAACAAGACTAACAATGAAAATTAATTACACTAAAAAAAAATCTAATTTATCATAATTGTCCTGATGTTCTGCCAACTGGCAAATTAAAAAATGAAACCTGTGGTTCTTTACACAGCCTATGCTTGGCACTCCTGCAACCCCTTGCCACTGGATCTGATGAGTACTAAAAACTTCAATAATTCAAAGAACAGGTGAAAAAACTCACAGAGGATAAAGCTATCAAGCACTATCAAATATAAAAAGGTGTCACTTGTAGCTCAGGATGTCCCTGAGTAACAAATTGTTCATGGCTAGGATAGAGCAGAGATTTTTTTATACACATTTGCTAACATTGCTTCCCTGGCTCCTATTTTTGGCCACACAATACAGGGGGTTGAACAGATTTTTGGCCTGACCCAGCACATTTGATCTGGGATTTATCAAGATCAAATAAGATCAAGATTATTATTTAATTTCTTGACCAAATAAGATCAAGATCTAATGACAATCTTGATGTTATTTATGACCTTAATCAAGAATATTCCTTCTACAGTCACTTCCAGGGTAGGGGTAATAACAAAATAAAAGGTGAAAAAGTAACAAATCATAACATTCCCGACACTGATAGGATTTAGGCTGAGATTTTTGATCCTGAGAAGTCAGATTTCCTCTCAAACTGCAAGAGATCAGTTCCCACAGTCTCCAGGTGCATGACAGACATCCCTGCTGGGGAGCGGAGCCTGCTGCAAGAATTCTCTGAGCAGCGCCTGAGAGATTAGGGAGCTGATAGAAAAAAGCCTGTGTTTGCTGAATCAGGGAAGGAAGAGCCTCGATTCTTCCTCCCTGTGGATTTGTGGGCTGTGCTGGAAGAGGGGAACAGAGCAGTGGCACCTTGGAGGCAGTGAGGAGCAGAGGATGCTGCAGGAGCGCGCTCGGTGTCCGGGGGGCTCCACGGGATGCTCCAGGAGGCTGTGGCCTCACAGTGCCTTCTAACACTTATTTCTCCTGGCTGACAGAAGAGGCAACTCAAAATCCCCCTAAAGGCTGCCATTTGAAAGTGTGGTTCATTTTTATATGGACTGGAGCCCGGTCTGTTTCCTTCTGAAAGCATTTCAGCCAGAACGGAAATTGTGCTTCAAGTTTATCACCCCCAAAAATGAAACCTGACATGTCTGAAATTCAAGTTTAACCTTCCCAGCACTGTCTACACATACCTGTGTCTGCTTCTAGGAGCCCAGAGGCCTGGACACATGCAGTTCAAACAAAATCTGATTTTTTATTTATTTATTTTTGTCTTAATAAAGAAGGTTTTCCAGTTTTGTTTTTGTTTGTTGGGTTTTTTTCCCTTAATTAAGCTGTCAGCCTCAAAGCTATCAGATTATACTTAGTGTCTGATTTAGCTAAAGCCTTGCTGTGTTCTGACCAGCTGATTGAGGCCAACTATGCAAGGCAGCTTTGATATATTTCCTGTGTTTAGATAATTCATATTCATTTATTAGCCTCACAGTCGTGTCTTCACAAGGGAAAAAACCAAAGGAATATTTTTTATGTACTGGAAATTCAAGATAAATCCCAGAGTAGAGCTCATAACTGATCCCTACTTGAAAATATGGCACAAGCTTA
Organism: Sitta europaea; assembly: GCA_013400255.1. Classification (NCBI taxonomy): domain Eukaryota; kingdom Metazoa; phylum Chordata; class Aves; order Passeriformes; family Sittidae; genus Sitta; species Sitta europaea. The sequence continues at coordinate 271,500 of VXBS01000736.1, read as the reverse complement.
TGCTAATATTTGTAAATGCATGAAGGATCACATACACTGAAAAACCTTGGCATTTCACCTGAGATGAAGAACCTGAACCAACCATAACATCTGGAACATCACTTCCTTAGAGTGGGATCACTTCTGAGAGATCAGACAAGTTTACTGACATTTCTGAGCATTCTCTCAGGACTAATAAGAAGTTTTGCACAAACAAACTCAAAGAAATTCGATTTGCTCACTCAAGAGATGATTTTCCCTAGAGACATAACTATCACACAATAATTATCTCCAGAGGGACAACTGTAATTTGGAATTTCAGCGGAAGGACAGTGGCTGGACAAGGAAGTTGCACATGCACCTTTATTCTGGCCATGTGTAGCTGTCCCAAGTCCTCTCACCAGGAGATGGAAATTCATTTTTTTTGTTGTCAGGGAAGGCAAACACTGCCACAATTTTTGGTTCTGCACTGACTTTGATAACATTCAACACTCTGCAAGATGAGGTGATGTTGGAGGAAAGTTATCTGTGTGCAAAGTTATCCCACCAGTTCGAAATCCAACATTCTCCTCTTCCAAAAATCATTCTTAATACCATCCCACACTTTTTATTTTAGCTAAACTGTGAAGATATTCATGTTCTTGCACAAACTTTGCAACTTAAAAGCCAGATGGCCACTGCAGGATTACTTTTTTTTACACTTTTTTTTTTACACTTACTCTTTTTTTGTTTCCATCCTCATCTATGCACTCTCTGACTGGGTCTGAAAGAGAAGCAAACATCTTTTAGCCATCCCACTCCCTCATCAAGCCTTTTGAGTGGCTTGTATTGACCAAAACACAGATTGCTACTTAAAAACTTGATTGAAGCTGTGAGAAGTTTTGTGCTGGAGTGTGTGATCCATTGAGAGCATTCCTGGGAATTAATAGGTAATATTATTAATATAATTCTCATTCATATTATAAGGAGAATTATAATTATAATATGATTAATATAATTATCATCAATAGGTAATGAGAATTTCCACACCCTCACCCACATTTATCAAATGCAGGAAGATCAATACAGCACAACTACACAAACAGCTGCAATAAGAACACTCAAATCCAGCTCCCTTACATTTAGTCATGACTGTGATGAGCAATTTTTTCACATAATCAGTTAAGTGGTCACACTGAATTGTAGTTTTTATGTTTGTGCGCTTTCACTACACACCTAAAGATGTTTTGGAAGTAATTTCTTTTTTGTACTATGCCACAACAAAGTCTCTAGGATATTAAAACATGACTAGCAAACTCTTTGTAGAATGCTAGACTATACTAGCCTATCTACACTCTCTGCTCTGTCTTTTCCAGGATAAGTAATGTATTTTTAAATCATTTAGGAACTCTTTTAAACCTTTTTTTAATGGTATTATTTTTGGTACACTTCCATACAAAAGGCAAGACTCCCTCTGCACAAGAAATGCAACTGTATGAGTCTAGAGGGGAAAATTATACTTTCCAGATTGTATGAAATTTATACAAACCAAAACAAACAAGAAAAAAATCCAAACAAAAAATAAATCCCCACGTGTATATATATATATATTTTTTTTTTTTGCACCCCCTACCAAAGTCTTTACCATCAGCAAAAAGGAGAGCTAAATTTCTCAGGTTTTAGGTGTTGAAGATGCCTATAGTTCAAGGCTTTGAGCTGTTGGAAAATCTTTCACAAAAAATACAAAGCTTTCACCTCTAGTACTGATAGGTTATAGCATAGATTGCAATAGGAAAATAGTTACTGGTTCCAAATTCCTGCTCCCCATCCTGTACCTTGGATCAACATAATTCACAGCAAGAAAAATGCAAATTCCACACATATTTTACAGTGTGAAGACAGGAAAATCATCTTTAAAAGCTTATTTTAAAAGAGAGAAAAGAAAATGGCAGCTGTTTAAATCTAGAAAATGGCAGCTGTTTGGTGCTCTGGAGAGATTTTAAAATGCCAGAAGTGATCCCAGCAGGGGCTGCTCAGATCTCTCCAAGCTGGGCTGTGAACACTCTGCAACTTCCTCATTCTCAGAGGTCCTTGACTCCACAGAAAAAGTCCATTTATTGTAGTGGAGATGCAACTAAGTCCTTGTAATGCTGGCAAAAACCTGTGCAAGGACTAACAGCATGAGGCAGTGGCCTGTGGTGAGAATGTGTGCATGTTATTGGAACAGGAATAACAACAAGATGAGGAATAAATAATTATATCCACACCAAGGAGATAAAAAGTAAAATCCTGGTCACTGTTGAAGCAAGGTTCCTTAGAGGAGGAGTGGTGTCATCTATAAATAAATAAATACTTGTTTAAAACATTTTACACTTTTTGTCCCAGTATCTGTTTCCCTGGGAAAGCAAATTCCTTATTATTTCTTTTTTGCCTTCTGAATTTTCTGTAGTCATACCCATAACAAAATCTGAAAAACACAGAACTCAAAACCTTTGCTCACAATATTTCTGAAACATGTCCCATTCATTCATGATAGCTTCAACTTTCCTGGTGTCAATCAGTTATTGACCAGTCCTGATTATCAAGATTTTTATGAAGATTGATTTTTATTAAGATGGTAGCTTGAAAGCCCAAGTCTAAGCAGTTCTAAAAACCTTGCTGGAATTGGGCTAAGTGGAATAGCAGCTGGATCCTTATTTAAAGGGCTCAATTCTGGTTTCACACCTAAATGATGGTGGTGGTGACAGCATTTGCAATGTTAGCAGAACAGTAACAGAGCATCTGAATGACTTCTGATAGCAAGAAAAATCATCCTGGATTTGCATTTCATTTTTGTGTTATGCTCCAGACATGAGGTCACAATTGGACTTACCCATGCACACTTTTTTCATAAATTCATTGTTCAATGTGATCATAGTGGATAAATCTTCAAAATTCTGGAGCTTCATGATTCTGTTAGCAGCAGATGGCCCAGCCAAAGTCCTCAGCTGCCCTTCATCATAACTGTTCCCAACACCAATTGGGAACAGGGATACCCCTGGGAAAAAAAAAAAAAGGAAGAGCTTGAAATAGGCAAGGCACAGGAGAAAATCATTGCTCGTGGATGTGTTCATCCCTGGAAGTATTTAAAGGATGTGGCACTTGGCAGTGCTTGGTTCATGGATGGACAGGATGATTTTCAAGATCTTTTACAACGTAAAGATGACATCACTTGCATTTGTTTCATTTGCTTCCTTAAAAAAAAAAAAAATCTGGGAAAAGCTTTTCTCTAACACTTAATTTTCATGTGTTACTTGCATCACTCCCCCCACATTGGCTAAAGGCACCTAAGGGCTGAAATGCTGCTGCTCTAATCACACTGTTAGCTAAGATGAGCTCTATTAGTCCCAAGCATAATAAGATCATTCATGGGCAACAGAAAACAGCTGCAGACTTAATGACAACATCTTCACTTTTTTTAAATAAAAAAAAATCTCAATCTGCTGTTTTCTTTCATTAGTTACACGGCAATTGGATTATTTTCAAACCATTTAATTAAAAATAACATTGATAGTTGTTATACAGTCCATGCCTTATTCAATAACTCCCAGAGCAACCTTCAAATGGAGTCAAAGTTCCTCAGCTGAACACCTGAGGAAGCTGAGGTACAGAAACAACAGCCAGAAAACTTGAAAAATCATCAGGCAGCACACTGATAGCAAAAGTATATTCCTGTAGAGGTTAGTGCAGAATCTGATCAAAACCTCTAATAATTATTATTAATATTATTATCTTTATGATTACAACGATTATTTTTATTTATCATTATTATTATTAGAGTGAACCTTTCAAGTCTCACTGTACCAGTACTGAATTTATGGTATTAGACCACATTTCTGTTATCCCTGTCTACCCAGATGATCTCAGAAAACAAAATGCTGCTGATTTGTGAGTCCTGGGGAAGCTGACAGCCTTAATTACAGACTGGTCCTGAATTGCCCAGTTCCTCAAACCCATCTCCACAGGGCACCTTTTGCTCAGGTCATTCCTGGTGTCATACCACGACACCACGCACGGTAACTCCACAACTTACACCCACACACCAGTGCCTGAATTTCCCATCTCCTGCTCTAGCTCACTACTCATAAAGTAACAGCTCTGCTTAGAAAGAGTGACAGTGAGAGGAGGTTTACTGTTCAGCCTTGCAGAAAGGGCAGCAGCCTCCACAGCATCCTGAGAGCTCCCCGACACGACGGCGATCGCGACCTTGGACGCGCTGGGTCTGCCCCCGTGGGACTCTGACATTGCACTCTGGACCACAAAATCAATGGCATTTCCTAGGGAGAAATGAAGGGAGAAATGAGAAATGCAACAGAAAAGTCACAGGAGACTATAAAACTAAATCTTACGTTGCTTTAGTGTGTTGTGCTAGTAGGTAGTGAAAAATATTTATTCTTAAAGGACTCCTAATGCCTGATGCATTGCAGCTACATGAAAGATCTCAGCTATTAAAAACCTTCCAGTATTTATTAAAACATCCAAATACAGGAGAACCACCCTTAACTCCATCCCTAGACCATCCCAGTCTCTGAAGTGATGGGATTTCCCTTTGCTTAGCCACGATAACAAAGCTACCCTCCTCACTCAGGTAGTCACCTTTCCCAGAAGTACTGCCATCCCTAAAGGATAAAAACATTGGGATGCCATTCCTGCTTCGAACTGCCGAGCAACACTGACATCCAGTGGTGAGCTGGAGGGCATCCTCATACATTTCCACCATGTGGCACCACCCTGAGCACTTCACACAAGTTGTTCTCACTCCTACAAAAGAACTAGTGCTTCCCTAATTTCATCGATTTTCCCCACGGGGGTGAAAAGCCTCTCTTGCCTCCGCACTGCTAGCAGCCTCTCTGAAATTTAAACTCTGTGTAATCCATAAGACAACTGGCTGATCCAAAATGAAATAAAAATGAAACAAAAAAAGCCACACCAAACCCCACAAAACTTGCAAAGAAATTCTACCTGAGCTACCAAATCACAAACTGGCTTAAAAAGGGCAGCTGCTGCCCCTTCATTTAACATCTGTGAACACTCAGGCAAATTTCTGTTGATCATTATGACCTCAGCAAGAGAGTGCTTTGTTAGTACTTGCATTTAGACGTGTATTTGCACAAATATTTACACTGGGAATCATGATATGCAGCTTTCTTAAAAGCTCCTCTGGGCTTGGAAGTTATCAGGTCAGGAAGCAGAAATGGAACCGGTGACTGATGTGACATTCAGGGCAAACAGTGACTGGTGAATAATAAACACTTGAAAGAGAATTTCCTCTGAGTAATCTGCAATAACTGTGGAGCAAAAATAGGCTTGCCTGAGGAATTCACTGTACAACTCATAGTAACAAATGCATTTGTAAAACACTGGAAGTCAGCCTGTAGATAATTCAGCAGCACAGTACACCTTAGCACACCTCAACGTTTTGTACACTTGATGCCTTCCTGCACCACAACACCCACACCTTTTCAGTGAGAGAAGCAAAAACCCTTTTTCCAAGCTGCTGCAAGCATGGAGAAACTTTAGGAACCTCACTCAGCACACTGATTATTGATAAGCTTGGAGAGCTGGGATTGTTCAGCTTGCTGAAAGGCTCCAGGGAGATTTACTGCAGCCTCACAGTATTGAAAGGGAGCTTATAAAGATTGAGAGCAACTTATTATAGTGGCAGGTATAGGACAAGAGGAAGAGTTTTAAGCTGAAAGAGGAGAGATTTAAAGTTGATGTGATGAAGAAATTTTTTATTCAGAGGGTTCTGAGGCACCAGTGGAACAGGCTGCCCTGGGAAGTTGCCCCTGGATCCCTGGCAGTGTCCCAGGCTGGATGGGGCTCTGAATAATCTGGGATAGTGGAAGGTGACCCTGCCCAGGGCAGGGTGTGGGAATGGGATGATCTTGAAGATCCATTTCAAACCAAACCATTCAGAGACACAGCAACAGCAGTTGGATATTCAGTGAAAATCTCACTGTTTTAAATGTTTTCCTATTTGCAACAAAACAGATTTTAAAAACACCCATTATTAACTTGGTGATGGTGATTTTATCTTACAAACTACTAAACTTCCTGACCACAAAAAAATAGTTAATTATTAATAAGTCATTATTAATTAAATAGTATTAACTCATGTCCTTCACAGCTGTCCCACAATCCTTTCTGCAAATGGTTTTGTGTCTGTCGAGGTAAATACTAGATACAGAATGGCACATTAGCTAGAAATAATGAAGGATAAAACAAAATACAGCAAATAAATCTGACTGTATTCAAAGTCCCCAAGATTGCTCTAGGGTGGTCACTCTGCCAGAAGATTGACTCATTTCCTTTTGGACCTACAAATAATTACCAAAAAAAGTATTTCAGTTTTTAACTTTCAAACATATTTTAGGTTAAACTTTTGCACAGTAGGAATCACAAATGGTTTTCCATTTATTTGTGAAAAGTTGTTGAAATTTCTGTATTTGTTTTCTTTAATGGCCCTTTGACTTTTGTGTGGTTGGTGTGGTCAGCAGCCACTCCAGCTCCATTTTTCTTCTTCTCACATTAATTTTAAAAATATTCAGAAACTCCACACATATTTGCAAACTGAAAAAAGAAAATCCATTCTTCTTATAATTTCTCAAAAAGAAATCAAGCATGATTGTAATAGAACCAGTGACTATTTCAAAGGCCCCCAAAGTTACTCAATTTAATGCACGGAAAATTGGATTTAGCATAGTAAAAGCTCTTTGGGTTTCTCCCTTTATTTTGAAGCCAGCTCTAGAGAAAAGAGCCAGGTGTCTGAAGACATGATCAAATGAACATTTTCGTCCTGCTAGAGGGATTCAGAAAGTCTCCATCCCAAGCTGGAAGCTGTCACTTCTCAGCTCTTTGTCTCTCCATCACACCTCAGAGGCCACAATAAAAACTATTCACTCCTAAAATCAACCAACTCGAACATTTTCATACTCTGAGACTGCAACACAACAGAAATCTAACATTTCCATCCCAGCAAAGGAAATATAATTTACAAAATAAATATATTTATTTACTTTACTTTATATTAAATACATTTACACTGAATTAAACAACACCTTTGGGGAGAGACATGAATAAGGCAAAGTGCTATGGGGGCCTTTGCTTCCAAAACCACAGGGAAGGTTTAGGAGAAAGACATTTATACCTTCTTAATCCTGACAGCAAAGCTGAATGGTGCTAATCAAATATGCTAATAATGATGGAAAGTTGGAGGAAAAATATTAATTTAAGGGGTTTTTTTCTCAGACAGCACAGGGGAAGAAATATTTCTTTCCTTAAAGATGCTTTTATACAGCTGAGCCACATAGAATATACTTCCAGTTTTGAGCTGAGGCAGGAAAATGTCAGCCTCAAATGAGAGATTTTTACTAGGGCTATAAGGAAGCAAAATAATGTTTTTATAAAGTGCTAAGCAGTATTTACTGTAGGGATTGCTCAGTCTGCTCCCTGTGACTCTCCTAAACACCCACAAATGCTGAACAGAGACACATTTACATGATTCTCAGCTCTCCTGCACACATCACTTGAGTGTTTAGTTTCCTTTTTTTTTTTTCTTTTTTCAGTTGTTTCTTATGTGAAGTTATACACAACTTCATGATGTCTGAATAGCCCCAGAGCTGCTTCTTGACAGGTTACTTGAGCCAAAATTTGCCTGATGTTACTGAATGGCCCCACAGCACAAACATGAGAAAGATTTGTGGTACAGGCTGCTCTTTCTTCTTTCTATGCCCTCACATATTCAGGTAGTTTTTCATTATTTCTTACTACTAAAATCTCCCCCCCCTGGAATTCCCTTATGGCTAAAGGATGCAAGCTTTGATTTCTACAGCAAGACTTTTGCAGTGGCAGCACCAACTGCCCTCTGCACAAAGAGCTCTTTGGACCAGAATGGTAGGATTTGGATCAACAAAGATGAAATAAAGATTTCACTGAATTGTTCTCCTGCCATAGGGCAGCCAGTGCAAACAAGAACAAACAGCTGTGGTTTGATGGCAATGGTATTTTTTGATGGGTAAATTCCAACCAAGCAGAGGTTAGAAAAGATTTCCTAAGGAAATGCAGAGTCCAGACTGGGCCAGCCACACTTGTGAAGCAGCCTCTGTGTTCCCAGAGCCTGAGCACAGACAGAAGGGCCTGAGTGACCATGCACTCCCAGGAATGCTGCCTCCTGCACAGCCAGCCACATTCACACACATCACAAGGGGCAGGACAGCACCATAGTGACTGATTTTCATGACTTCATTTGGGAGGAACTACTCCTACTCTATTCCACTTTGGTTCATTATACCACATCCCTGATCAGAGTCTCTGAGCATTTTCCAATGAGATATAAACAAATCTCTAACAAGGATGTCATGTGGCTGCCTCTCCCATTTCATCTCCCAAAGGCCATGTCTGCTCTGTTCATCCTGCAGTTCCATGTGGTTTCCTCTCCACATTACATGGAAGGCTTCACAAAACTTATCTATTTGCATGCAACAATTCATCCCACAATGAGCCTATAGAAGTCTCATCAGCCATCTGGTATTTTTATTTCTCCAGGCTGAGAAAGCAATCAGAGCTAATCCTCCTGTGAACTATGGAAGTCAGGTTTTATTTCGCACTTTTCTGTACAAATAACTCTTTATAGTCCAAAGACCCCAAAAATCTGTGTATTCCTCCCCTCTTACAGGCCCTTGATGCTAGGTGGCTGCTGGAGTAAATGTGGTTCCAAGCCAGAAGCACAAAATGCTCAGGGTATCTGGAGAACGATGCTGTAGGAGAAGCATTTTTTGCTGAACCCTGCAACTGATATTTGTGTGTGCACCAAGTTTCCACAGACCCAGTGGGAAATCTCTGATGTTTTAGCACAATGAAAATTGAAGTGGACCTGTCTGTCTGGAACAGAAGATGGCATTTCACAAGTAACTCTCCAGCTGAGGTGTTGCCTTGGGCAATCCTTGTTCCCTGCTCCATGGCACCTTCCCCAGCCTTGTGCCAGCCCAAGTCCCTGTGGAACCAGCATGGCAACTTGGATGTGAGAAGGGAGCCACACCAAATATATCTCTTGTTTTGCTATTTTTCAACCAGATGGTTACACCAGCTCAGCACAAACATCTGGCAAGGGCAGCTCCTGAAGTCAGCACAAGCAGTTCTGCTCCTAAATGTCTAATCAACTAACCAGCACTGAGAGGTTAATGATCTTTACTTCCTAATTATGCTTTGCTTGCTTGAAAGATAATGAATGCAAATCCTGAGCATTACTTAAAGGCTTCTTTTCAAAATACATTGAAGACAAACCATAATTTGTACAACCTATGAACACATTTTAATAGAGAAAATTGAACCATAATAAGAAGTTGAACCTTAACAAGAAATGCCCCCACAATGACATAAATTGGTGCTTGTAGCCAGGCTGTATTTAGCATTGTTTGGGGTTTTGTTTCCCTCCTTATTTAAACACCAATACTCACAAAATTCACTCACCTAGCCTGGTAGGACCTTGTTCCCTCTGTTGAATGGACTGCACCATCTCTATAAGCCTGTCAGTCTCCTGAGGCATGTTCCATGAAATTTCTAGATTGTTTTCCCTGGCATACTGGAGAACTGACACATGAATTGAAGAATTGCCTGGAGCAGAAAAAAAAAAACGTTTTAGGCAGTGCATGTAAACATCTTAAAATAAATGTAAAGAAGACATTGGCATTGTGATTTACAGTAGGCACAACTGGACAGGGGCTCGACAGTGGTTTCCCATCAGAGTGTGAAAAGATAAAAACTGAACTATTCCCTGGTGAAAAAATGTTTTGAGAGATTGGAATGAGCAATTTAAAATGAAGACTTGAAAACCCTCTACTGAGAAGCTGGTTTGTCCCCTACAAGCAAAAGAATACCAAACATCTTTCTGTGTTTGAGCTGAAAGGCAGATACATACCCACCACAACACTCTCAATAAATGCCCTCACAAAGCTTTTCATTTCCTCAAACTCAGATGCTCCAACATTGGAACTTCCATCCAGAAGAAACATGATGTCCATGGGTTTGTTGCACAACTCTGAGGGGGAGAGGGGAAGGGAAAAATGTTATTTTATATATGATAACCAAAAGTAGCATCTGCTAATGTGGTGTGAGCAGAAAGGGTAGGTCCAGTTACATTTTGGGGAAAAAAAAGCAGGATAATGACCAGTTGAGACAATAAATGATATCCCATTAATGAAAGCCTTGAGATTCATATCCAGTAGGATACATGGATAATTCAATTCCTGCTTTTCTACCAATTCCAATTTGCTCTCAGGGGACTTAAACAGAAACCAACACCAGATGACAACAACAACCCCAACCCAAACCAACAAGAAGAAAAAAATAAACAAAAAACACAGAATACCCTCCTCATCCCTAAGCAAACAAAAGAAAAAAAAGGTGCATGAAAAACCCAATAGTGTCTTTTCACAACAGAGGAAGTATAATTTTACATTATTCTAAGCAGAAAAGAATAAAGGCAGGAGAATGGTTTTCTTCTGACACTCTCCAACCTGTGTGAAAGCTGCTGCACTTTGCTGACAGAAGGACCCAAGGACTTTGAGCCTACAGAAGAGACTGCAGGGCTGGGCTCAGTTCTGAGCATCCTCAGCCTCCAGGGAAGAGAAACTGTCCTTCCTTGGTATTAACACACAAGGCACCAAACCAATAAGGGAACCCTTCAGATTTCAGTGATGCACAGGGTAAACAGAGGAGACATGACAGAGGAAGGAAGTCACACAGAAAATTCATCCAATCTTACCTGTGATTTCAGTCCAAAATCTCACCCCATGAGAGCAGCACGACTGCAGCACTAATTCAGGTGCCTCCTCAATAAGTCTGTTGTAACTATTCAAGATAATTGGGTCATTAGGCTGACTGATCTTTCTGAGCTCTTGGATGTTGGCACTGGGGGTTATGCCTATAGGAATAACATTTATGCTCCTGGGAGGTCGTGTGATAACATCAGTGGAAGGACTGGATGACACCATATATACCAAGTGAGGGACATCTTGCCTGCCCCCATTCACTGATGTAAATGTGTGTTTGGAAATATAATCCAGGGCATTACCAGTGTTGGTAGCCCTCCCTCCCTGGTAGGGTATACTTCTCACTTTCTCAATAATTTTTTCCTTTGACTGTATCTCCCTGAAGGAATACTCCAGACTGACATTCTCTGAATACTGCATGACTGTAATGTGGATATTTTCCTGTCCCACGTTCATTCCTGAGACCACTTTCTCAATGAACTTCTTGACTTTACCAAAGTTTTCCTCCCCAACATTGTCAGATCCCTCCACAATAAAAGCAATATCCAGTCTGTTGGGATGGGACTTTTCTGAAAGAGGTGGTGGGGCTGTGACTCCCAAAGGGGGAAATAGGACACTGGACATGGTTGGAGCAGCTGTTGCTGGTAACAGAAGACTTTCTTCAGGTCCAAGATCACACAGGTGGTCAATGAGGAAATCTCTTTCATCCATTAGCTCCAACACATTGCTCACTATGAAGGCTCTGCTACCTGGAAACATCTTGGCCATGAACTTGACTTGATCCACATTGATATGTGGCCCAATCCCCACAGGCATTACTGTGATATCTTTATTCTTCAAAAACCCAATCATGTCACGGATCTTTCTCTGAGGCTTGCTTGCTATAAATATCACTGCAATTTTGGCAGCATTGGTCCTTTCTGCTTTTCCAAACACGTGCAGTGCAGTGTATTTAAAGACTTCGTAGACAGATGCTTCTTTATCACCTGTGTATTTTATGTTCTGGACAATTCTTCTCATCTGGGAATTTGTTTTGATATCTCTGAGGTTAAGATAGATGGTGGGACCAGCCCCATACACCAGAATTGACACTCGGATTTTTTTCTGGGAGATGTGGAGTTTTTTCATCATGCCAATTATGAAAGTCTTCACCTGTTCAAAGTCCTCCTCTGAGAGTTTACTGGAGCCATCAATCAGGAAGGCCAAGTCCATCATCTTGCTGCATGAGTATGCACTGGCTGGCAGCTCAATGTCCTCCTCTGGAACAGGTGTTGTCAGAGTTACAGTGTTCTCCATGAGCTCACAATCCACACAGGTTAAGTTCTTCCCTTCACACAGACTACAAAAACCATCACATCAGAAAAACATCAAATTTAACTGTAAAAAGCAATGCTTACAACAGCAAGTCATCCACACATTATAAAAGAACCCAATACAAAATCCAACATCTCATAACCACAATGAAACCAAAACATGATGTGAATAATTTTTTTTCCCCCACAACTTCCCACATGGTATTGGACACCTAAATCCTGTGTTCATGGATGTTTGTTTAGACCCAGGAAACATGACCAGCTATGGTGTGTTTGTCAGAGCAAACTCCTTAGAACAGTCCTTGGCAGAAGGGGTAAAATCTGCATCTGGAAACTGTTTAGGAACCACTGACTATCAGCAGTACAGCAGCCCAGAGGCCACTGGTGGACTGAAGTGGCTGCTCTGGTTTGCTTCACAGGGAACCAAAACATGAGGCAAACTGCAGGCAGCTAACACCAAGTAAAATCCTAGAGTAGGAGAGAGGTTTTACCTCTGATAGGACTCAGCAAACTCTGTGCAGGGGCCAGGTTCACAGAGATTTTAGCCTTACTGAAATTAACAGTCTTTTTTCTACCTCTAAAGTACTCTACATTCCTGGTGGGTTGTTTTTCCTGACTTCATTTTGGTTTGGATACAGCTTTGGCACATGTTCATCCTCCACTGGTTTTTATGTCTCTCCTACCTTCCCATTATTTACCACAATTTCTTTTTCAGTCTTGTTTCTCATATTAAATGCTTTATTCCAACCTTACATGTTATCTCTTTTTAGTCCTTTCCTCACCATTTCTACTCACCTCCATCAGTACCTTTTTCCCTTCCCCTTTCCACCTCAGCTCCCAATTTTCTTTCCCTCTCCTATCTCTGCCTTTTCCACTATTCATCCTTCTGCACCACCATGAGCTTTTTCACCTCTGTCACCCTCCATCTTTCATGAACTCATTTATAATTTGTCCATCTTTAGCAAGGCTTTAACACTTCTGACCTTCTAATTCCTGGCCACATGTTTCTCTTTATTTCCTAGAATCACAGAGGGCTTTGGGCTGGAAGAAATCTTTAAATTGTATCTAGTCCAAGTCTACAATAAGCATGGACATCTTCAACTAAATTGAGTTTCTCAGAGCCTGACTTTAAATATTTCTAGGCATGGGACATCCACCACATCTCTGGGCAACCTGTGCCAGTGTTTTACCAACCCCTTTGTAAAAAATTTCCTCTTTATATCTCATAGAAAATTGAACATCCTTCAGCTTAAAACCATCAGCCCCTGTTCTGCCCCAGCTAAAAACTGTGTACCCATCTTCCTCAAAGGCTGAAGCACTGAAACGTCACAGTAAGATCTCCCCAGAGCCTTCTCTTCTCCATCCTGAACAATCCCATCTCCCTCTGCCTTTCCTCACTGGAGAGGTGTTCCAGCCCCCTGACCAGCTTCACTTCCCAGAGCAAAGAACGTGACTGCACTCAGGCACAGGGAGGAACAGAACCAGTCCACATATTCTCCTTGTCCTCCTCTAGTCCTTGGACTGTCCAGCAAGACAAGGTTACAAAAGAGCAATCACCAAAAAATGCTTGTTTTCACTGCCAGAGAAAACCCAGGATGCACAAACTACATGAGTCAATACTGGAAGAAGGTGCCATTTTCCATGAAAACACTTTATGTGTGGCACCTTCATTTAAACTCTCTTAATTTAAGTGTTATGTTACTTTCAAGCTCATTTTAGTGTCTTCCTAATTGCAGAATGCACAGCTACTTTTGGCATTAACATACATCAACAGAAGATTTATTATTCTAATCCTAATATGAACGAGACTCTTCTAGTTTCCAATTTCCTTTGGATGTTTGCTACAAAATTCATTTTTGTGCAATATTTTCTATTGTTTGTACAGATGGTGTAGGCATCTAAATTAGGTGACAGCTATGCAAAAAGATGTTTCCCTAGTGAGGTAAGTTTTCCTAATGTTCTGAAATCTTTTGTGAGCAGCAGCCAGAGTATCAACATTTAAGATAAATTATTATTAAAAATTACAAAAATTACAGAACAGAGACTCATTTAAGAAGACTCTTTTCTGACCTTTTGATGGAATTCAGGGCTCTTCACATTTATTGTTAAAAAGTAAGTATTAAATTGATCAGCCTAACAGTCTCATGCCCTGGGTTTATAGCTCAGTTGCACACTAGCCCTGGCTAGAGACCAGGAATTTTAGGTTTGTACCCATTCTGAGCTTCTGTGAGCTTCAGAGCACTTGGAGCTAAGGTGTTGGTCTGGGCTAAGAGCTGCTGCACTTTTACAACTCAGTTTCCATTGAATTTGATCAATTTACAAGTTGGAAAACTCTCTTTTATTCACAGCATTATAAGTCATTAGTGAAAATACCCATCCATGCTCCAGACATCCAGAGAATTATAAATTTTCATAATATGCCACGGGGCATTAAACAAAATGCCAACAGTCTCTGCTGCATTGCAGCTGAAGGTCCTCATCCTGCACAGGTACAGCTTCCCTCTCCCTGCCCTTCATTTCATCCTTTTTGGAAATGCCTGGGTGCAGGATCAGACCATGGCTATCACCTTCATATCTCATGGAAACTGCTTTTCCAGGAATGGGACACAATTCCAACTGCTAATAATCTCAGCAGGTTCTAGACTGAGTGCACATTCAGACCTTGCACTACACACAGGGATTTTTTAGGGCTGGCAGGAGGAAGGAGTCTGACAGCTTTACTGATGTTGAATCACACACTGCACAAAAAGAAGGGGAACATCTGAAGCCAGTAAGGCCACCTACACATGGGAAAAGGCCTTTTTTGAAAGGAATTTATGGATTTCACTTGCTTCAATTCAGCTGACATCCTATAATCCCTACTTAGTGTCACTGAAAATCTTCAGCTCTGGGTTCTCTGTGAAGGGGTATTGACATAAAAAATGGTTCCCAAGCTTCTTTTTGAGTGCTATATTTAAAGTTACATCCATAAACTTAACCATTAAGCTTCATCCTACACAAGAGGGATGCTGGTTCCCTGCACAACCCCACCATACCAAGACTGACAGTGCTGTGGATCATCTCTGTTCAGAACAACTCTCCTTCCATGTGGGATCCTGTCACCTCCAACTGTACACACAGGACAATCTTCTGGGCTGACACAATCCAGGGACAGCTCATCAAGTATTTTCCCTGTTTCAAAACAGCAGAGCAGTGTAAAGATGCCAGTTGTTGTGAATTGTCAAACTAATTATGGGGTTAAAAAGAAAACAATGCTGCTGAGGTGGGCTCAAACCTCCTGAATACTCTGCTTGGTGCTCTGGCCACTGCCAATGTGACACAGAACTATCTGCTTCCCTTATAATGGCTTTTATTTGGATATTGAAAGCACCTAACCCAGTGTATAACCTGCAACAGCCAGCACCACACAGAAGGTAAATATATCTTTAGATCAAAGCATGGAAGATGTCAGGGTATTGGTAACATTACAGAAAAATAGAATTTTCCATTTTACATGTATTTCTTCTCCTATCCTCTACCTTGTTCTGATCAGAAATACCAGGGCCCAGAATTGTTACTTGGGTCTTAAAATACCTTATTTGCTTCCCTTCCTCTCTTTCTTCTCCCTCTCCCATGTTTCCTGTATTTTTCTCCTTTCCCTTTTCTACAAGGCAGCTGCTGGAATAGTTGAGCTGCAAGCTCATGCAAGGATGCCAGCTGGGCACTCTCAGGAGCATCTTGGAGGTAATAAGCAGGTGAAGACAGTGGGTTTAACTGCTGCAGCTGCTCTGAAGCAGAGCATTTTATCAATTTCCAGCACAAATTCATATCCTACTTTAACCAGTCAACAATCTCTGTTGCCACAGAGCTCCTTATCCTCCAGTCTCCTCAAGCTGTTCCCATCCTCTCCCATCCTTGCTGGCAGGGGTTCATCCTCCTCTTCTGAGCACCACTTCATGCCCTCCACACACTGTGCCCATCCCACAAACCCAAACCAAGATGCCCAACCTTCCTCAGGCAGTCAGGAATTGTGGTGAAAGCATCAGTGACCCTGGGGAAAAGAAGAAAAGCTGTTTAAATAAAAAGATGGACTTACCCGCAGGACAGTGCACATGGCACCCTTCCACACACCTCAGAGGACACTCCAAAGCCTGGGGGTGTTGGCATGTGACAGGACAAGCAGGTCCACAGCTGTTATATCTCCATTCACACTGATAATCCAACTCCTGTTTATTCAGGTCCTCACAGCTTTGTGCTATGCAGGGACAGAATCAGAGGGGAAAAAAAGAAGTTAAACCAAAGTGTATATCCAACATGCCTCTCAAAATTATGGCACCAAACATGGTACAAAGTTGAGCACATATATTTAGAAAAAGATTTCAATTTTTAAACAAAGTGGGGGGGGGGGGGTTAGTGCATTATTGTTTGACTACAGGCAGGCCAGGCCACCTCTCCACATCTTTTTTCACACAATTAAATACTTGCTCTAGACCAGAAATTCTTAGCTTTGATAACAGCAAGTGAAACACAACCCCAAACTGTAAACTTTATTTAATGCAAATGTACCTATATATTACTGAATTTCTTCCTCTATATTTTATACCACAGGCTGTTACATCCCTTAATTGACAGAAAGGGTTTGTGTTTTGGGTTGCAGTGCAAGCTGTGCCCAGCAGCATGTATTCTATTATTATCTGTTGAAATCAGGGCAGGGGGTGGGGGTGTGGTGACCCTCTGTTAATGGGGCAGATGTTGAAAAACCAGCTGGGCAGTTTTCTTTATCTCTTCCACAACCCATCCAGGGGTTATTTCTGCTCATGGGCCACTGAGTGTCATTCCATGGCTGATAAACTGACACCATCCCATGGGAGATGCTCCACCCAGGGGAGGAGCCAAGCATTCCCACCTGGATAAAATCTGACATTTGGGACACCAAGCAGCCTTTCCCACTGGATTCCCAGAGGGAGACCAGGCCTGTCTATCACCACTGGACCTTCAGGGGAAATCTCCCCCTTTCCACAGGATCCCTGCTCCCACAGAGCCACACCTGCCACCCCAGCAGGGCTGCAGCCCCCATTCAATGGCTCTGCTGCCAACACCCCGAGCCACAGGGGCAGCTTGGATCCTGACTCTGTCAGTGGTCTGGTTATTGTGTTACTGCATTTTTATTTTAATTCTCCTAATAAAGGACTGTTATTCCTATTCCCATATCTTTGCCTAAGAGCCTCTTAATTTCAAAATTATAATAATTCAGAGGGAGGGGGTTTACATTCTCCATTCCAAGGGGGGTTCCTACCATCCTTAGCAGACACCTGTCCTTCAAACCAAGACAGTTTGTCAGGCACAGAAATAGGCCAGGGGGTGTGCTGTCTCTGAAAATAAGCCTTCTGATTTGTTTCTGTACAATGGAGTCAGTGTTCTCGCTATTTGTAAGATAAACAAGAATAGTTTACACTCCTTCACGAAAGATACCACTTGAAAGACTTCTCATTTGACCAGCGAGATTGGAGAGGTCGATACTTCACCACCCAATCCCTAATCAGTGTCCTAAACATTATAAACAGCTGAAGTTCCAATAAACTAAGTTCTTTCTTTGTGCTTTGCCACAGTTCCTGTGTGTGCTGCTGCGTGCTCCCTGTGCAGCAACAGGGCTGGGCGCATCAGCCACATCAGCCCAGCCCCGGGAGCGCCCAATTCTCTGGACCCCGGTGACAGCAGAGCTAAATCCCACCAAAACCCAGTGCCTGCTGCCGCTGTACTCACGGCAGAGGCCGGGTGCCCTCCAGCGCACAGCCGCCCCTCGCTGAGCGCAGGCGAGCGCGTAGGCGCCCACGGCGCCGCAGAAACACGCGCAGTCCCCCGCGGACTCGCAGGCACACGTGTCGTACAGGCAGATGTCGATGTAGGGCTCCGGGTCCACCTGCAGGAGAAGCACAGGGGGCTCTGAGCGCCTGCATGTCCCTCCTGCAGGCATCAGCAGCCTTCAGGGGTGAGGATGCTCCACTGGCCAAGGCGCCGCTTAAATCACCCTGATGTCAGCAGGGACTGCAGCTTGTGGCTGTCCTGGGCTGCAGGATGTATTCCAGCTGTTAAAAACAGCTGAGGCAGAGTTCTTTATCTCTTCCATGACCCATCCTCAGTCCAGGGTTATTTCTGCTCATGGGCCACTGAGTGTCATTCCATGGCTGATAAACTGACACCATCCCATGGGAGATGCTCCACCCAGGGGAGGAGCCAAGCATTCCCACCTGGATAAAATCTGACATTTGGGACACCAAGCAGCCTTTCCCACTGGATTCCCAGAGGGAGACCAGGCCTGTCTATCACCACTGGACCTTCAGGGGAAATCTCCCCCTTTCCACAGGATCCCTGCTCCCACAGAGCCACACCTGCCACCCCAGCAGGGCTGCAGCCCCCATTCAATGGGACTGTTATCACCCTGACCCACAGGGGAGCAGGTTGGATTCTGACCCTGTCACTGGAGTTTGGTTTTTTTACTGCATTTTTATCTTAATTTTCCTAATAAAGGACTGTTATTCCTATCCCCATATCTTTTCCTATGAGCCCCTTAATTTCAAAATTATAACAATTTGGAGAGAGGGGATTGTATTCTCCATTCCAAGGGAGGCTCCTGCCTTCCTTAGCAAACACTTGTCTTTTCAAACCAAGACAGTGATCACTTAATATTTTTAAGCCTTGTCCCCATCCCTCTCATGCAGCAGCTTGGGTATAACACAGCCTGAATGGTATTGCATTGGCTCAGCTCCCCCTTCCCTCAAATCTCAACCCTTAGGTTTCACTTCATGTGCAGTCTCTGGACTGGACAGTAAAATTTCCCTAGGGAAAAAGTTTCTTCATAGCTTAATAGGTACATTTTCCCATAAATGTGCATTTTCCCATCAAGCACCAGCTACTGGACAAGGTGAGAGATGAGAACACCAGCCAGCCTTCACCTTGCCCTATGTGCTGTCAGCACAACCACACTTTTTCCCTCAGCTATAATCAATGCCAGCACAGATCATGCAGCACTGAAGAATGTGAAACAACTGACCCAATACTCACCAATTTTCTGCATTCTTCAAAGACACTTCCAGACAAAATGCTGCATGATGTTTCTACCATCATCTGCTTCACTATGTTTCCACCACACAGTGAAGACATCAAGGTCTCTTCCAGGTTGGGCTTAATATTGTAAGAGACAAGTAGAGATTGCATTAGCCTCACCTGCAGAACCCTGGGACTCTTCAAACTGAATTAAGAGACTCACCAACAAAGGAAATTGGGTTTTTTGAGTAAATTTTCAACCTGTTGTACAACACACACAGATCCTGCTGCAGCAGAGCAGATCTCCTCCAGCTCTTACTTGCACCCTGAAGTTTTAACTCAGGCATTTAGATGACAGGAAGACCCACTGTACCAAACACCCATCCTGACAAATGGTCATCCCCAACTCCTCAGAAGGTCCAGGACACTCGAAAATACAATCAGATTTCAGCAGGCAATACCCAAGGCTGCTGCTGAATAAAAACAGCTCAGTAATCTTCCCTCCTCCCATTTCATTTATCTAAGAACAAGGAGCACCAGGATTGACAGAGTTTAGCACCCTGCAGGACCTGTCCTGTGCCCATGACACTGGAGTGAGATGTTGCTCCTCCTCAGTCTGATCCTGTGGCCTCACTCCTCAGGACTGCAATTTCATACTGCTCTTCAATCAAGTCAAATGGAAAAAAGTGACATCCAGCAAGGGAATATTGTGGCTATGTCACACTTGCACATAATTAGCAAATGACCCAGAAGATTTCACGTGATCAAGAATAAATGCTTCAGTGTATTCTTCTGGTAATTTAAATCTTGTAAGAAAAGATTTTAAAAAGGCTTTTTCCAACCCCCTGCCCCTGACCATTTGGATAAATTTTCAAGGAAAAAAAAGCATCAGCATAATGAAGTGTTTTGTTTTACAAATGTCAAAACAAGTTGTTTTCAAGGTGTTCCTTGCACATTTCATTTGGAAATACTTCGGGCTTTATTTGTCAGCTACATACAAATTTACTATTCAATTTCAATTTCATTCTTTCAAAACTCTTTATTTGGAAAAGAGGAAGTAGACTCTTACTGTAATATAATTACAGCAATATACTTAGTACCCCAAGAAATATCCTGTGTTGGGACATAGATAATGCTTTCAGAAAGTGGCTATTCTACCAAAAATTCACATGCAATAAGGTCTCCCATCCCCTCCTGTATCCTGCTTTTTCTGTTGAAACCTTTCCAATCTAAAAATAAAAACTGAATGCTCTTTACTAAAAAAAAAAAAGATAATCATATCAAAAGAAATTAACCTGTGCATTCCATGGCTTGTAATGGACAGACTAAGATTTGGGATATAGAAATTTGAATAGGGAAAAACAAAATTTTTATCTAAACTCTCCCTGACTGAAAATTACAGCTATTTTTTAAGATTAAACTCTAAAATGAGATTTCCAGTAATAGCTGGATTTCAAGTATCTGGGCTGTGTAACTCTAGGAACAGTCTCTACCATACAACTTTGTTATTTCAACACTCCTCTGAAGCCAGACATCCCAGAAGCTTCACATAAATTAATTTACCTCTTACCAGATTTAAAGAAATAATATTATTTGGCAAAAACACAGGGGAAGGAGTTAATTTCTACTTATTCTAATCCTTTCCAAGCTCTTTGTCCACTCACCAGTGATACTGTAACCCACACTAATCAGCACCCACAGCTGATTCACAATCACCTTTTCAACATCAGCACAGCGGGGATTAACTTTCCAAGAATTCCCAAAGTCAACTGGATCTACTTCAAGATGTTCACTGCTGCTGGTCAAATCATTGTTTTGGATTCCATCAAAATTTCCACACAGACCACACACTTGATCCTTGAAAGAAGCACAGAAAGCATTAATCTCACATCTGCAGGCCAGCTTGGGGTTTGGTCAAGAAGACTTTTTAGCCTGGGGCTTTAATGCCATGAGGTTTAAAAACTGAATTACCAAGGCCATGAAAACAGAGAGAGTCTCTCAGAGAATTTGCAGCTCCATTCCCACTCTGCTTTGCTGAAAGCAGAACTGCTCTAATCAGCAGTGCCTGGTGGCTCTGTTTGCAGGGTGTCCCTACAATCCCATTTTATTTCTGGGATTATATCCTAGCCCCATCACCAGTAAACCTGGCTCCTTGTGCTGCTCTTCTTGAATGCAGAAGAAATCACTCAAGGCATGATTATTCTGAGGCCCCACAGCACTCATCCTTTCTGTCATAACTCCTCTCTAATGACACAGGATTTGGCCCTTATAGTAGAAAATCCAGGGAAATAAGGTAGTCCTACAGCATTGCCAAAGAAACCCTCCATTTTTGAACAAGTGCCTAATATTCCATGAAAATCTAAAATTAAAAAAACAAACAAACAAATAAAAAGCAAACAGGCTGTTTAGTGCATTTTTCACTGAGAAGAGCAAAAACACTTACTTTGAAATTGCCTTTTAAGATAACAGAGACTCCCATGGCCAGGTCCCAGGTCACACTGATGCTTCTGCCCAGTAAAATGATGTAATAATTGCCAGACTTGATGATATCTAAATTATCATTTTCACCCCTAGGAGGTACCCTGACGTTTACCTGAAGGAGAGAAACACATCAGGCTATCAACAGTGTCTCTAATTATTATTTAAAGTAGGTGATTTTCCCAGTGGGACACGTTAACAGCTGCTTCCAATCAAGCTGTTCTCCAGAGTTTCCAGACACTATCCAGAGGCTCCAGAGAAAACCAGAAATTTGGGATGCAAGTGCAGTATTTCAATCTCATCCCATTTCCAGTCTTTGAATGTGCTCCCAGGGTATAACACACTGATGTCAACATATGGGGCAGGGCTGATAAAGACAGGGTACACTTAATTAATTATCAATTTAGTATTGATCACTGGTTCACCGAGTAATTACATGTTGGTTTGGGATTTTTTTATTTCAGCTTTTAGGAAATTTAACAATCCTGTCCTTCTGTTTCCAGTGTAATGAGAACAAGGAGAACAACACATATCAGTGGCCTCTGAAAGACCAGTCTTATCCTGGAAAGACTTTCTTCCCAACCAACTACACCAACAGGAAAAATCCAGAGAGATTCCTTCCAGCATGTATTCATTTTTTCCCTCAACTTCCCTTCCCCTGTGTGCCTCTTTTTTCCATCTGGCTGCAAATTCACTGCCTCCAGCTACTAAGAATTTAAGAGATTAATTTAAAAATCTCTCTTTCACACCACAATCCCCTTTCAATGGGAACTCTAACAGGAATATTAACCACATTTGGAAAGAAAAGTCTGGCATGGCTGTTATTTTAAGCACCATTAATGCATTAACTGCTTAGTTCTGGAAGATCTATGATGAAAACTTTCAATCAGTACAAATAGCAATTAATGTAAGGGAGAAAGAAGAGCCCAGAAACCATTTACCCACTCCCTTACTTTGAGGGCAAAATATTTCCTCATCCCACTATTCTTTCTTGCTCAATTCAGTGAAAGCTCAGCACAGTAATTCAATTCTTTTCATCTCTGAGTTATCATCAGAAACATTCATCCCAGAGAAGGCAGTTCACATCTTCCATGGATTTCCTAAACAAGTTCTTCAATGTCTTTAGGGAAGATATTAAAAGATATTTTAAGTACTGAAAGCTTCCTAACTTTCTCCTATGCCCAACGTATTATTACACAGTATAGTCACTTGACCACTTAAAATTCTAGAACAGCCTTTGTCTTTCCAAATTCAGAGGCTTCCAAAAAACAGAAGAGGACAAAGTTGAACTGGGAGGTTGACCTAAATTACAGAATTTTTATGTTTAGGGAGGCTTTCTGCCCAACCATGAAGTCATAAACTTTTGACCTTGCAAACTTGCAGATTTGTTTCAGAAAAGCAAAAATTATTTCATTTTTTTAAATGTCAGCCAGAACATGTAACATGTCTTAAACCTCCATTTACCAGCAGCAGAAGAAACTACTCTCAAAAGATATCATCTTAAAATAATGCCATGGCAGGGGAGTAGAACTGGGTAACCTTCCAGGTCCCTTCCAACCCAACCCATTCTAGAATTATCTGAAATAAACTGATTGGCATCAGGCAGAAATACCAAACCAGCATTATAGCTCTAGAAGCAAAATGGATAAATATAATCCTGCCAATCTGTACATTTTATGGTCAATGACCTCACTGAGTGTGAGGTCATTCATGCCTCAGCTTAATGAACAATCTGAAGTTCTTTTCCCAGGAAAACAGGAAGGAAAGAGAAAAAAGGAAGAGTACATACATTTCCATTGACCAGCTCTATCTCCCCTCCTTCATACACAATGATAACCCTTTTGGTGCACTTTTCTCCTGTGAAGCCACAACCTTCATTTGAAATGAGTATCTGGAAGGTTCCAGAGTTACCCTTGCAGAAATCCTATCAGACAAAAAAAAAAAAAAAGTCAATAATGCAGAGTATTTGAAAAACACAGAACAAATCCTCAAACCACACTGTGTAATCTGTGGTCAATAGGATATATATGTCAACTGTTCCCATGTTCATTTAGTTTATGCTTAGCACTGAAATTCATGTGTTCCATCCCTTAAAGAGTGAGGCACACTCTGCCAGTGACACACACATGTAAAATTTGGAGAGTATTTTTTGGTAGGAAGAATCCACAATGCTACAATATCTGTGATATATAAAGATGTATGATGGGCATATCTGAATACACAGATAGAAGAAAATCAAAACATTAACCTAAGTCCAATATTTCTGAGATCCTTGGAGAATTCATTTATATCAAGACTCATATCTCTCTGGCCTTTTACATTTTAATTTTTGGTTGTGTTCATTTTTTTCAGTACACACCTTTTAAGAAAGAGGCCCTGTGTGGAGCTCCCTGTGTCTGTCACTTAAGGAAAACAGATCTAAATTACATTTTAAGTAGTTTTGTAGTAGTGCATGGTATTTCTGCCCATGAGACATTTACACAGAGCTCTCAGTAGTGGCAAAGCAATCACTCCTCAAACACAATCCAGCTGGCATCAAGGTGGGAGCATATCTCAAAGACCTAGGCAGAGGCAGGTTGATCACACCTAAGGAGAGCTGCAAGGAGGAATGTGCCTCATGAGGACTCTGTGGGGAAGAGAGTAGCCCATCCAAGAAACAGGTCACATTATAACTGCAGAATATTGTTGGTATCAATCAGCACTGAATCCATGTAGTTTTAGACCAAATTTTCAGATAAATCCTTGTTTGAGCAGACATTTCTAAATACATGATAATTGGCGTGTAGATGAGCCTTTATCTTAGTTAACTCTAAATTCTGGCTGCTTCCACAAATCAAAAGATGGTTTTAGTGTGCTCTGCCTTTATCCCCCTCTCCTCCTTGCTGTGAGGGAAATGGATATTGTCAAAAAACTCCAAGCAGGTGGTGCATGGAACAAGACAGGGAGCATGCTGAAGGAATGAGCAGAGCCTGTGCTCTGGGTACATTTAGGGACTGAGCATTCCTTGTCTCACTCAGCCTGACAGCAAGCTACCACTACAGGATCAAGAGGAAAAGAAGAAAGCATTGATTTATGCATAGCCACAATTCCATTTTAGAGATGAGATGCAGACAGCTTTGCTCTGTACCAAGGTGCTCTCATAAGGGACATGATGGCCAGCTGGACACATGACAGCCTGATTTCTGTAGAATATTTCTTTCTATATACAGTGCACTCTTCAAAATTCTCAAGACATCTCTGAAGACATTAATAGGCTCTAATCTTCTCTACTATACACTGGCTTAGTGCTTAGTTAACTGTGATTTATCCAAACACTGGGCTTCTCATTTGGTGTAAAACTCGTTTTAGAGGATCAGGCAGCTTTAGCATTCAACATGCTCTTACCTGAGCTAGCACATACTGGCAGTTTCCTGGAAACTTGTATTTCAATCCATCAAATGTCAAGTAATGAGCTGTACCAATAGCAGTGCAGGTGCCATCACACAGATTTTTGGTGCACTCCCACTTCCTCCCCTGGCACAGGCTGTAACAGAGAAAAGGAGGCAGTGGCAGTTGTACTTCTCTCAATATAAATAAGCAAGAGAATGCAGAGTGCTTTAGGCAAGGTGAAAGTGCCACAGTCTCTGCCTCCAGGAGCTCTCTACCACCAGCTGAGAGGCTCTCTCATCAACCTAAGTCAGCATATGTTAGCAGTGGGTGCATAAATCCAAATAAGTGCATTGGGATTAAATGAATAAGGGATGTGCTTCTCTGTTTCTTAACAAGCTGCACGTAGGACTCCTCATGGTTTGAATTTCCCTGTTACAAAATAGGTCAGGACTGAGTCTGATGGAATATTATTTTATACTAGAATCTTATTTAGGACATGCTGTTCTGCTCCAAGTACCCTTTCAGCAAAACAGAGCATCCACCACTCTTGCCCTTTTTCAGAGTATCCTGGAGCATCACGACCTCATTACAGAAACAACAAATATGAAAAGGGAAACTTCCCTTGACATACAAAGGCTTTTGATCAGTTAAATAAATTGATTTGCTAACTATCAAAAGATTGAGCAAATAAAATAAAACCCAAAATCAGTGGAGAGTTCGAATACCATTTGACACAATATCTAATAATAATTTAATAATTAATAAGCAACATATTGTTGGAGGATGGCAAAACATTCATCCACTAAATGCTCCATGAATGCAGATGGACATCATCACTGGCCCAGGAATTTTCTAATCAAGCTCTCTAAGGGCAGGGAAAGAGGAATTCTATCCATGCTTTACAGACATAAAAAGTCAGGGATAAAAAACTTGAAGTACTTTCCCAAGATCCAGTTGCTACCCAAAGGAAAAACTGGGCACTGAACTGAGTTCTCTAATAATGCCTTAACCTGAGCATTGACATTATTTAATCTTGGTAACATTCCACATCACAATAAATATTGTGCAAGATTTTCTTCAAAGAATGAAATTTCAGTAACATGAAACCTCTTGCCCCTTCTCCTCTATGAATTCTCTGCTAACAGTTAGACAAGAGCAAGAGTCTGTAAAAAAAGGTGCATGGGCAGATTATAATTGGGGTGGTTAAATTCAGATTAGCAAATTTCTGTTGTGCACTGCTGCATAAATGTGGATCCAAAAGCTCCACTGAGCTCCACAATGAATTCCCAATACATTGCATAACAGAAGGTTTGCCACTGGCTTGGGCTTGGAGACATTTCTTTGCTCATGAATTAGGGTCTCCCATATGTCAAGTCGGATGTAAATGCCAAATCTGACACCTCTGGCTCATATATTGCCTTTGCAGGTGTTCACATCTGGCTAAGAACAAGTGAGAATGAGAACTCCTGCAACAGCAGTACAAAAAGCAAAAACAAAAGAAAAGGAAGATCTCGACCTCCAAAATGCAGACTCTCAATTCTTATTAATTCTCAAAGCAATAGTAATTTCCTATATCACTTTCTAAATGACATTTGACTTGATATTTGCTGAGAATTATCAGGAAATGTTTCAAAGTCACACAGTTCATAAAAGCCCTAGTGACATTTTTGAAGGAACCTCATTTCCAATGTTACTTGCACATTCACCTAAAATTCGAGGGAGAACTTTCTATCAATTAGAAAAAGCCTTATTTCTAACATTTTCTTGACCCAGATATTGAAGGAAATTCTAAGTATTGGAGGAAATATAATTTACAATGGTATTGCCTGAATTAAGTGGGCAGCTACAAGAATGAAGCAACATGGTTATGACTACTTGAAGATCAAAGATTAGAGGAATAATTGAAAAAAAAAAGGTTGATCATGGTTATTGTGAGGAATCTTGCAAAAGGAGTTTCATGCTGTACTCTTCTTATTTCAAGTAAGTTTTCATGGTGCCTGTTTTTCAGCTGAGTCACGTTTACCTAAATGTCATGTAAGCACACAAACATCAATTTCTCCTCCATCTGTTTTCTAGCCTGTGTTTCCCCAGTTTTAATTACAGGACATGGATTCACAATGTTATATGTAGCTGCAAAGGAATGGAATGAAATAAAACACTGGGAGGTCAATATTTCCATATAAAACCTTCATCCAAGACTAACTTACACTAGTTAGAAGCAGCCCCACTAGTTCCAAAATGCAAAACTTGAAATCTCTGTTATTCAAAGAGCAGTGCACCAAATAAAAATCAAGCCTTGGGCTCTCCAGTGGTGCTGATTCTCTCCCCCACCTCCCCCCAGTCATACAGGGGGATGACAAACATTGCTCCTGGGGTGGCCACAGAGCCAGGTAGGGACACTTAGGGGAGAATGCATAACAGATTCTCAAGTCTGAGTTCAAAAAAACCCCAGAATTTTCACACTGCTGGTGGCTGGATGTCCTACACCCTGGGCTCTTGGAGCTCTGAAGGAAAGAGCCACCATTCCCCACACACACATGGAAAACAAAGCACCTCCAGTGCAGCCAAAGTGCAGCAGGAGAAGCCAGAAGTGACCCACTGTAATTTACCCAAGGCTGTGCTGAGAGCTTCCTTCCATGCACACTGAGCAGCCCAGACCTCCCCTTTGGATCTATAAATCCTTTTCCAGCAGCCAAGCAGGATAATGGTGAAAGACACAGAGCACTCAGTGTTTTCTTCTAAGAACAAAACAGTTTTCTATCTATTTTCATCTTTTTTAATACATCAATGGATAGATCACTCTTTAAAGATATAAGAGGTCGACTCTGTCTCTCCCTAATTCTTTATCATTTGTCTGAAGAGCTCCTATCACATTATAGCTGGTGCATCTGGCTGAAAAGGGCTGATTTGAAGGGGCTCAGGCAGGCAGCAAAAAGAGAAAGGCAACAGCAAAGCTTAGTGACAAAGCCCAGGCTCCATTCCTCCCACCCCAAAGCACCTAGGTCCTAAATTTTTGCCTTGTGTTGCAAAATCCACTGTCTAGTGCCTACAGAGGAGCTGCACAGACAAACAACTATTTGTGGGGCATGAGGCAGAGGTGGCCAGAACTGCAAGGAATTTTATTGGATCTTTATACAACATGCAAAAGAAATGTGCAGCCTGGGCAATTACTGTGCTGCGAAAACTGGCTTTCTATAAAAGAGATCTGTTAAGCAAACGATATTTGGGTGTTATCAGAAACACCTAAAGAGAAGAAAAGCACCCTTCCAGTGGCTCACCAGGTGTTGCAGTCCTTAGTGACTGTTTCTCCCTTGGAATATTCTCTGCCATTGTGGAAGCACGGGCACCTCTCAGGAGCAACACACTTGTTCTCGTGTCGTACCTAAGCAGAACACACAATTTGTCACTGAACCTAAGCAGAACACACAATTTGTCACTGTGGGTATGTGCAGGGTGAGCAAGCAGCCAGGAGCAGGCACAGAACACGTGGATGAACAATAAAAGAAAGGCTGAAAGGAATAAAAGGAAGGATGAAGGCTCTCTGAGGTAAGAAAGGTACAGTAATACTAATTCTGGGAGCCATTAACTGCAATTGAGCTGTAGGTCCATAAATCAGTCTGATGGGGACATAAATCACAGCTTGTTCCCACCATCTCAAGCTGCTGGGAGAACAGATGACATTAAAGAAGAATGTCACAGTGAGGAAGTCCAGGTTGCAGTGAACCAGGCTAACCTGAGTTGGAGAGCAGGTGAATAACTCCCCACACACACCAAACTGGAAAAGGGCCTTTTACAAGAGCAGATAAAGGGCCCAGATGGACTAAATATGGAAACAGGAACACCAAGGAGACCAGAAGCCACAGTGTAAATGCAGGTTCTGTTGTCACAGACAATAGCTCCTTAACAAAGCCAATCCTCCATCAACTCTCCTCTGAAAATTGCAGGAATCACTAATTTTCTTTCAAATTCCTATTTATTTCCTGAAAGACAGGATGAATATTGATCCACTTGAGGTATTATTCTTCTCTCTGCAACAGGCCCTGCTGTTGGAAAATGGGACATTATGTTCTATCCATATTTTCAGTTTCACCACTCTGATCTGAACTTCTCTTTGTATAATAACAAATCATTTGTCCCACTTAAACAAAACAAAAAAAAAACCAAAAAGAACTCAAAAAACCACAACCGAAGAAAAACAAGTAATGCCTTTAGACTATTCAGTTTTTCCATGCCTTTTCTGTTTTCTTTTTCTGTGATTACTATCCACTTTGAAGACCCCCAGTTTGAGAGAATCAAACATAACCAAAGTTGGCTGACTTTTCACTCAATAGCAGCTCTGGCAAAGCCAGGATAGATTTGGCACTTGTTTCATGGAACACCTAAATGGAGAGCCCTTCCCTTCTTCTCATTCAAAAGTCACAAAATATCACCTTCCCACTTGAAACTCGTTCTGCAAAATCATTAAAATAGTTTCTTTTTTACCATTAAATTTGGGCCAATGAGATCAATGTAGTCTGAGTGCCAGGTTAATAAAGAAGAACAGCTTTGCCTTTTCCTATGGGGACCTAGAACTGCCACATGGAACAACTCATAAAAAAGATTTCACAGCCCAGAGAGCTTCACATGCAGCTCCACGTGCTCTGTGGCTTATGGAGAGCTGCATTATGTACAGGGGGTCTGTGCAGGGCCAGCAGCTGGACTGGGTGATCCTTGTGGGTCCCTTTCCAACTCAGGAGATCCTATGGTCCTGAAATCCACCTCAATGAACCTAAACTTGGAACTCTCTTGCTCAACACAATTTGATGAGTTTCCCTCTGTCAAGGGAAGTTCAGACTCTACTCCTCCTGACACACGTGCAGATGTCAGTGGAAGTCAGCCAAAGCTGGGAAGAACCATGGGATTAAATAAAGGCAGAGGGTCAGATTAGAACCCAATAGCTACCAGGCTTTAGAGTAAGAGACTGGTTTGGGGAAGAAGGGACCTTAAAGATCACCCAGACCCATGGCAGGGACCCCTCCCACTGTGCCAGGCTGCTCCCAGCCCCATCCAGCCTGGGACACTCCAGGGATGCAGGGGC
Source organism: Sitta europaea (assembly GCA_013400255.1). Classification (NCBI taxonomy): domain Eukaryota; kingdom Metazoa; phylum Chordata; class Aves; order Passeriformes; family Sittidae; genus Sitta; species Sitta europaea. The sequence goes on along the minus strand of VXBS01000736.1, from coordinate 241,471 downwards.
AGCCACAGCTGCTCTGGGCACCCTGTGCCAGGGCCTCAGCACCTCACAGGGAACAAATTCTTGCATAAATTTTTGTTTTAACTGAAACAGCCTCTCACCCTTACTGTGCAAACAAAGACAAGTCAACAACATGTTAGATCAAAATGTTCTGGTTTACTCTTGACTTCTCTTTCTTATGTTAGCTGCACGTCTCTGATGTTTATTTGGCATGCCCACCTCCTCATGAAGACATTGTAACACAGGATAAGGCCACATTGAAAAACATACAACAGAGAAATAAAAATAGTCAGGTAAATTTTAGTTGAAAACAGCAAGAAAAAACCCTTCCAAACTTTCCTGATTAAGATATTCAGGAACCCTTCCAAACTTTCCTGGTTAAGATATTCAGGGTTTGTATTTTTTTTTCCTTTTACTAATGTATCAAAGTTTTAGAAATAGTTTTATTTCAGCAGCCAGAACACAATAAAATATTTCATTTAAATTTTAAACCTTAATTTTATGTCAGGTGATGGGAATAGAAAGAAATTAATTTTCTACTATTAGAGTGTCTGGATTTTGTGCTCTCTGATTGTTCTGCTCCTTTCTTTCCCCAGAAAGGTGGTTAACACTCCATTTGTATATTTATTAATATTTTCCAATGGGAAAAGCTGAAGTGCAGTAAACTAATCTGAGAAAGCATATTTACCCCCACACTTCTGCACATATATTATGATTTCTCTTTTCTGCTGTGCAAAAGGGTGACAAGTATGGAGAACTTCCCACCTTCCAGATGATCAAAGACAGACAAAGAGGAATTATTTTAATGACATATTGAACATTTTTACTTGCTAGAAGTAATAAAAAAATGTAAAATACTAAGTCAAAATGAACTAGAAAACTTATTTTTCACTTGACAGAAATTAGGCTTTGTCTTCAAGCTAATAAGTTATCTGTGAGCATTGATATCTTTCATATGCTACTGTACCACAACAAAAAAATCTTCAGTAAGAAGGCACAATTTATTCCAGCATGGTAATATGTGCAAATAGTTATGGGAACACATGCTGAGTAATCTGTTACTTCCCACAGACCTTCCTGCAAACTCACCTCTGTGAGTTCCTGTAAATCAGGCAGGATTACAGAACCCCAGCAAGGGAGACTGACCAGTCAAATGGGAATTCCTTTTTCCAGTCCCTTTATTGTTCATCTCTGTTGCACTAGCCTGGAAAACACAGACTTGGACTTGGGTTTGACTTTGAAGAGCTTTGTCTCTGTGCCCCCAGAGTCTCTGTGTCAGAAAAGGACAGGGTGGAAAGGAGAGCTGGTCACCATCCCAAATCCCCCTCCAGAGGGGGAGCACAAAGCCTCACTGCAGGGCACAGAAATAACCAAAAAAAGGCTCTCCCAGCCTCATCCTGTGGAGCCAGGAGTCAAACACAGGGCAAAGGGGACACACCTGAGCAGGGACTGGGCTTGAGCCTTCTCCCTCCTTGTGATTTTTACTCTCTGTCACAAGAGAAGCCAATGAGAACAAGTAATTCCAGGCTGAGTGTAGTGAAGATTAAACCACACTGTCATCTAGTGGACAGAGAATTTATTTTGGGGGTTATTTTAAATACTGAGCCTGATTCTTCAATACAAAAGCTGACATGCCACCTTGTTGAACTAAAGGGTGTGTTTCACATCACTGCAAAGTCAGCTGGAGTTTCCAATTCCAAAAGGCTCAAGACTGCTCTATTGGCAACAAATTTATGAAACAATTGTTTGTTTCGACTTACTGAAAAAAAAAATTAAATACTGCACCAAACATGAAGGTTAATTAGTAGGAAGCTTATTCCCAAGCTGCCAGAAGACTGTTGGTAGGAGAGAATGAAGGCAAGAAAGCAAAGAGGACCTGCTCCTCACTGCTGCACTGAAATCTGCTTACCATCCCCTTTGGACAGAGGCATCCAGATATGCAGCCATGGCTGATGCACTCCAGGTCATAGTTCTGGCAGGTCTTGGTACATTCCACTCCTTCTGCTCTTGGGTTGTCAGCAGGACAGATAATTTTTTCCATTGGGAATCTGCATGTCAAGCTCCTCTTTACTTGAAAAAAATGAGTTTACACAGTGCAATTAGAACTCAATATTGTCCAATATTGTTGTCACAGTATTTTTGTAAAAGGAGGACCAACACTTTGATTAGAAAAATAATTTAGAATATAGCCTGAAGCAACACCACTACACATGACATGGCAAAGGAACAGCCCCTACTTCCCTGGAGTGATCTCAGGCTGTCATGAAAGCAGTTATTTAATACTGAAGCAAAAAGCTGCACTAAACATAAAAGTGCAATTCCAGACTGCACTGGGGCTATGAAAACACCCCTAGGCATTGTACAAAGTTAGCAGAAAATTGATATTCTATGCAGCAACAGCATGGTATAATTATTTTATTTAGCCCCACTTCCCACACTGAACATAACTACATTGGTGACTGTAAATAACAGTGCCCTGAGCTTCCATACAAACTCTTTGAGACTTCAGGATCTCACAGAAGATCAGAATGTCCCAAGAAACTCCAGGACATCATTTCAAGTGGTACTAGCAATATGCCTCTCTGAGGTTTTGTAAGTCTTGATGTCCTATTATCAGGAAAAGTCATCTTAGGAGCATTAAGGGAAGAGTTTGGAGAGATATTCACCTGGAAGGCTCCACCTGAAGAACAGGTGACCCAACCAGTGACACTGTCCCTGGTGTCCTAGCAAGCAGCATTAAGCAGCTCACTGTCCTGTACCTACAGAGGGGTTTACAGTGTTTTCCTCTAGAAGCTGGTTTACCCTGAGAAGGTGACAAACAATAACCCTTGGTCTCCAAGGCACTGGCAAATATAAATTTCCTCCAGACCCCATGCATTTGTCAGTGTGCCATGGAACACATTGTGTTTGGCCCTGCTGGTGTTCCCATAGGGATCACAGGTTATCCTGAGCTGGAAGGCACCCACAGGGATCACCAAGTCCAGTTCCTGGATATTCCCAGGCCTCCCCAAAGCCCCACTAGCTCTGTCCCCTCTGAACCCAAACCCCCTATCTATCCCATGACAATCCCACCAGCTCCATCCATGTACCAGTGGCAAACCCCAGAAGATCCCAGAACACTGCTGGCCTCTGCCCAGTGCTGCAAACCCCAGCTGGATGCTGGAAGTGTTCCCATGCACCTCTCACAGCCTTAGTCAGATGTGTGATGAGGCTGTCACTGAGGGGACCCGTGGCAGCTGCCAGTCCCCAGGAGGTTCCTGGAGATTCCTGCTGGCTGGAAGGCACACAGGGAACCTGGCAGCAGTGTAACCTTCAGGCCACTAAAAGCCTCATTTGCACCAGAAAAGAGTGTTTGCATCCCACTAGTGAGAAGCAGAAGGCATAAAACTGCTGAGTTACTGATGGCTTGTCAACTGGAAACCTCAGATCACTGCCGAGGCAGCATTTAACTTTTTCAGCTCAATAGAGACTACAGTGGCTAATTATAATTTTGAGAGGTGATATTCAGTGAGCCCTGCACCCTCCCACATATCCCTTTTGTTTCTATCCCATTAAAAAAAAAAATTAGAAAAAAAAATCTCACAATATCACAGCTGTTGCAATCTCTGGAATTTCTTCTCCAATCTACACTACCAAGAGACTGAAGAGAAAAAAAATCAAAATAAAATATAATTATTTTAAGGCATACTAACTTCTGGGAGATGGCCTCTCATCAGCAAAAACATCAGCCAGGAAGGCACCAGGAGCTCTGTTTGTACTGCAGTGCATGAATCCATTCTCACAATAGCTAAGAAAAACAAACAGAGCTTATATTTAATGAAATGCTGATTTTCAGTCAACAGGGAACTTGTCAGAATACAAAAGTACACCTCAGAGGGGCTGAGCTGCTGCTCTCCATCCACTGCATCTACCAACATTAAAAGCAAACTTCCCTTAAGGGAGTTGATGGGATACAGTGGCATGGCAACCCAGCTGCCTGCTGGATCCAGTGCAGCTGCACAGGGATAAAGCTAGGCAAGGCAACAGTCAGCTGTGCTGTGGAAAGAGCTAAAGGGACCACCTAGTTCCTGAAACTTGGGATTTTTGTGGTACAGAGGGAAAAAAAAAAAGACACTGTTCCCAAAACTGGGCTTGCCCAGAAATTGCATTTCTACTGCGAGGGTAGTGCCACTCAATTTAACAATTAGAAATGCTTTTTAATACTTGTATCTTTGACAAGAGGTAATTAGGTTTTAACAGTTAAGAAGTGTAGCACAGTACATTAAAGTGACATTTTAAAAGCCCACAAAGTAGCTCTTGTCAGTAATTAAGCTCCATTTCAAACTGGCAGGAACTGTTCACAGAACAGGGCTTGATACTGGGTAATTCTGAGTAAGGTGGCATCTGAAACGAACTGGAGAGTGATGCAACAGCAAAACTCACCATTTGGCTTGTTCTAGGCAAAATCCTGCCTTTTCTTGAACTAGTTTCAGTGGAACTGACCCAGTTAACAACTCAAGCCACCCAAACCTTGGGGCGAGGGTAGGGAAGGGTCACGAACAGAGCACTCACCACATGGAGTAGTGATCCGAGAAGACATCCTCTGGCTGGAAGATCTCCCCATCATAGTAACAGGAGCACTGGGCCTTGGGCACACACTGCTCGTGCTCATCCAGGTAGTGCCCAGGGGGGCAGTAGCAGCCCTCCAGGCACAGCTGCTCACAGTCCTCCTCCGGGGACGACAGCGACCGGCACGTCTGGTTGCACGGCGTCCCACACTGCTGGTACACCTGGCCCTCAGGACAGCTCATGGCTGGGGAAACACATGAGGGAGAAGGGCATTTGAGCCTAATCCAGCTAAAGGAAGAGCTGCCTGACACGGACTGGGAAGCTTGGGATTAAAAGGTGTTTAATCGATTTATTTGTCAGTGGAGTGTTGCACCATCCCTCCTTAACTGCAGCACCAGTGCAGCCTAAGGCACTGCTTATATAGACACACAAACCTGACTAAAGGAAGTTCCCAGTAAATGTCAGGACTGGTCTGCAACCTCTGTGGTGGAAATCCAGTCACAAAATTTCACCCAGATCATGAAACACAAGCTCTGTCCAAGCTCTGTTATTATTATCCAGATCACAGTCAGGATAACCTAATTGAAGCTCTCCAGTACCTGAAGGGAGCCTACAAAAAGATGGAGAGAGACTTTTTACAAGGGCCTGGAGTGACAGGACAAGAGGGAATGGCCTCAAACTGACAGAGAGCAGGGTTAGATTGGATATTGGGAAGGAATTGTTCCTGTGAGGGTCATGAGGCACAGGGTGCCCAGAGCAGCTGTGGCTGCCCCACCCCTGGACGTGTCCAAGAAGAGGTTGGAAATTCCTTGGAACAGCCTGGGATAGTGGAAGGTGTCCCTGTTCATGGCAGGGGCTTGAAATGATGTGGTCTGTAAGGTCCCTTCCAACCCAAACCATTCCATGATCCCAAGGATTAGGAGCATTACAAGTGCCACGTACACATTCACACCTCTCTTCTTTTACAAAATCTTTAGGGATTATTAGGTTAAAATAGGTAGAAATGTACTTTTCTGCTTTGGTAAACAGGAGTGCTGCAATATTTAACAGCCTCACATCCCAGAAGCACTCAGATTTCCATGGAAACAGATGCAAATAATGAAGTAATTTAGCAATCACAGAGCCAAACCTTGATACTAACAATTTTTGATGATTAATTCTTTTATATGGACACTAATTACGGCCTTTAGAGCCATTTGGGCTCCTTTGTTTATAAAACCTCTACTTCTACAGGGCCAATTTTGAGGCATTCACCTTTGCAGGCATCAGCATCAGCACTAGGTGGCAGCTATGACAACACATTACAGAAGACGAGAAAACGAGTTGGTTTTATCAAGAGTTTGAATTTAACAAGCCTCCTGATAAGCAGGATTTACACTGCCGTTTGTAGCAACCTTCCACAGCAAACAGTTGTAAGGTGATGAGGAATGATGCTCAGGGGAAGCAGCTGCAAAAGAAAGTTGGCACATTTGTACCTTGCTAAAACCAAGATCAAAGGGTTACAGAGATAACCTTCCTCTTGTCATTCCTGCAGAATGATGTGATAATCCCAGCTCTCTTCTGTGAGCACACATCCCTGGGAACTCTGGCAGCCATGGAATGACAGGATGGGACTGCAGGTTCAGCCAGGCACTCCCTGGACTAGCAAAGCCAGGCCTATGTGCTGAGCAGTGGCTCGTGGCCACCTTCACAAAACTCTTCTGAAATGAAGAATTATTCCTGCCTGCTGAAGAGAGACAGGGTGTGCCAGCTTCTCTTGAGGCTCCTGCAGCCCCATACGTGGGAGGGAAACATCCTAAACTGAAAATCCAGCCCAGAAGCATCTAAGGTGACTTGAACCCTTCCTAAGAGCAAAAAGCTCTCAAGTCTGGGACTTGTGCCCAAACTTATTAATGTACCTTTCACACCTCAGCCCAAGAAATGTGTGCTCATCAATACAGCCAATGCTTCCCAACCCTGGACTGAGCAGAAGATAGACTCACTCACAGTTACAGGAGTCTTTGGCAGCAATTCACAAAAATGTGCTTCTAATTTACATAAATCTGATCTTTGCAGTAAATCAAACCCTGAACAGGCACAGCCCAGGGCTGAGGACCATTTTAAAAATAACTTTCATCACTAAAGGCACATCCCAGCAGGACCACCACGAGGCCTCAGCCAAAAGTATTATTTGCCTCACGTGAACCTCTGGAAACATGGAACTGGTTTGGCAGGTTTCAGATGGGTACATCAGTTCCTGAGTTTCTAGATTCAAAAAAGGATGGGATAACAACATCCTGTCCTACTTTAGTCAGTGGTAACACTCACTGTCCATGGGGACAACTTTGCAGTAAATTCCTTTCTTAGATAAAGCTTTGTAACCCATGTGTGGGAATGGCTTCAAACAAAGACAGCAAGTTTGGATTAGATACTAAGAAGAAATTCACCCTTGTGAGGGTGCTGAGGCTCTGGAAGATGTTGTCCAGAGAAGCTGTGGCTTCCACATCCCTGCAAGTGCTCAAGGACAGGCTGAAAGGGATTTGGAAAAACCTAGTCTAGTAGAAGATGTCCCTTGGAAATAGATGATCTTTAAGGTCCCTTTCAATCCAAACTATTCTATGACTTTTCTTGCCCATGCATCCCCAAAACTTTTTGGGATATCCCCTGTTTTTCCAGTTATGCTTCCCAATGCCACACTTACACTCCCACACTGCTCTATGCCTTCCCAGCAATATCAGATTTTAACAGCAAAAAGACAAGACAAATGACCTGGGAGAGGTCTGTTGTGTGTACACTGTAATACACTGCCACTAAAAAAATCCTCATCCCATTACTGACAGGAAAATGAGACAAAAAGGCAAGGTGCATCTAGTATCTATGGAGGGCTCCTGTAAAACCAAAATAGCTCAGTGCTGTTCTCTGGAGCACAGCCTATCCCAGGAATAAGATCAGAAACAGTGGGAAAGAATTGGGAAAAATGTGATTGCACCAAACAGCTCGTTCAGCCTCTGTGGGCAGGTTTTGAAATCAGAGTGAAAGAGATAAACCATGACCAGTTCCTCATGTAACACAAGGTGAAAATGTTGCCACCTCTGGGTGAAGGTGCACCCTGCCAGGACCAGATTTAACACAGCTTCTCCACCAGGCTGAGACCCACCACACACAGCAGCCATCCTCAAATGCTGCTCAGAGCTGTCCTTAATTCCCCACTCCAGCATACTTGGATGTACCCCATACACATCCTCTTGCACAAGGCATGCAAAGCCACCAACTGCCCCAGCACTACCCCATTAAGGAAAATAATGGGCTTAGCAACATGTCCTAAAATCTGGAGGAAGATCTAGGGACCTGGTGGCTGATTCCCCTGTGCCACAGCACAACAGACACACGAGACAGGTAAACATAGAAATATTTGGGCTGGAAAAGACCATAAGATACCTGAACACAGCCATTAACCTCACACTGCCAAGTCCACCACTCCAGCATGCCCCTAAGCACCAGGTCCACGTGGCTTTTAAACACCTCGAGGCATGGTGACTCATCAACTTCTCTGGGCAGCCTGTGCCAGTGCTTGATAACAATTTCCATGAAGAATGTTTACATAAAACCTAATCAGAACCTCCCTGGTGAAACCTGAGGCCATTTCCTCTCCTCTTATCCCCGGTTCCCTGTGCCCAGAGCCCTCTACAGAGCCCTCTGCCCTGCCCAGAGCCACACTCCCTCCCAGCTGGGTGTCTTCTGAGACCTGACTGAGGGTGCACTTCATCCTCTCACCCTTGATTAAATTATTGAATAAAACTGGCCCAACTCCTGAGCCCTGGGGAACAGCACTGGTGACCAGTCACCAGCTGGGTTTAACCCCCCTCACCACCACTCTGGGCTCAGCCATTCAGCCTGGGTTTCACCCAGTTTTTGACAGGAAGCTGCACGACAGACACAGCCCTTCACAGTGTGTCCTGTGTGCTCCCCCCTTGCAGCATGAAGGGATTGGCTCCAGTGCTTATTCATGGTGGGCTACAGGGGTATGAGTCAGGCCTCCAATAATCCAACTGCAACTCAAATAATGTCAAAGAGAGGGGAGCTGACTGCACTTGAGAGCTTGAGACACAGCAGAAATGCTGTGCTACACTAATGACTTTGCTCCCTGGCACTTATCCACTCCTAATCAAGCAAACTGGCTCTGCCAAGTCATTTCCCAAGAAACCGAATCTCTGGGGATGAAGGTAGGGGTGGAGCACACTGGGCCATCAGCACAAATTACACAACCTGCACATTCACATCTCAAGCCCATTAAGAAAGAGGGATTGCTCTCCTTCATGTGGCAGGAGATGCCAAGGGCACCAGGATTATTTAATGGGGGCTGATGGATCTGCAATCAGGGAAATCGTCACTTTGTGAGAGCACAAAGCTCTCTGTAATGCACAGAAAGGAAGAAGCAGCTCTGCACTATTAAAGATTAATTGTGAAAATTGACTTGTTCAATTACAGAAAGAGCAATGGGGCATTATGCTCTTTCTTTCTGCCTCCAGACCTGCAGAGTTCTGAAAGGGTTTTTATTACATTACCGTTCCACTATCTGAACATTTACATAAACTAGGTAAAATATTATAAAACCATGCAGCAGTTTAATATAAACTGGGTTTGTTCTCATTCACAGCAAACACTCTCCAGCCTGCAGAAGTTGTGGTTACTGACCTAGAAGACCCTACCAGGTCGAAAGCCAGAGACCCCTCTCTTTTCCACTTTCTACCCACTCAGTTAATAAATGTTTTTCCCACCCTCTGCTTGGGAAGAAGCAGCAGAACAAATCTGGAGAGCTGCCAAGCACACATGCTTTCCCCCAAATTTTTCAATTGTCTTCTTTCCTTAATAACAAAGTTGCTCAGGAAAATGGAAAACATTCGCTTCACAAATATTTATGGGAATAGTATGTCTGTGCTCAATCAAAATTATGTGGCAATGGATTTTTTCCTACCACTTTGACCTAACAGAGAAATAAAAGAAATGAAAGTTGTTGGATTCTTCTGCTCCAGCCTCTTGGCAGTTTGGCTATTAATCTTGCCCTGGATGAGACATGTCAGAGAAGCTGTGGTACCTCTGTTTTGGAGATATTTAAAATTTGTCTGGACAAAATCTCAGACAATCTACAGTAATTTGGCCATGCTGTGAGCAGGGGTGGTACCACACAAGACTGCCAAAATTCTCCTCTGATACAAGTTTGTTTTGCCCTTTTGTGCTTCCTCCATAACCCCTCATTCAGCTAAAGTCAGGAGTCACGCCCAGGTCAGGACCTGGGAAGATGGACCTCAAAAAAAGGCAGTTCATGGATTACTACAAATCACTTGGGAGATTCCTACCCTGAGACATTCAGAAAGTTTCTAGGCGAGTAGGTGAAAAATGTAAACCCAGACAAAAACTCTGTGGAGCTGTGTCAGAACACCACTTCTCTCACCCAGTGCTGAGCAGCGCCTGGAAAAGCTTTGGCTTCCTTAGCAGTGTGGAGGAAAGATTTACTCTCATCATTTGCCATAAGGAAAATCTGACATCTCATTCTAGATATTTCACACAACATTGCCAGAAAAATTCCTTCAAGAGGAGGAAAATAAGTGGGGGTTTGGGCAGCATTGCACTCACGGCAGAAGTCTGGTTGTCTCCACTGGACCAGGATGCTCTTCCTGGCACAGGCTGCTGCATAATTGGCAAGAGCAGAGCACAGGCAATCCTTGCCACTGGGGCAGGAGCAAACATCAAAGCGGCAGTTCTTCATGTAGGGAGTGGGACTGACCTCGTGGTGACAAGGCTCAAAGGCAGGAGACATCAGAACTGAGCAGGAATCCTCAGCATATTTGGCTAAACAGAGAAAAAACGACATGCTCACAACTGAATCCATCAAAGTGGCTTTCAAGGAAAGCTAGAGGAGCCACAGTAAGCACTTTCTCTTCCTTTTATAAAAGAAAAAAAACACAACCCCACCACTAACAACAAAAAACCCAACAAGAATAAAACAGGATCAGGCAGGCACAGATAGCAGCACAGCTCATATGTCATGAGCTCTACTGAAAGAATAATGTTTCACTAGTAAAACAAATCAAGGAAAAGCAATGCTTTTATATTCTGTTAGCACTATTTCTGGTGCTGTAATTCCTTTTACAGGGCCTTTGTTTTCTGCTGCCTTTTTATATTTGCAAAATTAAACTAATTTTTGTTTTCCATTTTCACAAAATATTACATTTTTCTTAGGAAGCCTGTATCAATACAAGGATCTGTGTTTTTGGCTTTTTGTTTGGGGTTTTTGTTGTTGCTGTTTATTGGGTTTTTAAAAAATCTATTACAGCCACCCTGGTGGTAATGTAAGCAACATGAGCTTTTTCTCTTTTTCTTTCTTTTCTTTTTTATATATAAATGGAAGATCACTATTTCTTGCACACATTAATTTTGGATACATTTCAGTACCTAAATGAGGATTGAGATTGCAGGGGTCACTGTCTTGTTTCAACAAGTCCTGGCAGTCTGCATTGAGCTTCCAGGAGTTCCCAAAGTCTTCCAGAAGGGATTCTACCATGCCAGAAGGTGTAAGAAAATCATCCCCTTGGTTCCCATCATAATTTCCACACAGCCCACACATCCTTTCAGAGTAGACTGGAGACACCTAAGGAACAACAACATTAGCCTGGTCATCCTTTCAGAACAGGTTACCACTGAAGAGCAAGATATTTTTAAGAAATGAACCAACTTAATAGTCAAGAAAATTCCCAAACACACATCAAAATACTAGACACAATGCCATTATACTGTATTTCCAAACTTCTAACAATAATGCTATTATTAGTAGCAGCAGGACAATTTTTTTGCACAGTACAGTGAGTTTCAGAGTGTGACTAAGAGAAGAATAGCTTATTTTCCTGGCTTGATCAGCAGTCCAGTTTAGTCTTTCCCTGTTCTCACCCTTCACTCATATAAAGGAGCAGGGCAACAGTGGGGGCTGCATTATTTGAATGAAATTCCAGTGGAACTTTGGGGAAAGACACTGCACCTGGGAGCATTTCACATTTTAAAGGAAAACTGGATGATGAAGGAAATTTAAAGAGGCTGTTTATCCCCAAGTTGAGGTAATATTGATGTTCCCCTCAACACTGAGGACCCTGGATAAAACAAACAATAAACTAATACCCCTAAAGCTGCCTCACATTAGAGACTCCTCCTGCCCAGAGGAACTTCAGGCACACTAAAAGCAGGATTTCCAACAATCCACACAGCAGGTGCACTTTTCACCCTGTTTTATTCCTGCTGCAAATCAAGGGGCAGCTGAAAGGTGACCCTGAACCTGAAGGTAAACAGGGAGAAATTCCTAAGCAACATCTGCATCACAAAGGCACCGATGCCTTTTATTTTAGTAGGAACTGTCAGTTTCTGTTAGGAGCAAAGCTTGGGTACATTACAAACACTACCAGCTACTCAGGAGCTTTGATGCTACATTAGCCCTCTGTATCCATGGAGGTGAGTGCTAGTTTAGGCAGGCTTGCAGGAGTAACCAGTGAAAAAAAAAATTAGATAAATCCATGTTTTTAAAGAAAATTGGGGTTTTGTATAAATAAAAATTAAAAAAAAAATCCTCCAAAATACAACCTAATACTACCCAGCATTCAAACACAGGGGTCAGAATAAATATGGAGCATCAAAAAGAACAATTAGAGGATAAATATTCTTAGTACTAAAAGTATTACTGCTCTTTCATGTACTCTGCAGATGGAGCAATGACTCACAAGTCCAAATTGTGGTGTGTTTTGGAGTGGAAGCTCAAATCACAAATAACAGGCAGACACAGAAAGGGGAGCCTTCTTGAGGAACACAGGAAGAATTTTTGCCAGAACAAGGTAATGGAAGTGTATCACTTCCTCCAATTGTCAGCAATACTTGGCAACAGGTCAGTCTACAAATCCAGCATAAAATAACTCTCCAAAAGCAATTAAAGAGATGCTTTAGATGCCTAGCAAGGGAAGGAGCAGACAGCTGGAGAAACTCCCACTGCTTTTATAGGTAGAAGATCTGGAACAGAAAATTAGGTTTGTTTTCAGTGGGACAAAAAATTTGCCAGATTATTTGGGTCTCTGACCAGGCAGAAAAATACTCTGAATACTGAGGAAAGCCAAAACTCCTGAGATGTGACAAGGGACTGAAGTGAATTACTCTAAGCCCCAAAAGAACTTTTAGGACCCTCAGAGAGCAGAGATACAGGTTAAATCAAAACAACAACCACAAACCCACAGACGTTTTCTAAAATTATTCCAGACCTTTCTTATGTGTTTTCTCTTCAACTCTTGAACTCAATTCTGAACTGGTTTTCATAACCCTTTGCACTGTGCCAGATGTGACATTTCAGCCAGATTTGGGGGCAGGCAAGGGGGGTGCAAAAGCAATGCCATGGTTCAAGGAGGGCAGCATTTACCACTGAGCAGAAAATCCCAGGAAAACTGGTTTTCTTGGCAAAACCCCCCTCAGTGAGCAGACCCCTATTAAAAGAGGGATTTCAAAGACAGCAGGGCTGTGCTTACAGCTTCCTTACAGATCATTTCTGTTGAACCTGGCTCAGGTATTTCTACACTCTGCTGTGTTTGCAGCACCGACAAAACCTAATTGTTAATCAAGGCTGACTTCAAATATTCCTCACGGTAGAAGAAGCACACAACACATCTTCTATGAGCTGATTTCTATTTCCTGGAAAATATGAGTAACTGTGTCCCTGGAGGCCTTTTCTTCCCCTATTTTAAGTCTTTCACATCTGTTGGTTTAGACAGGGCAGTCAAAGCAAATAAAAACACAGCTCCAAATTGGAGGGTATCTGCTGAGCAAAACACAAAACTGTTCGTGGTTAATGACAGCTGTCATTGAACACACACACACAAAAAAAAAAAAAAAGGAGGAGGAGAAAAGCTACCAAGTTGCTGTAAGATGAAGTGTTTGTTCCTGGAATACAAAAGGACCTGTATATCACTCTGGGGGTAGCAAAAGAGAAAAGAATTTCTAACATGCAACACAAAGCAATTTCTGACTTCAGACAAGAAAATCTTTGTACATATTTGGGTGGGATGAGAGAGGGGGCAAACAGGGAGTAACAGAACAGAGAGAAAAAATACCTTGACTATGAGTTCTCCCTGGCCATCCCAGTCAATGTGCAGATCCTCCCCGTAGGTGAGGCGCACGGAACTCCTCACCACGCGCTGCACACGGAGGGCACCTGAAGGCAACCACAGGCTGTCAGTGAGCTCCTACAAGATGTGGGGACAGGACAAGGGGGAATGGCTGCACACTGACAGGGTTAGATTGGATATTGGGAAGGAATTGTTCCCTGTGAGGGTGGGCATGCCCTGGCATAGGGTGCCCAGAGCAGCTGTGGCTGCCCCATCCCTGGAAGTGTCCAAGGCTGGGTTGGATGGGGCTCTGAGCAACCTGGGATAGTGGAAGGTGTCCCTGCCCAAGACATGAACTTTAAGGTCCAAACCAAATCATTCTGTGATCCCACGATTTCAAGAGTCTGGTTGAAAAATAATAATTTCAAAAAGAATAGACCAACAGTGATTTTGACAAATCTCACAAGAGCAGACTGGCTTAATTCTGATTTTAGAGGAGCCAAGATGTGTCTGCTGCATGGAGAGAAGCTGAAATATCAGAGCCTCTAGAAGAGACTGCAGGTGAGAGCTTGGAATTGAAAACACTGATTAAGCTGGGGTAAGGCATGTCTAAAACCACTACTAGAGCAGGAGCCTCTGAGTGGCTGGCCAGAGTGAGCCCATGTGAACACACCTTGCAGCAGAGGGATCTGTATGTCCTGCCCATTCAGGGACACTCCTCCTCCATGTTTCATTTTAATGATGCTGTTGTCCATATCCCGGATCCGGACAGAAGCTGAGCGAGTGCACACGGCATCAGGATCATCTGCACACTGCAGAGGAGGGAAAAGCTGCCTCAAACCTCCAGTTTTCACTGTCTTGGTCACTTAGTCCCAGAAGGAATTTTGGCATCTAATTTGGGAGGTGTTGTGTGCCACGCTGGTTTTATAGATCTGGTTTCTGCAGCCCACAAAGAGCAGGCTGGCTGCCATCCCTCCATTATCCCACTAATCACACAGCAGGGCTGAGCTCCCCATCTCAGAGCTTGGAAAGGGATCTGTGGGTGTTCCACCAGACCCCTGGGAGTGACCCACAGCAGTGACCAGCCCCCAGCTGTGGTCAGGAAAGCCACCTGACCCACACAGCCTGGGACACAGCCACACAGTTCACATGGCCTGAGACTCCTGGGGTGTTTATTTTCCTGCCTGTGGGATACCCAGATGAGGAACAGGGATTGCAGGGGCCCCAGCCTCCTCCCTGGTTTCGAAAGGGAAGTTTCAGTGGAAACCTGTCCTGCAGGTTCCCAAGCACCAATGACCTCAGAGCTGCACTATCAGAGCTCTCTAATGCAGGAGACAGGGTGCAGAGAACTCTCACAGCCCTTTTCTCCAAAGCCTGCAACTTCCCTGGTGCTGCAGGACAGGCTGATAGTCCCCTTCCATCCCATCAATCTCCTGGCTCCATTGCACCTCTCCCTGCTTTCAGTTCCTCTGTCCCCATCCCTTTCTTCCCCTCTGCTTCCTTTAGGGTCCTTTTCAGTCTCCAGGTTTGTTCACCGTTTCCCAAGTCGATTCATTTCACGACTGTGTCACCTCCCTGTGACATCCCCCTTCAGGGTCTCCATCCCTCCCTGCACCAGCCTGGCTTCCTTTCCTGCCTCTCTGCAGCTGCTTCTCACACACCCATCGGGGGAGGCAGCAAAGAAAGCCAGGAGCTGCTGCCCGAGTACAAAACATCACCAGCCAATCTGGCTAAATGGGAAGCAATGCAAGGCACTGCTCTGGCAGTGCACTCTCCTTGGTGTCCAAGGAAATGTCCTTTCCCCACAGGCATGAGGGAGGCACCAGCAGCCAGGGAGCTTGGCAAGGGCTGCACCCTGGCCTCTGTTTGTCTGTTCAGCTGGCAAAGAGTCGGCAAGAGCCCATTCTCCAAACCCCATCACAAGCCTCCATCCCCAGGCAGGCTCCTGGGAATGGTGGTGAGGAGAAGCAAAACACTTATTAACTAAGGAGAAAGACTGCATCTGTTATTTAAACTAATTATCTCACAGGGAAATTACTTCTGTTGGCCTGTGCATCTGCAATTCATGTCATAGTGCCACAGCCCTGCCCTCTCTGTGTGTGCAGAGGCACCAGCCAAGGCTGCTGTTACCTGGACTGTCTCAATGATCACAGAGAAGGAATTTTCCACACAATCCTTGGCAAATAAGTACTGGCAAATCCCACTGAAGGTGAAGTACTTGTTGTCAAAGCTTTTGAAATGGGACTGGCCAGTGACAGAGCATTCCCCTGGAAAAAGCAAAAAGCCATTAATTATTTCAGTGCCAGTTGTGAGCAAAATCCTGCCCAGTCCCCATGAGCCTCAGAGGGAAGAGCAGCCCTGGTGGAACAGGTTGTACAAGGCCCAACTCCTCATAGACCAGAAAGCATCAGCAAATCCTTATCTCACCGTTTATTTCTGTAAGGCATTACCAGCAGTAACAGAGGAACGAACAACAGCTGGGGAACACAGAATAAATTGCAGTCAAGAGCTGACATTTGTGCCTATGGAAAAGCTTATATTCTTTTGCTGGGATGCCTTAAACACCAGTAACTTATTTTAACATAAAATACCTTATGAGAATGAAGAGCTGGAAGATAAGCTGTGGGAGTTCTTCCAAGGGTAGAATTTATGTTGGGATTTACCCTGAACCATCATCTTAACAGAAAGTTAAAAATAATTCTATAGTTAAAATAGCTACATCTAAAGTCCTCACAGAATAATGTGAAAGCCTGGTTTGACCACCTTTCTACTAGAAAAAGGAGCAACTTAAACATAAAAACATTTGAAGGTGTTTTAGTAAGCTGTGGTTTTTCATTTCCAGGAAGGCAGTATCCAGATACCACAGCTGGGATTTAGTACCCTGTCATGCAAGCACATGGAAAGGCTCCAACTCCACAGAGCTTGCAGAGAAAATCTTCCATATGAGGAGACCATCACTTAGAGATGATCCCAGAGTAAACAAGGTGGGCAGCCACTTCCTCATCCAGAACAAAATTCAGGTGCTGGGCCTGCACCAGCCAAAGGCTGCAGAGAGGTTAAATGTTAACAAGCTGGCAGGTGAGCTCCACGAGTTCTTCTCTCTTCACTGCCTTTGAGTCCCACAGAAGATCTGTCTCACAAACATCATGTGCAAATTTCCTACTCCAGCATATTACTGTGTTTACTGTCTTAAACCAGCTGGTGCTAAAGCACAGATCTTGAGGATTCCCAGCCCTGCACACCTCTGATTCATCCTAAGAGAAGTCCAGCACCTCCTGAATGTTTGTCAGCCCTTGGTGTTGGATTTCCAGGGAATTCTCTGCAGCAAGGAAACAAGAGCACAGGTTTGTAGCACAGAGAACTGGGGACTGCTATCTAAGTCCCAGCCTTTGGCACTGCTCCTGAAAAGGAAATTTCTTTTCTGTGGCCAAATCTTTTCTTATGGATCCCTCTCTGTCTATTCCATTTGATGTAATGCATCCCTTGAAATGTCCTGAAACCTCCTGCCCTCAATTATTTCCATTATGATATCAGCTTGAAAGCCTCTTGGTAGTGCCAGCCAGCTCCAGCTGTGGATTCACCTTATCACCAAACTCACAGCTGGGCAATTCACTCCCACAACAGGAAAGCAATCTTTCCTGACAAAAAAAAGTTGGTCAAAAGTAAAACAGATCTACTTAGAGTTTATACAAGTAACTACATACATTTTCTGGACATGTGATTTTAGAAATAGTTGTGCTAGCTAACCAACAATGAAAATTTGCTGTAATATTACTTCAAGTAGAGATAAACAGCACAGGTAACAACATAAATTTGGCTACTCTGGGAGGCTTTGCTGCCCTCCCATACTGTCTCAAGTACAGCTTACAGAGTTTTTAGCAGGCATATGTATAACAGCTGTGGGTATACAACATTCAGCCTTGATCAAGCCTAGCATAAAACTGACTGAGATATATTGCCAGAAGGTACAAAAATAAGCTGCCTTTCTTTTCAACTTCTGCTCATTTGGGACAGCTTCCCAATTCAGAATAAGGCTGCAAAGCTATATTGCCTCTTGCATAGAGCTGGATATCAACATCTGTTTGCATACCTCAGTAACAGATTTATCTTCACTTTTATAATCACTATGAAGAAAACATGGCCAGAGTTAAGGATAAAAATTTGGCCCATGGAGTATTCATCACAGCCCAGAGAGTAAGGACATTAAAAGCTATGACACAAGGAAAAACTGAAGAAAGAAAAGCCCCTATTTCTTGTTTGCAGCAATCATGCTGCTGCCCAATAGCTAAAAGATGTAACAAATCAGCCTGGGCTGTGTCCTTAGGGCTGTGGTTTAGACAGTGAGATTCCAGGCACTTGCACAGATCCTTAATGAACAAGCACAGGGGGAAGCTCTCTAAAAATGTCATCTCTGTTTTAAATATCTGTATACCCCACCAGCCCATCCCCTTCTGTAAGTGCTGACACTTTGGGGGAAGAGTTCTTTTGGTCTAAAGCAGGAGCATTGATGGGTCAGGCAAATTTCATGCTACTAGAAAAAGACAGACTTTTTGATAGAACACCTTAAGACTGTTACAATTCCCCAAATTTGTGAGGGTTGCACAGTCATCTCAACAAAAAACCAAACCCCCCAAAACCTGGTTTTTTCCTGTGCAGCCATAACCCTGGTCTGCATCTGCAGAGCTGCCTCTCCAGTCTGCCAGCACCCAAGGAAGGCAGGGCAGCCACTTTGTCCCTGGAGCTGGAGTTCCTTCACCCACAACATGACCAGGAGGGAATTGTCATGGTCAACAAGGTACAATGAGGAATTGCACCTGGTCAAAGAGCCAGGAGTGTTCCTCTACCTGGAAGCCAAACCTCTGAGCATACAGACTCTTATAATTGGCAAACTAAGTAATCAAAGCAGGAACTGGCCTTCCACCAAACAGGATTTTTCACTGCTACACAGAAACCACACAGAGCAACATCTGACTTGTCTCAGGAGAAGAACTTAAAAGTAGGATCCCAACTGGATTGTACTGGAGTGAGCAAGGAACAACAAAGATTTTTTGGGGTAAATATATATATATATAAGTGGTGCATGAGTGGGAGGGATGTGGGAAAGGCTTACTTGTCAAAACCTGGAGAGAGTAAAGCCAGCATACCTGGGCATTCCCCATTGCTGCAGATCCACGTGCCACGTCGACAAATGCTAGGAAAGGGAGAGCAGCAAGTTAGGCAAGAGGACATGAAGATTAATCTTCTGTTGCACATTTTGCCCAAAAAACTGAAAATGGGAAGTTAGATCAGTTCCCAACATTCCTTCCATCTCCCATAACTTCATTTCTTAATGCATTCATCCCTTCTTCCCATCATTTGACAGCTACTGCTGGTAATGTGTGGGCATGATTGCAGAACTCAAGGACTCCTGGTTTTCCCTACCAAAGGTTTGTGTTTAATGGAGTTTTCAGCTGTATTCCACTGATGTGGAATGAGTTCAATGCAATTCTCAAGGTATATCTATCAATACAAAAGAATCACAGGGCGAAAAATGGTTTGAAGGGACTTCTAGAAAAATCATTTACTGCAATCCCCACCTCTGAGAAAGCAACGATCAGATGGGTGAGGACCTTGCCCATTTGAGTTTAGAAATATCCAAGATGAGATCTCACAGCCTCTCTGAGCAGCTATCCCAGTACAGCACTGGGGAAGGGAGAATAATTTTTCTTTATGTCAAAACAGAATTTCCTTTGCAGCTTCTGTCCATTGCTTCATAACCTTCTGCTGTTTGCCTCTGAGAAGAGTTTGGCCCCATCCTCTTCACAGCCCATCTTTAGGCAGTGAAAGTTCCCTCACTAGCCCTTAAACAAATCTATTCCCCTTTGCTTCTTTTTACGTCAAACTCCCCTCTGTGATCTCCCCAAGCCTCTCTGCACTCCTTGTCTCAAGAGCTACTATATTCTTCCATTCCTTTAATTATCCCAGCCCTTGGAAACCATTTGTGGGGAGGCAGATTCTAGAGGATGTTAAATGCAGAGTCAATGGAATGACATTCTCCACAGCAGCATCAAGTTTGAATAACAGGAAGCAATAACAAAAGACAAGCAACAAAAGCCCCAGCCTGTCAGGCTACACTCATCTCCCAAGAGCACTAACGTTGAACAATGTGGCCAAGCTCAAAGCTGCCAGGGAAAAATGCTAATGTCATGGTTATGGTTTGTGTTCTGGGACACGTGGTGCAGGGAATGAAAAGCTGATTCACAGGGATGATGCACAGACCACCTTTCTTCTGCATGTCATGGCCTTCACTGAGCCCTCCTCCTGTGCTTTAATTGGAAACCTCTGAGTGAAGAGTTGTCCAAACTCCTTGCACAAATATGTCCACACTGAACACAAAACCTGATCAGGAATAGGTGACTAATTCCCCTTCCTTTCTTTAAAGTGCTGGTACTCAGGAGTGAAAGAAAAATCGTGAGCCATACTAGGAAGACTCATTAGCCCTGTGACAAGTTTCAAGGCCATGCCTTAGGCTAACTCCTCCTGGAAAGAAATGGGGTTTAGAGGTTAAATACACGTAGGAAGTCAAAACAAAGACATCACTGCTGACCCTACCCAGACATGGGAACCTGCTGGTCTGTCTTATCCACAGGAAACAGGTAGTTCTCTGCTCTTTGAAGGAGTGTGACCTTCATGTTGCTCTATCAGATCAAATATCCCTTTAAAAACAGAGCTGATTTTGTCTTTGTGAACAGCTCACTTCTTGGAAGGGGCTGGCAATTCCAATAAGAGAGCAAGTCCTTTGCCAGTGAGAGGAACATTTTTAAAGGTAGAGAGATTTCTAGACAGACAATGCAGAACAGGCACTGACAAGTGTGCTGTTCTTATGGACAGCAGCCACACCAGAGCAGCACAGGGTTTACCATGAGTTGCAGTCCTGGGAGATGGTGAAGCCAGGAGGATAATGTTTTCCAGAGTGGATGCAGGAGCAGTCAGAGCTTGCAACACAGTGTTCACCATCAAGGAGCAGCCCCTCTGGATAGGTCAGGTAGCATCAGACACCCATGTCACACACACAGGGACAGAAACATGAATACAGTTAGATTTTCTTGTTCTTCATCTGCTTTGCCAAGACTTCATATGCATTATTAGCCATACTTAGTCACAGACAGCAATAAAAAGGAATGAGGCTTGCAAAAAAGCCTCACAGGGGCAGGTGTCTGCTTCCCTCCTGGTGCTGAACAAAGCATTCCTGGGGCTCCCAGAAAAGCTCTTTGCTTAGCACATCCTTGAGGCCAGAACACGTGTTGGGACACAGACAAATCAAACACAGGGAGCACAATCAGAGTTGATAAGAGCTGCTCTGGGGCCTGGCTGTGGGAAAAACCATGAACTTCACTGGCTACAGCAAAGGGTGTCCACACAGGTCTAGTATTTGTCATAAGAGAACCAAAGATGAGGCAAAGTGAGGAATGAAAAAACAAATTTGGACACCATGCAAGTCTAGCAGAGAGGGTCTGAGAGAAAGAAGCCACTTCTGAACTCCTGCAGAGGCAAAAAGCTAAAGGGCCAACTTCCCAACTTGGGTCCAGCTGCTGAGGTTTCCATATTACACAACTATAATCACCTGTTCTATAAAGAGAGTCCTTTATCCTCCAAGGATAAACAGAGGCACAAAAGAGTTACAAGACTTTTCTAAGGTAGAAGCTTGTCCTTGCTTCTATTGCTAGTTTATTATGCTTTTTATTCAATCCCTATATTGAGGGAGAGTTGATACTCTTTTCAGAAGAGCTGCTGTGGCAAAATATTTGTTTTCTTGAACATCCCTCTCCCTTTCTCTTTGAAGGACACCTCCCAATCACCTGCAGAGATTTTGGCTCTTTTCCCTGGCAGCAGCAGCCATCACTGACAGCAAGACCCAGGTAAATCTCCTTTCCCCTATTCTTCCCATAGAGCTGCCTGGAAAAATCTTGGCTGTTGAGGAAATCCCTCCAGTGAAAGAGAATCACAAGATCTGAGCAGTTAAGAGTGCTGTGGCTCTCCAGAGAGCACAATAAAACAACTCCTGCCTTTTTTCCTGGCAAGAGTAATTCCATTTACAGCAATTAATGTAACTGTGAGGAGCATTTAACAGAGGGAAAAAATAAAAAAAAAAAAAAAGAAAGAAGACAATTGTCAAACATCCTTCAGATCCTGGAGAGTGACAGGAAATCTCTGCAAACCTCCATGAACTTGGTACCTTGTTCAAGGGGACACTAAACACCTCTGTGCATTCACAAAGCCCAGGCAGGGTGAAATGCACAGATAGCTCTATTCAAAGCAAACAAAGCACCCAATGAACAAAATCAAACAAAAAAAAAACCCAAAAAACAGCTAGAAATGGAAGCCTATGGAGCTTTGGAGCCAGGAATCCAGCTCTCCTCCTGAAGTTGTTTTCAGTACAACAAACAGAAAATTGGTGTGGCTGGGCTGTTCCCTTTAATCCAATCAAATCTCCTGTATGGAAGATTTGATAATAAATTAAATAAAATAAATTCAATTATTCACCTAAATCATTAAGACCTTTGAAATTGCAGTGCAAGCTCTACATGTACTGTTTTTCTGCAAGAAATTCCTTCAGTGTATTCTCTGCTGTTTCTTCTCCTAACTGTATTTGCCTCTAACCCAAGCAATTCAGAAGGAGTACATCAAGGGCAAGCAGTCCCTCACCAAGAAATAAAGGCAATCCTAGAATATTAGTTGGTACTGATTTTCAAAGAAACATTTACTTTTTAGCTGGCTCTGAAAAATGGCCCTTTCATGGAGTGAGCACACAGGCACTACAGAAACTGGATTATTCTAGGGCATGGTCCCAGAAAAAAAAGAAGTGTTTCTGATTTCAAGAAAATTTAAGGGAAGACACAGCTTTCCTTCTTCTAATAAAATAGGTAGCCTGACTGCCAAATGTTTCTCTGTAAATAATCCAGTAAATAAATTACCAGGGCAGCTGCAGCCATCAACACATTGTCCATGACACACTTCATTGATATTCAGGCTCTGGCAGGTTTTGGCACATGGGGATACACACTCCTTATATTCCATGCCAACTGGACATCTTGGCCCTGAAACAATTAAAAGAAATTAGAAATGCAAATTCCTCAATAACTCTTAAGCCAACAAATCCCTTCATTATCAAAGGCTGAACCACAGAGACAAGAGGTCATGTCAGCTTCCAAATGATTAGTTCTTTTTAGAAGCAGAACATTTTAGAAATAGTTCCTTTTCAGTTTGCTGCAAAAATCATCATCTGTCAGGTAGCATAGTAAATACTCAGAGGTTAAAGCCAATTTGTTTTCTAATAAATTGAGTCTTAATAACTAAACCCAAGCACATTAAGAATAACGACGCCCAGGGAGGAGTTTTGCAATAATATCTGAATAATTTGGAGAGACACAGTTGTTTTGTACCTTTAAGCCATGCATTTACTTCACTCATTTGTGAAATTTTCCTGTTGGCAGGGAGAACCAGGAGACAGTTAAAATTCTGAAATCCCCTCCTCTTTCTCCCAGAGAACCACCAGCCCAGGACTACCCCCATGCCCTGGTATCTCCACTTCTGCCATTATCTAGGCCAGGCCATTATGCAGACACTCTATCACAGACATTCCTTCTCTTCAGTGCATGCTCTACAACTCTGCAGGGCATGGAGTGGGAAGGAAGGGTTAGAGCCTGCCCTTTCCAAGCAAATCCTCTGCTGAAGAGGTGGGAGGTAACAGAGGAGTGATCTTGCCCTGGGCTCAGGCACCAACTCACACTTGCCCAGCACCAGAGCCCTTCCCACACAGCAGAGCATTCCATACCCCCACCATCATAATCGTCACCTCCTGAGAAAGCACCATAGCCCAGATGAAGGGCGACAGAAAATTTAGCTCCTGCTGTGGCAGCAGGACACTTCCCTCTTTCCTGACTCAGGAGGAAAAAACCAAACCACAGCTCTTGAACTCAGGGGTTAGAAATGAGCTCTAAAGCTCCTGGGATCACAGAAAGGATCATTTCACTTGTGCCTTTTAATCAGACTTACAAAGAGCCCCAGCTAAAATGGGTTCTCTGGCTCACACCCTGAGCAAGGAGATGAGCTTTAATAGATGCCTTTTGTGTCCCAATGGAAAGACAATAAATTACTGCTAGAACTGAGATTGTACCATCCCTAGAAAAAGTGGCTGGCAGTATCTTGCTGCCCTAACCAGAGTCTGAAGGCAGAGTTTTCTTCAGTGGCAAATAGCAGGATCTCTTTACCAGAGAACCAAGTGTTGTCAGTAAAAATCAGACAGCTTATCCCATGAAATCAATTTACACAAACCTGCCAAGGAAATTGTCCTTTCTCACAACAAAAACATGAGGAAAAATCACCAAGAAGATGACATTAGTGGATTTTTTAATTTATTTTTGAATGCTCTGTATTAAACCACAGTTCTCCAGTGGAGGTATCAGCAGTTGTTGCAAACTTTTCCTCTATAAACACAATCCACCTCAGTCAGTCTGTGCACTTCCTTGTAGCAAAACCTCAGCACAGATGCAATCAGGACCTCTGAACTCAGCAAAATTAGGCTAATAAAGGCAGCAGTTCAAATGCAATCAAGATCTCTAACCTAGACAAAAACTGGCTTAGAAAAGACAACATCTCAATTTCAAGGCAATTGATTCAAGCAAATAAAGGGTGAAACAATTGTCATCATGCAAAAACGTTAGAGAGCATTTCACAGAGATGCTGACTTAAAAACACAGGCTGGATAATGTCATACATCTGGACCACGTGTGAAATAGCACCTAGACAGCCTTGCTTACACCTATGTGTATCAATCATAAGTGCACACACTGACTGGGCACACTGTGGTGGTGTTGTCCCTGAAAATCAGCCTTCTGGTTTGTTTTGGTATAATGGAGTCAGTTCTCATGAATTGTAAGATAAACAAGGATCATGTTTGCATTCCTCTGTGAAAAGATATCACCTGATGGACTTCTCCAGTGAGCAGTGGGGATGGAGAGGTGGGAACTTCTCTGTCCAATCTCTGGTCATTGTCTGGAAACTTATAGATACAAGGTCAACAATAAAGTGGAGACTTCCTTTTCTTCTTCTCTGCCTGAACACCTGTGTGTGTGTTGCTGTGTGTTCCTATCTGTGTCACAGTAACATGGTGGGACATGTAACAGCTCAGATCTTCTGTATAAACCGTTCAAACACTGCCTTAGGCACCACAACATCTACAACAAGGTGTGTGGTGGCCAGCTGAGAGGGGGAGTGAGCAAAGGCACTGGCTATAAATGAACCACACACAAATCCGCCATGCAGGCAGGGTTTTAGTGGGGACGAGCAGGGACAAATCTGCCAGCTTACTGCAGGAGCTCTCCTGAGCCCAGCCCTCCAGCAGGACTCCGTGGTGGGCACAGCTGCGGGCGTACTCCAGGAAGGCAGGGCAGTGGCAGTCCACACCCTGGGGACACGCACACATGTCCTTCTCACAGAGGCGGAGGTAGGGCTCGGGATCCACCCGGTGGTGGCACCGAGAGAAGGTCAGCGATGCGCTCAGCAGCTGGCAGGTCTCCAGGACGCCCGTTCAGAGAAGTGAGGGGCAGAGGGGCAGAGAGACAGCAAAAGGGACAAAATTACTTCCTCCAGCATGAGGCAAAAGTCGGCTTTTCCAAACACAGGCACCACTGATGTTGAGCAGCATCCCAGCTCTTATTTAAATCTCAGCTCTTATTTAACATCCCCATGCAGTTAATAATAGGCAAGAGCTAACGGTGAGCTCTACCCATTTATTCACCACATCCATGGAAACGTAATTAGTGATTATTAATCACTAATATTATAATATAGTGACTATTACATATAATCACATATACTAGAGTGATTATTACAGATAATCATATATAATACAGTGATTATTACAGAATGGGGTATCACATAAGGGATGTTTCACATAGAAACACGTCAGTCAGTCAGCAAAAGGATGGAGGCATTCTCCCTCCTTTGGCTTCCCAGAAAAGAATTGGACTGTGTCTGGATTCCCAGGAAAATTCACAGCAAGAGAGGGAAGCTGAGGGACACAGGAAGAAAAACAACCAGACAATCTCTCGGATAACAAGCGACCAGAGCAGGTGTCAGAGGGAGAGATTGAGTCTGACTGAAATCCCAGGAATGAAATTTGTTTTCCACTCCTGGCCACACGTTCCCGTCGCTCCTGCTGGCTTGTCCAAAGCACAACAGGTCAATGTAGCTCAGATAAATAGGAGAACAATAGTCCAGGGAAGGAAAGCAATTTGTTCTGCTCTTCTCCTCAGTTAAATCAGCGTGGTGACAGCCTGTGTGAGGGCAGGACAGCACAGGGAGATGGGAGGAGGATCAAAACCTCTCCTTTCAGACAGCAGAAACCTAAGAGGAAACTTAACTGTATGTGAAGCAAAACGTAAGGAAAACTTAGTGCATGATTAAGTTCTCCAGGGGAGGCTCCCAAATAAATTCTTTTGTGCACATTATGTCACAGTTCAATGAGTCTGAGATCCTCAGTGCAGCTTTCTGAAAGGATGGCACTGAGTTTAGGTAAGTGAAAAAATGTTTTTCTGATACAACCCCAGCACAAGAGAGTTGAAACATAACTTTCTCCTACTTATTTGTCAGTGTTTTATGTAAGCAAAAGTAACCATGGTGTATTTTACAGATGTTAAACTCTTTGGTTAGAGAGGGGGCATATTCTTCAGAGTGGTTCAGTTACAATTCATTACTTCTAAAAATAATTTAGATGTACCTGAGGTGACAACATGTACAAGCTGCTGTGTAAAAAAAAAAAAAGAAAAAATAAAAAGCATCTTGTTTTCTCATTTTCTGGGAGAAGAAAATGGAAAGCCATAAAACCCCACAGGAAAAAAATCAAGATGTCTTCGAATGGTAGCTGTGGTGCTTGTATAGAAAAACTGCTGAGTAGAAAATACCTTTTTACTTTGGCTAAAGGGTGTTTTGTTCAGGTGACCAACTCAAGCTAGTACATGTCTGAGCCAAGATAGAATTTCTTGCTTATGAAAACAAACCAACCAGAAATGTCTAGTCCATTGGGAATGTATTCCAAGTTTAGCAAAGGGCTCAGGGAACAACCATGTGTGCAAAGTGGTTTTGAGCTTCCTGAGAAAGGACTCAGAGAACTTAAAACACTGCTAACAGAGGTGGACATGGTGAGAATCAGAAATTCACCTCTAGCTGGGGTAATTCAGACACCCAGACAGCACCCACCATGCTGAATCAGATGGGAAAAGAAATAAAAAGAGTAGAAGGGGAGGAGCAGGAACTACATAAATGGTTGTTGGTGCTGCTCTAGGACTCACAGAAGTACAAAAAAGCTGAAAAAGGGCCCTAGGGGTGGAAGCAGCCAAGAAGGCTATTAAAGCAGTGCTTGGAGATGAGACTGATAAAACCAAAAGAAGGCTCAGAGCCATTCAGAGGATGAACAGTACAGCAACTCCTGGATCAAAGCCTTGATCCAGATAGCATCAAGGACAGCAGAAAACCAGTATGTGCAACAATCCCATTTAGGGGCTGAGCTAATGAAGTCTCTTAAGGTAATAGCCTGTTAATACAACTCTAACAGCAAAACTCAGACTGTATATTCAACTAAAAGGAACATTTTAGATGGAAAAGTGACTTTAAAAATAAAGGAGAATACACACAAAATATGAACCATTTTTCTTTTTCTCTAGTTCTTTGGTCTTGGATTTGTTCACTAACAGCATAGCTAAAGGCTGAGCTCCAACACATTATCTAGAAAACAAGTGATACATGTTGAAAAGCAACAAACAGTTAATTTTCTCTAAGTAAAAGTTTTCTTGCCATTCAAATTTCATCAGATTTTCCAGTGACCTTATACAAAAACTCACAGCTGAAATTTTCCCATCTTTTAGGAAAAATAAGCTGAAATATGGGTAAATCCAAATACATATAAACAAAACAAAAATTCACCATAAGTGTGGTCAAAAAGAGGGTATGGAACCACCACCCTTGGAGATGTTCAAAATGTGAGAGGACAAGGACCTGAGCATCCTGACCTAGGATAGCCTTGTTGGAATTAGGGAATTGGACTCAATGACCCCTTCCAACTTCAACAACTCTGCATATTATTTTTATTTTCACTCCTTCCTTTCCTTAAAGCTCCTTGGTCAGGCTGGACTAAGAGAGGTCATTACTTAGTTTAGAGGACAGTGGTGAGTATTGGATATTGGCAACCTCAGCCACTGCTGTAACATTCCTGCTCACAGAAGCTGCTCCACACAAAGAAATTTAAACCCAACAGACTGGAGGGTGAAGCCCCAGACTGAAAAAGTGCTCAAGGTAAAAGTGCTGCAAGATGAAAATCAGCAGGATTCACTGCAGTATCTGAAATTCAAGTGAAGGCTGTAAAATTTCTCCCTTCCCTTCTGCACAAGTCCTGTTTTAAATGTCTCTTTAAATAGGTTGGCAGGGTCCTGGCACTGGCAACCCTCAGCAGCCACACAACTTGCTGACCTTCTTTCTGCCCCAGGCCCACCACACAGAGCTGGAGGTGGAATTTTGTACATTCTTCCCATTTCTGTGGCATTTCCTTCTGCTGCTGCATGAACAGCATTTGTCTACAGCTTAATTACCATTAAAGAGAGAGAACCTAAACAATAACAGAAGAAATCAACTTCCTTCTCACTCCCTAGAATTAAAACCCTATGGTGTGCAGATATAAATAAGGTTTCTCCAGAAAACTCAGGAAGGGTATGTTTTGGTGCCTTTACTGGGTGTTGTTTCTCAGAAAATATATTTAATGGAGAAATATTTAGCCTCCCATCTTTCCAAATTAAAAGCATCCAAAACCCCAGTATGTTTAATACACCAAACACTGGCTGTATGTTTGAGCAGACTAGGTAACAACTGAAAGAAATCACTCCCCTTGAATGCTGATTAATCTGATGAACAAAAACGAGATTTAAATACAGTGGGAGTCATTTTCACCCCTGCTAAGTGTTGTTATATTGCATAGAACGATTTGGGTTGGAGGGGACATTAAAGAGCCTCTGCCCAATCCCCTCCATGGGCAGGCACACCTTCCACTAGACCAGGTTGCTCCAAGCCCCCCCTCACCTGGCCTGGAACACTTCCAGGGACAGGGCTGGACCTCTGGACCTGCCTCTGCCCCCAGCCATGAGGAATTATGGTCCAAAGCTGAAAATTCCTACTTGTTCTCAGAGCTGGGAGTGAATGCTATTTCTTTATTACATATGGAAGCACTCCATGGGATAATGGGGGAACTGTTTCTTACCAACTGCAGTAAAAGCTGAATTTCAGCAAAGGCAGAAATTAGCTGAATTTTAATTTCACTAATTTTCCCATCTAACATACTATGGGCATAATTTCCTAATAAGAGAAGGAAAAAAGGTAACAACACAGTGACCACCAGCTTCCACACACCATTTCTATTAGGGGTGCAATCCAGAAAATAAAGGTCATGTATAAGAACACAGTAACCAATTGCAATGCTTTAAACCATACACATTTCTGTTTTCAAGGCTGCTTTGTAGCTGTAGTTCTCCAGATCACCCATTTATACTTTCAGATCCATGTTCAATTGCAGTAATTTGTTGAAGAGCCTAAACCAGTGAAAAAATGGATCAGACAACGCAGCAAGGCTCCTTTTGCTAACTAAACATCAGCTGCAGAGGGCAGGGCATGGGAGGAAGGATTTCTTTGGAATGCTCACTGGATCCCGAGGCAAGGCAGGTGATCACACTGAGTGTGTGTGTTTTAGAGGTGGAGGGCAGGGAAAGGCCCTGGCAGCAGTGGGGTAGGAGTGTGACTCTTACAAGACTCTCCAGGTGACACACAGAGCTATTAAACAAGACAAAAACTTAAATTTTTTTTTCAACATTTTTTAGGATTTAAAGAGAAAGGAGCAGCAGAGCTTTCTGATTCCACTGCATAGAATCATAGAATGGTTTGGGTTGGAAGGGACCTTAAAGATCATCTCATTTCAACCCCATTGCCATGGCAGGGACCCCTCCCACTGTGCCAGGCTGCTCCCAGCCCCATCCAGCCTGGGACACTCCAGGGATGCAGGGGCAGCCACAGCTGCTCTGGGCACCCTGTGCCAGGGCCTCAGCACCTCACAGGAACAATTCCTGCCCCAGATCCAATCTGACCCTGCTCTCTGGCAGTGTGCAGCCATTCCCCTCATCTTGTCACTGCAATTCCTGCTGAAAGAAGCCAGAAGCCATCTCTCCAAGGATGCTGTTGGCCAGGGAGGGGGCAGAGAGGGTGAAGGAAACCACAGCCCCCTGGGGGCACTGGGGTGGGAGCAGTGCCTTGAAGCAGAGCTGGTGTTTCCCTCACCTAACAGCTGACTGCCTGGCAGGGAGGGAGGCTGGGACACCAAGGAGATTTACATTCCTGAAGCTGAGGCAAGCAAACAAAGCACACTATTAAAAAGCCCTACATTCTTCAGCAGGCACTTGTTTGGCCGGACTTCTATTAATAGTGCTGTGTTCATTCTTGCACAGTGAATAAATTAAGGCAATGTTAAATGCTGTGAGCTTATGAACTCACATGAAAGAGAAGATAATTTCATTCAGTTTGTGGGAGAGAAAACTTTATCCACAACACATCAATATTTAACAGCATCTGTATAAAACCCAAATTACTTGTACTCAACCCATCAGACTGGATTTCACCCTGCATGCCACTCCCCAGCCTCAGCTGCAATGTTGACACTTTCTAAACACTAAACTCACCTGAACAGATAAAATTCCAGAGACCACAACCAGTCACAAGAACCACCCTTTCTCTAGAGCTGCAACCAGGTTTAAAGAATCATAGGATGCTTTGGGTGGGAAGGGAATTTAAAGATCACACAACTCCACCCCCCTGCCATGGCAGGGACCCCTCCCACTGTGCCAGGCTGCTCCCAGCCCCATCCAGCTTGGGACACTCCAGGGATGCAGGGGCAGCCACAGCTGCTCTGGGCACCCTGTGCCAGGGCTCAGCACCTCACAGGAACAATTCCTGCCCCAGATCCAACCTGACCCTGCTCTCTGGCAGTGTGCAGCCATTCCCCTGTCCTGTCACCCCAGCCCTTGCCCAGAGTCTCTGCCCATCTCTCCTGGGCTCCCTGCAGGCTCTGCAGCCACCCTGAGGTGACCCCAAAGCCTTCTCCTCTGCAGGCTGAGCCATCCCAGTGCCCTCAGCCTCTGCTGCCAGCAGAGCTGCTCCAGCCCCTGCTGCCCTGGCTGTCCCTGCTCAGGCTCCAGCAGCTCCCTGTCCTGTTGAGCAGCCCTGACCCTAAAAAGCCTCAGCCAGGCTGGAACCCCTCATGCTTTGGTGCTTAGCACCACACATCTTTACTCAAGTCAGGTGTTCATGCCCCAGCCATGACAGAAACCCCACACACACCACACCACCTCTGCCAAGCAACAAACATCAGCTGGAGATTTCTAACTGAAATCACTGCTATACTATACATATCTATATCTGGATATATATATAAACATATATAAAAACTCATTCAGTTCTGCAGATAGTGAGGCTGAAGTGCTGAGGGGCACGAGCATCCTTCACTAAATCTCACAAAAGCTTAATGGGAGTGTAAAGAGTCAGAACTTTGCAACTTGTCCAGCTCTTACTCAGCCTTCTCCAGGTAGATAGGGGACCAGCACTCAGGGTAGCTGGAGAGCAGATATATTCCAGGG
>VXBS01000736.1:137809-210037 GCA_013400255.1 Sitta europaea | reverse complement strand
CAGGGGCAGCCACAGCTGCTCTGGGCACCCTGTGCCAGGGCCTCAGCACCTCACAGGAACAATTCCTGCCCCAGATCCAATCTGACCCTGCTCTCTGGCAGTGTGCAGCCATTCCCCCCATCTTGTCACTGCAATTCCTGCTGAAAGAAGCCAGAAGCCATCTCTCCAAGGATGCTGTTGGCCAGGGAGGGGGCAGAGAGGGTGAAGGAAACCACAGACCCCTGGGGGCACTGGGGTGGGAGCAGTGCCTTGAAGCTGAGCTGGTGTTTCCCTCACCTAACAGCTGACTGCCTGGCAGGGAGGGAGGCTGGGACACCAAGGAGATTTACATTCCTGAAGCTGAGGCAAGCAAACAAAGCACACTATTAAAAAGCCCTACATTCTTCAGCAGGCACTTGTTTGGCCGGACTTCTATTAATAGTGCTGTGTTCATTCTTGCACAGTGAATAAATTAAGGCAATGTTAAATGCTGTGAGCTTATGAACTCACATGAAAGAGAAGATAATTTCATTCAGTTTGTGGGAGAGAAAACTTTATCCACAACACATCAATATTTAACAGCATCTGTATAAAACCCAAATTACTTGTACTCAACCCATCAGACTGGATTTCACCCTGCATGCCACTCCCCAGCCTCAGCTGCAATGTTGACACTTTCTAAACACTAAACTCACCTGAACAGATAAAATTCCAGAGACCACAACCAGTCACAAGAACCACCCTTTCTCTAGAGCTGCAACCAGGTTTAAAGAATCATAGGATGCTTTGGGTGGGAAGGGAATTTAAAGATCACACAACTCCACCCCCCTGCCATGGCAGGGACCCCTCCCACCATCCCAGGCTGCTCCCAGCCCCATCCAGCCTGGGACACCCCAGGGATGCAGGGGCAGCCACAGCTGCTCTGGGCACCCTGTGCCAGGGCCTCAGCACCTCACAGGAACAATTCCTGCCCCAGATCCAACCTGACCCTGCTCTCTGGCAGTGTGCAGCCATTCCCCTGTCCTGTCACCCCAGCCCTTGCCCAGAGTCTCTGCCCATCTCTCCTGGGCTCCCTGCAGGCTCTGCAGCCACCCTGAGGTGACCCCAAAGCCTTCTCCTCTGCAGGCTGAGCCATCCCAGTGCCCTCAGCCTCTGCTGCCAGCAGAGCTGCTCCAGCCCCTGCTGCCCTGGCTGTCCCTGCTCAGGCTCCAGCAGCTCCCTGTCCTGTTGAGCAGCCCTGACCCTAAAAAGCCTCAGCCAGGCTGGAACCCCTCATGCTTTGGTGCTTAGCACCACACATCTTTACTCAAGTCAGGTGTTCATGCCCCAGCCATGACAGAAACCCCACACACACCACACCACCTCTGCCAAGCAACAAACATCAGCTGGAGATTTCTAACTGAAATCACTGCTATACTATACATATCTATATCTGGATATATATATAAACATATATAAAAACTCATTCAGTTCTGCAGGTAGTGAGGCTGAAGTGCTGAGGGGCACGAGCATCCTTCACTAAATCTCACAAAAGCTTAATGGGAGTGTAAAGAGTCAGAACTTTGCAACTTGTCCAGCTCTTACTCAGCCTTCTCCAGGTAGATAGGGGACCAGCACTCAGGGTAGCTGGAGAGCAGATATATTCCAGGGGGTGCTGCTACTCTTGAGAAACTGAGTCTAGTTTAGCAAATACCTGTCTACAGGACTTGAATAGAAACTAACAACTGCATTTCAGCCACAGTTACTCTGGTATAAATCTAAACCTGGCACCCAGGAAATCATCCTGATTTACAACAGAGTACATGGAATCAGCTGTAGCCCCTCAAGGGATGAAGGCTCAATTTACCATGACAGTCATAACCTGCTAACACCACATGCTTCAGTAAATGTTCAAAGCTGCTTTCTTCCCTGAGCTGGTGACCATCTGCCTGCATCCACACCCTGTCTAAAGGAAACAAGAAACTTGTTTGTACTTATAAAAGACAAGAAGAAAAAGGTTGATGCAGCAAAGGGGGTCCCAGAGATGGCCAAGGCAAACAGTTCTGTGTTTCTTCAATAAATCAGCACTACCATCTGTATGTGTAGCTGAAGGAACTTCCTCCTGGGAAGGGAAATAGCCTGGTGACACAGAGCTTTTGGAACACTGACAGAAAACATCCCCTCTGTCAAAAACAGCCTGGCTGGAGCATCTCCCTCCTCTGCTGACTCCCAAGTACATAAACTGCAACAAAGTCACAAATACCATTGAGGGAGGCAGTGCCCACAGAGGCTTCAGAACTGATGCTTCCCTGCTGGCACAATCAGAAAGGCAATTAACAACCTCATTCTACAGCAATCACTGAAACACACCTTTCCCAAGTAACATCTTCATTTCTTTGGCAGTAACTCACACTTTTGCCTCAAACAAGCTGTTGTTTTCTTTGCTTATCTATTTAATGGTTGGGGTGGGAGGAAGGCAATTATATATAGAGATAGATATGTTACAGGTTTAGGCTGGATATGAGGTAAAATTCTTCCCCCAGAGGGTCAGCACTGCCCAGGTTCCCCAGGAAATGGTCATGGCTCCAAGGCTGCCAGAGCTCCAGGAGCATTTGGACAATGCTATCAAGGATGCACAGGGAGGGATTTTGGGGACTCACTGATCTTCGTGGGGCCCTTCCAAATCACAATATGTTCTGATTTCTGTTCTTCTGCCAAAGGGCAGGCAAGTTGCCTTTCAGGTAGGGGAGGACTGAAATTGGAATGGCATCTTGCAGCACCAACCTTCTCTGCCATATCAGATGAAATGTTGCAGGTGTTGCTCGGAGTCTGCACTCTCTTGCAGCGCTTGTTTTCACTGTGCAAAGCCCAGGAGTTGGCAAAATCATAACTGTTCCCCACCAGGGTCCCTGGGAATGAAGAAGAAAAGCAACACTGCTGTTTGAGGGGTTTTAGCAACAAGGGGGCATTATTGGCTGCAATTAAGGTGAAAGAAGAGTGAAAGCTCTCTTTAAAAATATAAATTGTTCTTCCAAACAGAATTTTATTCCAAATGGATTGACTGTAGGAAAGCCACTATCAGTGACATGGACTTACTTTTGCTAAGGATGTCTCTAAGCTCAAGGACAGACCAAAGCCTGCAGAAGGCAGCTCCCACCTCTCACAAGCCTGCATGAACATGCCAGGAGTCCCTGCTGGTCAGCTACAATCTGCAGAAGCCAAAGAATGCCTACACATCTTCCTACCACTTAAAAGCTGTCAATAAAACACAAACATATTAGAGAGGCAAACAAACCCAGCTGCTTTCCCTAATCAAAGGAAGTATGAACACTCTTGATCCCAGCTAGCCTGGATTTTTCTCCTGCCCAAAACTAAACCTTGTGTGCAAAGGAGCTAAACATGCACCACCATGGTTTGGGCCCATCCTCTTCCTGGGTAAGGTGTCCTGAAAGATGCTCCTCTGTCCCAGGACAAGCAGCTCCTGGCCCAGGCTCAGCACAATTTGCATCTATTTAGCATCAAAGCAAAACTGAAGGAGTTTGTAAGGCTGTGACTTCCTAAGAGATGCAAACCACCTCTCTGCTGCTCTTGCTCCATCCTTCTGAGAAGGGGGAGCCTCCCAGAGAGGGAATGTTTCCTCCACCCTCTTTTGCCACCCATGGCCTTGGCTGGTTCCAGGACTATCTCTTCTTCCTGTTGTGGGTACCTGCTACTAAACAATTTTGTGATCCTTAGTTGCTTTTTAAAACCCCATTGTGGTGCCTTTGAGAATATCAGTTGCCAGTGTTAATGTATTCCCAAGACCTGATGCAGAGGATATATTGAAATACAAGCTTGGCTGTATCTGAAAACCAAAAAAAAAATCTTCCCAAATATACCTATAGACTGTTTAATAATATATATATGTATAGACAATAAAGATGCTATTGAGCTCCCTGTTCAAAGCAAAAACAAGGAACATACAGACCACTAAAACTCTTCCTAAACTAAGGGGCAGTCATGAAAACTTCATGGAAAATGCTAAAGCAGAGATATTAAAACCTGCAGACATTTTTGCAAACAAGAAATTAGGGGCTGCCCTCATATCTGCCTCCCTTCAGAAAGATTTTCAGATCAGTGACAGCCACTCTTCACAGCAAAATCCTTGTTCACCACGATTATCTGAGCCTCCAATCACCAGTTTCTTCTGAAATCTGAAACTGGCACCAGCTTGTTTACTTTGACACTGATGGTCAGGCAAGCAAAGCATCAGGAACAAGCACCTCATGCTCCAGGCACTGAGTGGGAAGCAGGAACCCTGAGCTCCCTCCCTGGACCTCCTGCAGATTTTCCATATGGCCACAGGCTCATCAGATAACTCCCAGGCTCTGTTAACTCACCTATAAAATAAATGCAAGAATTTGGTCAAGTCACTACAGTCCCATGAGTCTGAACTGGTAAACAGAGTCTTAGGTGGGAAATAACCTGTGTGCACATCCTGAGGAGCTGCCAGGATCCAACTGCCTGTGCTGTGGCAGATTTCCTCAGCCATGCTATGTAAGCCATCTCATCTGGTCTGTGCTTTCAATCCTCAGTGGTAAAATGCCTGTGACCATGGTCAGAAGGGCTGAAGGTGGCCAAACAGGTATCTGAGCATCTAGACAGAGCTCAGCTTCATGTTTCTGCTGTGAGCAAAGGCTGGCAACCAGCTAGAAGAGCATGCTGAGGGCAGAAAGCAGAGCCTGCTCAACTGGCAAGTCTTAGAAGCCTTCACAGAATGGCCATAAAGGACCAGACCTTATCTAGCAAGAAAAAGCAGAGGGCAAAATCCTCATTAGGGTCTAGGAGAAAAACAGACAAAAGACCAAACAAAAACTCTAGAAAGCTTCTGAGACATTTCTTCTTATATTTTAGTTATGCCTAAAGTGTGAGAACAAACTCTCAAGGTTTGGCTTGCTTTTGTTTCCATATCCAATAAACAAGCCCATAGAATACAATCAATGCTGTTTGTCAGTCTGGACAGGACATGAGCACTTCTGCACAGGATGAGCTATTGTAGGAACCATGTCAACAGCAGTGATTCAGCACCCCAGGCTGTCTGAAGGGCAGAGTGTCTGCAGCTTTGGGAAAAGGTCCTTCCCCAGAGGGTGGTGGGCACTGCCCAGGCTCCCCAGGGAAATCCTCACAGCCCCAAGGCTGCCAGAGCTCCAGGAGCATTTGGATAACATGGTGGGGTTGTTGGGATGTCCTGTGCAGGGCCAGGGCTTGCTGATCCTTTTGGGTCCCTTTCAACTCAGAATATTCTATGAACTCCTAAATCTACTGGAGAGGCTTCTTTGGGGGGTTCAAGAACTAACACCTACAGCCTTCAAAGCTCAGTCCCAGCACTGTTCATTTACCAGGGTATCAACTTCATTCTCATCATTCAGAGCTCCAGGATCTCTATGGCTGAGCATCCAAAGTGTACACAGAAACAGTGTGTGTTATTCTCTCATCAGATCTCCATTTCCACACTAAAAACACAGTGAGGAGTCCTAAGAGCATCATGACAACAGCACGTGGGAGTAGATGATAGAACAGGAGTATAAATATATCAAGAGAAAAGAAAAGCTATTACAGTGTTCATTAAGTTTTAAACACCCTCCTGTTCATGCCTCCTTTATTTACTTGCTGTAAGTGGTAATATCCACTCACAGAGCAGGTGCTTTGCCTCTTCTTTCACCACCACCCTAAAAACAACCCAGATATAATCAATGAAGCTCTGTATCCTACTCTTCTTTCTAAAGGGAAAAAACCAGACTGTTTTTAAACCAGAATAATTTCTCTCCCTAAAATGAGAAAAAAATCATATTTTCATTTGCTTCCACTGCATGCTATTCTGAAGTGCAAAAATCTTAACACATCTCTTATCAATATAAATCCATCCCAGAAATCTGATTTATTAGAACTTATTAGACTTATTAGAATTTATTAGAGGCCCCAGTCTGATAAATTCCAGGTTTTAACAGGAAGCAATGGACACACCAAAGGACAGTTCAGTCTGCTGGCCACCCTTCACTGCCCTCAGATCACCAAGTCCTTACACACCCTGGGATAGGCTGACCTTCAGAAGATCTAATCTGAAAGGAGAACAACTAAAACCTTTAGTGAAAAGAAAAAGGTAAAATGCTTCACAGGCTTCCAAGAGGCTGCCTACTTTTTCTGTTTAAAGAGTATTACCTCTCGCAGCTGTTTGTGTTGCCCCCCACCTGGAAGCCAGATTCAACAGTATATTAAAAAGCAAACAAAAAAGAAGAAGTGATCTGGATTGTTCCATAACTGATTTACTTGGAGCAAGTGAAGAAATGCTCCAGCGAACCAGCAGAGCTGCCAAGGAGACAAACAGTGTGTGGGTGTAGTAATGTCCCTCACTGATACAACAAATTCAAGCATAATTCAGTCTAATTCCTTCTAAATTAGTTTAAATGAAAGGTCTTTTGAATCACTGGAAAAACTGGCAGAATTGCTGACACACAGTTCTATTCTTCAGGCTAAAATCACAGATCTGGGCATCCACACAGGTGGATAAACATGAGGAAATCCCTGACTTCTGTCAGAGACACAGAACACATTTTCTCTGTCACCTCTATTATTTTACTGCTCCTCCAAGCAGCGACCCTGTCATGGACTTCATTACATTCCAAAATCTGTGGCTGTGATTAGACTGGTTATTTAAGAGGGAAGATACAGCCTCCAGCATGTAAAACAAATACATTTAAATAGGAGCAGCAGAGGGGCCTTTTCTACATTTGAACAATCCAAAGCATTACAGTCTCCTTTTCTGCTTCTGCTTTTTCTAAGAGCCCTACTACTATTTACTGTCTCAAGAAAAAGCCATAAACTTCCTATCTCATCTCATTCAGGCATCAAAGGATCCAAGCCCTGGCAAGCAGTTCTGTGAACACAGTTTGTTTCTTATTATTTACATTGCTGAAGGATACATTAATCATTTTAATATACCAGGAGATCTTTTTTTTTCTGTACACTGAAGCCATGCTTATGTATCCTGAGTGCCAGTAGGACACATCTCTGGAGCTCTGCCAGGCTCCTTTCCAAGCTGCTTTGCCTCCCTTTCTATCTTCTCTATCATTTATTTTTAATACACACTTCATATTATCAATCTAATGTACTAACTTCAAACCTCTCCTCTTCAGGTGCTCTGAATTAAAAGACACTCTGAAATACCACAAATCAAGACCAATCC
Organism: Sitta europaea; assembly: GCA_013400255.1. Taxonomy (NCBI): domain Eukaryota; kingdom Metazoa; phylum Chordata; class Aves; order Passeriformes; family Sittidae; genus Sitta; species Sitta europaea. The sequence goes on along the minus strand of VXBS01000736.1, from coordinate 202,857 downwards.
CTCAAAGTCTCACTCAGGGCTTTTCAGGAACTCTGAGTCTTCACATAAAGGTGCACTGAGCAGCAAAAGCAGTCTTACCTCTCATTTTCACTAGGAATTGCTGTGGTACAACAGCAGCCCCAATCCTTACAGACAGGGAAATGTCATTAAAAGGTAACCCCTTTATAGAACAGCATCCCAGGCCAGACCTGCAAGCAGCAGGAATTTCATCTTCTGCTGTTTCAACAGTATCTAGTCTTACTAGCTGTTGGCTAATTCTTAAAAATTTAGAAGTCAAATCAAAGGGTATTTGACACAGATTTTTTTGCTGGGTCTTCTTCTAGCCAGCCTCCCCACATGAATTAACCTGTAGCTTTATCTTTGCATTGGAAAGGTTCCAAGGTTTCTAAACCTGCTATGTTCAGATGCCTGGGCTTTCCTCAGGAATGAGAGGTGACAGCCCTTTTCTTTCAGAAGGAAGATGAAAGGACTTGGACAGCTTTCCAGCACACCAAGCTGAGGTACCTGGCAGGTCCTGTAGAAACATTCTGCCAGATCAGCAACATCTCTGTTGAATCACCCAGCAGGAAAAGTGTGCAGAGCATCCATTAAAACACAATCAGTCAGTGGTAACCTCACCTTCCCGAGTTCTGAAGTCATCCTCAAGGAATTTATTAAAATTGCCACACAACCCACAGGTCTTATTATAGTGCTTTTCTTGAAGGAGTATCTGAATGTTCCCACTGGCATCAACCTTCCCCACGAAGCCGTGCTCGTCGCTGGATATTTTATAATAACCTGCCTCCTTCTCTATAAATATACCATTGGAGGCAAAAGGGATGGAAACCCTGGGGAGAAAAAACAGGAAATCCTCAGCATGTGACACACACAACCCTTCAGGTGGTTTTCTACTAGAATAATAGTTCCTACAGGTACCTTTTGTCTTCCTGCATCACAACTCCATCTAAAGAGAGGTGAAGGCTGAAATATTCTCCGAGATACACAGAGAAACCAATTCTGTCCCCATCCTGGTAATCACCTGAGGAGATGAGACACAGCAAAATACTCTTAGTTCTGGGACTCAGGAGGACAATTTGTAGTCAGTAAAAGCCTATTTTATACTATGACCAACACAGAACAGTTTTTAGGGAATATAAATGTCTATCAAAGCAGTTGGTATGAAAGTCACATACAGTTTTGGTACATATATCATCACTTCTATCCCCAAGAATAACTCTGCAGAGGCCTATGCTAATTCCAAGACCTTCTCTCCTAGAAGATGGGATTTTTCTTACTGGTGTGGTTTAGAACACAGCTAAAATGAGCTCTAAAGGGCTGTATAGTTCTTATTCCTGCACTCAGCTTTAATTCAGCCACATCTCCCTAATTCAAAATTAGCAAAGCTCCTCCTTTTTAGCAGGAATAGTAAGAAAATCTGTTTCTCAGAAGCTTATTTCTGTGTAAGCTACGATACCAAGAGATAACAGAAGCAATCCCACTCTCCAAAACAATCCAAAAAAACCACATTACAACCCACAGACAAACAAAAAAAGCCAACCAGGATTCCTTTTTATGCAGTGGTCCATCCTATCTGACAAAGGGCAACCATTTGACTTTTTTTCCAGTGATGGAACCCAGCTCAGACTCACCTAAGAGTGTGAAGGAGTGCTTGTGACAGTCCCCAGCAAGGAGGTAGCTGCAGTCCCCAGCAAAATTGTACAAGGAACCATCAAATGTTTTGATGTGATCATTCCCAAAAAGGCTGCAACGGGCATCTGATGACTCCTGAAGTGAAGCACCTGATAACCCTGGGTATCAAAACAACATTAACTTGCAATTGAAAGCAATCATTTTGCACTTCAGGAATTTCCCTGCTGGAATTTATCCCCATTGATGTCCTGGTATCTTCTAGGCAGACTGTAAAGCTTGCATAGCAGTCCATAGGATCACAGCTTTTTTTTATTATTATATGCATTACAGAAATGCCTTTTTTTTTTTGCTTTATTTCCCCCAGCCCAAACCTTGCATGGGTAACTTAAGTCCTGATCCTCTGAGGAAAGCCATGTGTTTATTTATTTATCCCTGCAAGCTCCCTAAAGCCTATAGGGCACTAGGAAAGCTCCATATCTCATTCAGTCCAACATCCCTGAATTCAGGGAGTGTTTGGGACTCAACACATTGCCTGTTTCAAAGCAATCAGACAAATGGAATGACTTTATTGATGCCTTCAGCATGGTGAGAATAATCCTTGAGTCACTACAAAAAGGAGAAGGGGGGCTTATATCTCACAAAAAAATAGTGAAAATATATTCTGGTCCACACCTGTTTCCTTACCTGTGATCACAGTGGCCAGCAGTAGGTTGGTTTGCAGCACTGTCAAGAGGAGCATCTGTTAAAAAAACACAGAGACAGTTTAGAATATTTTTAGTTTCAGACAGTCTGTTTCACAACTCCTCATCACTTTTTATCCTTTCTTTGTAATAAAAATTATTATTGAGGTTCTGCAACATTCCAGAAAGCCATTCTCCATGCAGACAGTGGTGGCAATTCAGCTGCCCTCCATCCTGCTTTAACTAGGCAATCTAGGAGAGTTATTAATTATTCCTTGCCCCCATTTTCACTTGTCATGGCAGGGAAGTGAACCACCTCAATGGGAAACGCAACCCAACAGACAATTGCCTCAGTTAACACCCTGCACATGAAGCCCTTCAACACACAGCATTATTTCTCAGCCAGCCTGGTGTGAAGAAGCAACCCAGACTGGCTCAGCCAAGCTGGCTCCAGTAGAAGTCACCTCTGCAGCACAAGATCTGCACCCTGCCTAAATATCCTCACAGGGAAAGAAAGGACAGGTCTTGCTTGGCAGACCATTGTGATCATATAATCCACTGATTTGGGGGTGATAACAGGCTTGAGATAAGGGGTGAGAAGGAAAGAGAGGAAATCCTGCAGAGATTAGAGACCCAGGGTAAAAATTTTCATTCAACAAAATCAGCATCGCCTCCTCCTTTCTACAACCAGAATGCCAGTCTTTGTTTTCCACCTCCAGGATGACCAGGCCTTTAAAAAGAATAATTAATAATTATTGGCATGCTGATGGTGAACTACATGGGTTCTGTGGCAAAGCATCAACAGTTAAGGCTGAAAGCTGCAGAAAGCTCCATCTAAGGGAATTAATTTGAGTGATCATATAAGCAACTAGAGAGGCTTTAATATACCAAAGTTAATATATTAATGCCTGAAGACCACATGCACCTTTTCCTAAAGGAAGCCTCCAATTAAAGACTAGAATGCATTTTGCAAAGACAAATTGAGATTTCAGGTACAGATACACACTTCTTATTGCTGTTAGTTATGTAGGTCCAACTCACAGCCACATAAATAAACATCAAGTTTGATTTATTTACACAAGACAGGAAAAGAAGGATCCATTCTGTAACTCAGTCTGATATAATGCTGCAAATCCCAAACTGACATAAGGCTGCAAGACAGCTCAGAAGTGGCAACTGCATGGGAATGACACTACAAAGAATGGTGAAGAAAACAGTAGGCATTATTATCAGACTACACACTTGCTACTGTATTTTTGGTGCATGCAAAATGTTATTGGGATGAATCAGATACTGCTGCTCTTTGTTAACCCTCTTGGTTTACAAAGCAGGCAGAGAAAAAAGGCAAGGGGTAAATCCCTTCCAACTCCCACTCTGTTCTGTGCTGCAGATGGAGCTTCCCCAATTCTAACAGAGCAGGTGCCACTAACTAATCAAAATACAATCCAGTAAGAGCTGCCAGGACAAAAGCCTCTACAGTTTGATCACTGGTTTAATTAGAAATGAATGTACCTTCTTCTGTGCGAGACTCCTCTTGCACAAGAGCAAGAAACTCCTCCAGTTTCCACCTCTAGCCTACACCACCATTGTTCCCCTGGTGCTTCAGAAGTCCAGACTGGAATGGCTTTGGTCTGAAATCTCTTGTTTTTGTACAAGCCAGGAACTCTTGTCCATTTAAGAGGAAAGATAAAAACGCAGACGTCACATCCGCCTGATTCTCAAGACAATAGATTAAATTGCTATCGTGGAAATCAGGCACTCTTAATTGCCAGGAAGGTACAATGAGGGGAAATAGTTTTAAAAACTGACAGATAAAGTCTTTGAAATACATTTCACATGTGTATGTGTGGCAAATCTCACTGGCTGAGCCAACAGGCAACATATTTATTTGACAGAACATTATTCAAAAGGAATAGTAGGATGCTCCCCATCTCAAAGGCCATGGAATCATTAAGCCTTTTTTCCTAAAGAGGAAAAAAAAAATTCAGAGCTAGTAATGCCCTGGGTTTATTCTCTAGGTGCAAACATACTTGAATGTTGCCACTTTCTATCAGAGCAATGCATTTGAAATGTTCCTCTGGAACAGCACCTCCTGCTCTGCCTGCAGAGTGGGCACCAAATTCATGGGCATGTGTAGAGCACCGAGCAAAAACACAGTTTGTTTCTTATTATTTACATTGCTGAAGGATACATTAATCATTTTAATATACCAGGAGATCTTTTTTTTTCTGTACACTGAAGCCATGCTTATGTATCCTGAGTGCCAGTAGGACACATCTCTGGAGCTCTGCCAGGCTCCTTTCCAAGCTGCTTTGCCTCCCTTTCTATCTTCTCTATCATTTATTTTTAATACACACTTCATATTATCAATCTAATGTACTAACTTCAAACCTCTCCTCTTCAGGTGCTCTGAATTAAAAGACACTCTGAAATACCACAAATCAAGACCAATCCCTCAAAGTCTCACTCAGGGCTTTTCAGGAACTCTGAGTCTTCACATAAAGGTGTGAAGACCAGGGTGTGTCAAGTCTTACTTGGCTTTCCATGTCCCATTCCTCATATTTTCAGTAACTACCTGGATCAACAAATGTTTAAGGAGGCAGCACACTGCATTGATCCCAAAGAGATGCTCCCTAAACCTGTCCTTATGGGAATGCCAGCACTCCTCAGCACAGGGGGAATTACTCTATTACCATGGTCTCTTGTCATCTTCTCAGTTCTAATCCTTTCATTTCCTGAGCCCCAAATAAGCCACTTCATTTGGCAACTTCCTCTTGCAAATCTAAATCCAGCAGGGCTTTGATTCGTCCTTTTTCATTTAGCACATAAGGAAGGTAGAGTGAGAATACCTGGAAAAATTCCTTAAAAATGAGAACAATGCTGGATCAGATTAGCCAGACATTGTGACACTTCTTAAGCATGTTAGTGACCTTGGGAAACATAACAAACAAAATTAATTGAGATAAACACAAAGAACAAACTTCCTTTTTTTTCATCCTGGTCCTTTTTTCTCCCCCAAAAAATAAGGAAATGGTAACTAAAGAGTGCATTTATTAATTGATATTGTGCATTGTTCCTACACAACACTTAGTGATGGTTGGGCATTTCTGACATGTAACTTTCCAAACAGTACACCTGAGACATGGGAGAAAATATTTAAACAGCTATGAAGTGTTGCCAAAAAACCATCTATAGTCCTTTATTGGAAACAGCACAGGAAGGACTTCTGAGAAAATCTATCCATAATCTGTTTGTCACTGCTTTGTTCAAATACCAGGCTGCATGCAACAAGTCCTGGCCCTGCTACAAGTATGTTTGAATTGATTAAATTTGTCCAAATGCATGGCTGCTGAAATGTCTTTAGCTGAGACCATGTAAATAAGGAGTATCCAACACTTCTGGGCTGCAGGTCTGTAAAACAGTTGCAGTAACAATTCACCTTGTGACTCTGTAGATTCAGTAGAATAATTAATTACTAAATGAGCCAGTCACCCTCAGAGAGAGCTCCAAATCTCAGATATGAAAAATGTCCTCTGTTGGTCTCTTCACTTTTAATCTGAGGTTTAATCAAGTAAAATGAATGCATGCATGTGCAAATATACACCAATACATGCACCCACATGCATATACCCACTAATTAAATTTGTCCTGGCAGGAAAATATTAATATACTGAGAAAGGAGGGAAGATAAACAGGAACAGCCAAAAGATGGGAAATATCCTCTTAGTGTGGGGAGACAGATGAAAATAAATAGAGGAGAGAAGCCTTCTTTCTCATGTGTGTGTTCTTACAAAAAAAAAAAACAAAAAACAAAAAAAAGTTCCGATTTTGAAACACCTATAAGTACCTGTGATTCTAGCCCTAAATCACAACTGATTATCCATATAAAGCCAGGAATTTCAGCATTTATGGCAACTGAAACAGGAGCCACAGTTTCCCAGGTGAGAATTAGAAAGCCTGAGTGGTTATTTTTGCAGAGTGAGGCTTTNAAAAAAAAATTCAGAGCTAGTAATGCCCTGGGTTTATTCTCTAGGTGCAAACATACTTGAATGTTGCCACTTTCTATCAGAGCAATGCATTTGAAATGTTCCTCTGGAACAGCACCTCCTGCTCTGCCTGCAGAGTGGGCACCAAATTCATGGGCATGTGTAGAGCACCGAGCAAAAACACAGTTTGTTTCTTATTATTTACATTGCTGAAGGATACATTAATCATTTTAATATACCAGGAGATCTTTTTTTTTCTGTACACTGAAGCCATGCTTATGTATCCTGAGTGCCAGTAGGACACATCTCTGGAGCTCTGCCAGGCTCCTTTCCAAGCTGCTTTGCCTCCCTTTCTATCTTCTCTATCATTTATTTTTAATACACACTTCATATTATCAATCTAATGTACTAACTTCAAACCTCTCCTCTTCAGGTGCTCTGAATTAAAAGACACTCTGAAATACCACAAATCAAGACCAATCCCTCAAAGTCTCACTCAGGGCTTTTCAGGAACTCTGAGTCTTCACATAAAGGTGTGAAGACCAGGGTGTGTCAAGTCTTACTTGGCTTTCCATGTCCCATTCCTCATATTTTCAGTAACTACCTGGATCAACAAATGTTTAAGGAGGCAGCACACTGCATTGATCCCAAAGAGATGCTCCCTAAACCTGTCCTTATGGGAATGCCAGCACTCCTCAGCACAGGGGGAATTACTCTATTACCATGGTCTCTTGTCATCTTCTCAGTTCTAATCCTTTCATTTCCTGAGCCCCAAATAAGCCACTTCATTTGGCAACTTCCTCTTGCAAATCTAAATCCAGCAGGGCTTTGATTCGTCCTTTTTCATTTAGCACATAAGGAAGGTAGAGTGAGAATACCTGGAAAAATTCCTTAAAAATGAGAACAATGCTGGATCAGATTAGCCAGACATTGTGACACTTCTTAAGCATGTTAGTGACCTTGGGAAACATAACAAACAAAATTAATTGAGATAAACACAAAGAACAAACTTCCTTTTTTTTCATCCTGGTCCTTTTTTCTCCCCCAAAAAATAAGGAAATGGTAACTAAAGAGTGCATTTATTAATTGATATTGTGCATTGTTCCTACACAACACTTAGTGATGGTTGGGCATTTCTGACATGTAACTTTCCAAACAGTACACCTGAGACATAGGAGAAAATATTTAAACAGCTATGAAGTGTTGCCAAAAAACCATCTATAGTCCTTTATTGGAAACAGCACAGGAAGGACTTCTGAGAAAATCTATCCATAATCTGTTTGTCACTGCTTTGTTCAAATACCAGGCTGCATGCAACAAGTCCTGGCCCTGCTACAAGTATGTTTGAATTGATTAAATTTGTCCAAATGCATGGCTGCTGAAATGTCTTTAGCTGAGACCATGTAAATAAGGAGTATCCAACACTTCTGGGCTGCAGGTCTGTAAAACAGTTGCAGTAACAATTCACCTTGTGACTCTGTAGATTCAGTAGAATAATTAATTACTAAATGAGCCAGTCACCCTCAGAGAGAGCTCCAAATCTCAGATATGAAAAATGTCCTCTGTTGGTCTCTTCACTTTTAATCTGAGGTTTAATCAAGTAAAATGAATGCATGCATGTGCAAATATACACCAATACATGCACCCACATGCATATACCCACTAATTAAATTTGTCCTGGCAGGAAAATATTAATATACTGAGAAAGGAGGGAAGATAAACAGGAACAGCCAAAAGATGGGAAATATCCCCTTAGTGTGGGGAGACAGATGAAAATAAATAGAGGAGAGAAGCCTTCTTTCTCATGTGTGTGTTCTTACAAAAAAAAAAAACAAAAAACAAAAAAAAGTTCCGATTTTGAAACACCTATAAGTACCTGTGATTCTAGCCCTAAATCACAACTGATTATCCATATAAAGCCAGGAATTTCAGCATTTATGGCAACTGAAACAGGAGCCACAGTTTCCCAGGTGAGAATTAGAAAGCCTGAGTGGTTATTTTTGCAGAGTGAGGCTTTGCCATTCCAGAAGGGAGCAAACACAGACCCCGTGCTGCTGCTTTGAGAAGCAATTTCACCCCTCTCCCCTTCGTGCAGCACGACAGAAACAATACTTTGTGTATTTGCATCACAAGCATGTAAGCAAGGATAAATTAATTAACATCCTCTGCTCCACGCACAGGGCTGGTTTAGGGCCCTGGGAGATTTGCTAATTAAGAAGTTTACTAATGACAGACTTCCTGAGATGCTCCTGAACAAGCACGGGTTTCCTTTCAGGGTCGTGACTGTTATAAAATGCCCAACTCAGGAGTCCAGAAGGGAGCAAACGTTCAAACAGTGTTCTGTGTTCAAGGCTGACCCCTGTAGGTTTGTCCCAAATTAATTATTTTTCAAACAAGAACAGCGCCAGGGGTTCATTTAACATTTCAACACAACTGTTAGCCAACTGTTCTGAGAATTAAAGCCACACCATGCTAAAACCTGTCGCTGTAACTTGGGTTTCTGCTAGCCCAGGCTTCAGACAGCACGGTCAGAAATTTAAGAAACATCTTTTACCATGTTTTCTCCACATCCCTTCCTGGACAATGAGTTCAAGACAATTCTCCACCACTCCTTTTTAAGTTCAATGAACTGAGCTCCCAGGTTACCTCTCTAAAGTGCATTTCTCCCCATTTTTTATGGTTTTCATGGCTCATCTCAAATTCCAGATACCAGAGCTAGGGCCAGGTTTAAATATTTAACACTGCTGCTATTCCTAGAATGCAGCATCATCCATATCCCTTCCCCCCTCACCAGCATCTCATACCACTTCAGCAGTTTAAATAGCATAAGGCAGAGATAAATACTATGAATAATCAGAAATAAAACACCTCAGAAGGGTAAACTATCATTTGGCAACATATAATCAACGTGATGGGCACTCAGTTGTTGGTGTGTTTTCTACTCACATAAATGATGGTATGTCAAATCTTAAAAGTGCCTAAACACCTTTATGCATGCATTATTGCATTAATACAATTAAAAATACAATACAAAGCCAAAGTTGTGATCTCACTGAAGATTTGTAAGGTTTGTAGGACACTATGTGTTTTTCATAAACCCACCAAAATTCATTAAGAACACCTCAAGCAGCATCATGTAAATATTAATCTATCAAAGAAAACAAAGCAGATGCAAAAGGTTGTGAACAGTGAATTCCACTGAACTGCAGAGATGCCAGCTCATTAATAATAGGGTGTTTCTGAAAGTCTTCACCAGGAAGGATGATCTTGGTCCCTTAAGGTTGAAATTTAGCCTATGGAAATTTCTTGCATTACCTTAAAAAAAACCAAAACAAACAAAAACACACACACATATATAGATATATATAAACATATCTATAGAAACATATAGATACTATCTTAATTGGTTTTGGAAAGGAAAGAAGTCACACCCATACAAAATCTATTTCACTCGTTTTTGTAATGCCAAGGAAGAACCAAGTCCAAGGCAAAGCAGACAGCTGAGACAAAAATCCCATGCTTGTCCCTCTGAAAGGCTGATTTACCCCAGTACAAGACAGAGCATGTTACTCATTGTGGAGGACAATTAAGTCCCAGAAACTTTCACTGCTCTGCTGGGAACAATTGACACCATTATGTGATCAACAAATCTGTGTCTTAGGCGCATTCCCCACCACCACCCTTTTTTCCTGCAATCATCCAAGATAAGCACAAAGAGTAGAGAAAAAAAAAAAAAGGAAAAAGGCTCAGATGGTGAAATTTTCCTCCAGTTCCTGCTTTTTCCTCATGTATTGGTATAGGTACATATCCTTAAATCACAAGACAAGGTGTCAATCACAAGACATCAACCACAATACAAGGACTCTGAAATTCTAGAATATTAATTGGCTCTTTCATGTGCTTTTTGATCTTTTTCTACCATCAAAGATTAGCATTTATAAGATTTTCTCCAGAAACATGATGGGTAGAGCCTTCAAGATGAAAACCAAAGCTGAGACATTCACAAGAATTCCCAATCCCCACATTTAACATCCAAATAAATGATAAAAATCTCCAAATACTCTACCATTCCAAAACATCATCAAGCAAGTTGACAATACAGATAATACATTGGAATCACAGAATATCCTGAGCTGGAAAGCACCAAGGATCATGGAATCAGCCTGATGTCACCCTAATCCCCTACAACCCTTTGTGCCCAACCCATGAGACACCTCACAGACCAGAGGTAATGGACTGTGTGTGTCCCCACTGGACTGTTCCTAAAACTATGGAACTTCATAGAAATTGCATTAAAAATTAAAAATACCCTCTACATCTGACCTGCTTAAAAAAAAAACAAAACCAAAAAACAAACCACACCAAGTAGTCCAATCTTTTTCCATTTGGCATGGGACAAGAACTGTACAAAACTGGCTTTTGAACATCTCAAAGCTGAGAGATATTCTGAGCTCACCATTTTATGAGCCCATGCAAAAGATTTTATCTTCAGAAGCACAATAAAAATACAGGCTCTTGTTTGTGTGTTTGAATAACAAAATCATGGCCATAAATTGTTCAGAAAACACAAAACAGTTGAAAATTAGGTTTCCTGTCTCTGTCCAACAAAAGCAATCAGAACATATTCCTTTCTCCTTCTCTAGCTTAGCAGAAAAATCCATGGCATTCAAAGGAATGGCACCTGAGGATATTTGCAAGCATGAATATATCTGTATGTTTTATTGGCTTTTTATTTCTGTTCACATCCTTCTGGGTCAACCCCAAACAGTTCTGGAAGTCCCCAGGCACCTGAGCTATGGATCCCAGTCTGCCAGGCTTTCTGGAGGACAGACCCAGGAAAGGAAAGGAGTTTATTATTTTATTATTTAAAGAGGAAATAAAAATATCTCCATTTTAGACCCTTAGGAGCACCTACAAGGCCAACATCCCACTATGCTGCACAAACCTAGGACAAAAAACTGTCCAAACCAAAGCATCAGTAGGAAAACCACAGAAAAAAGGTTTGAGAGAGTAAGTTATGCTAAAAAATTACACAGCTCATTGAGCAGACCTCAGCATGGCTTGGGAAACTCTAAGTTCAGCTTTCAATATTTTAACACTACTTTCAGCTATTTGTAGCTTCAGAGTCTAAAATGTGTAACTTGAGTTAAAGCAAAAAGGGCTGTTCAGAAAAGGCAAAGCAAAGCAAGCATTCCTCATGGAAAAGCTGAAAAACACTGGAATTTCCAGTAACTAGAACCAGCAACATTCAGACTGGCATTGGGAACTACAAAACTGCCAAACCACAGATTTAATCCCTCCAGACACTTAAAAACATCCAGCTGCCATATTTGCTAAGCACCAGAAAACATCTCATATGATGTTCTATTACATCCAAAGCTCTGTGTGCCACTAAACTATGGAAGGGCTCTGCTTTGAAGGTGGTTCTGGGGCACAAATTCACACTGAGCTCCTCCCTGTGGGACCAGGATTTTTCCAATCTCTTGGCTTCTGCTGGGAATTAACAGCACTGACAAGTAAAACTCAAAATTTCCTAAGGATATGTACTTAAAGCCTGGTTTTCAGCCTGGTTTAAACTTTATTTATATATATTTCTTAATATATATTTAATTCTTCAAGCAGTTTTGACCAGATCATGGGGGTTTATGTGCTCCCTCAGCAGCCTTGGGGGAAGAGGGGATCTTGTTCCCAGAAAAGGAAACCTGAAGCACCCACTCTGCAGTTACCAGCATTGCCCCACTACAAACCAGTCCATGTCTGGGTTTTTTCCCCTGACTGTAGTTTGTAAACAAAGGAGGGATATTTAACTCTGCTACTGTTCCCAAAATTATTTACATATGAACAGATTTTTTTTTTTAATGCTCCATCTGGAAAATCAGACATGGGATTTGCAAAGTTCCTGTCCTGCCTCCTGATCAAAGAGGGAGAAGCACAGACGTGCAAAGTCTGGAAATTCCCATTAGATGTGTAAAACTCCACAATCTGGTGAGAACTGAACTAAGAAGGGGGGAAAATAGATAATTTTGCATTTCCAGAAAGTTTTTATCCCAGTTTGGGAGGCCTCCTGAGAACCCTAGGAGTCTAATTAAGCAGCACACTGAAAAATAAGGGAACTGGGGCAAGGGAACAGATGGATACCTGAACCAGAGGTGCCACAGGCACATTGCACCTTCTGAAGGTCTAGAATTTTCCAGTGACAATGCCAGAAAGGCTCTGAGCAATTCAGGAACCACAGCTCCTGTCAAACAGTACCACAGCGTCCCTTCTTATTAATTAATTTGCTTAACAAGTAATGCACCAGGAGAACAAGGAGGACTTTGAAGGACTCGTGGTGGGGACAAAGGAAGGCTTGTGAACATCCCCAGAAATGCCACTCTAGCATGCAGGAAGACAGATCAGATATGGATGTTCTGCACAGAATAATGCTTCCAGCTGTTCTCAGTCTGGTTTTATCTGGTCACTGCTGAATTGTACTGAGGCTGAGCAGTTCAGCAACATCAAAAAATGCAAATACTACTCAACATTTATCCTGACAAAGATTAAAAGGTGTGATGGGCAGGGTGATCTGCTCAGACCATCACCTTGTCAGGGTAAAATAGGATTAGGATGGTGGCTTGACTGAAGGGACTGCCAAGGACATGGACAGAATTTTTCACTAATTTCTGTGCTCCTCCTGTCTACCAGGAATTTTTATTCCATATTTTTCACACACTGCAAATGATTTGGAGCTGACACTTGGTGCTGTTTTCAGTTTGTGCAGCTCTTAAAGTGGGCACTGGGTCAACAACTCTGCCTTACAAACAGCATCAGCACCTTACCACACAGAGAATAAAAAAATCCCTAAAACAATAAAGTCAAAACTGAGCTCTGCCACACCAGTGAACCTGTCAAGTTTAATCCTGTGGAATGGAGGGCAGGTAAAGCCTTTGCAAGTGATGAAAGACACATTCATACCTAGGCTAGAGTTTACAGCCACCAAGGAGCTAATCACACAAGTGACATAAATCCTAGTCTAGACAAAGCTTTGTACACTGAAAGGAGTAAAAATACAGTGCTATGGTATGAAATACAGCTTCACACCCTTCAATAATGAATGCTGGGGCTATTTCAGAGAAGATTTTAAGCAGCAGAGGGTCATGCTCGCTTTCCCCCTCCTTGTAAACACACCAAGAGCCCCTCAGATAACATCTACCAAGTGACTCACAAAGGTCGTTTGGCATATTTGTGTCCCAACATTTTGTTAACTATTGCAGTGAAAACACGATTGTCCACACCCATATTTTCTAGCAGTGCTTTACAGCCTCAATACCAGACCAGCCAATGCCCCTGATTCCTGCACTCTGCTCATTTTAACCAATTAACACATCCTAGGATGCCCCATGTGGGAAATAAACTGTTGCACTAAGCAAGAAGAGGGAACACAGCAGATGAAGAAACAGGAAAAGAATGAGCACAAAACCAAAGCACTACATGTCCCACACAGTCACTGCCAGGAAGCCTGGGACTCCAAAATAGCCAGAGTTAAAGGAGTATCCTCAATAACTCCCTTCAAAAAATGCATACATCTGTACAAAACAGCAATTTTCAAAAATCCTTGTTCACAGAAAGGTAAGGATGGGCAGCAATAATTTTTTTCCCAGTGTTAAAGAAATCTCCAAACTCAGTGCCTAACAAGGTGCTATAAATGCCATCTGCTGAGAAGCAAGAAATGTGGAGTTACAGATTGCTTTGTGGGGAGATGGATATTTTAAATCCACCCTGCTCCATGGGAAGTAGGAATAAATCTAAGCTTCTCTTGCTGGAGTTGGAGAGGCTGCCCAGCAGTCATCTCTGGCCTTAATAAATCCCTTCTGCCAGAGTAAGAGCAGAAGACAGAGCAGGGAGAGCTCAGCACCCCAAGCTTTCCAGCCCAGCTGGGTTGGCTGGCAGGAGGGACAAGTCCTGGGAGCTTTCCCATGCCAGGACTATTCTCCCTGGCTCCTCACTTTCCCTACTCTTCAGCCAAGTGTGTTGTTCCCCTTCTGCAGCTCCTGCTGCCACAGAACCAGTCTTGCTGTGGGAAGTGTCTTGGCACACCTTCAGATAGGAGGAAAACTCCCTTGCTGTCAGGCACGAGCCCCTGCAGCAAGGTGAGGCCAAGTCTAGCAAGGGCCAGATTAAATCTGAGGTTTATTAATTCCCATTTTGAGCAGAGGCTTTGCTCACTACACAGCACTAACTTTGGCAGCCCAGGATGTGCCAGGGTGAGGCTGCTCTGAAGCATGCCTCTATCTGCTATAATCCCAGATCACATGCTGGTGTATTAAGATAAAAATGTCTTTGAACTTTTAAACTTATTCCCCTGGATTTCTTTCTGGTACTGATTCAATGCTGATACTAGGATCAATGTGATAAGAGAAGGCAAATTACATTATTCTAACTGTGCAAACACAATTCTAGCTGGTTTGGGGGAATATTTCATCAGCACTTTTAACTGTGAAGTTTTAAAATTACAAGAACACACCTGGATTTGCATCCAGTGGAAAACTACCTACTGGGCTGCTGCTAGCTGTGCTGAGGAGCCCTTGAAATGAAAACAAACCAACCACAAATCACACTAATGGGAAGGCTGTCACTTCTGGATTCAACCCTAGGAATGAAATATAATAGGAGAAAAGAAATATTTGCTTTAGTCCCAGACACAGAAAGTAAATCATCTGCAGAGAGAATGACATTCCTCTCCTCCCCTTCATCCCAAACTAGAGATCAGGTCTACTGACATGAATAAAAGGAGAGAGAAAAGAAAGAAGAGACAAACCCATGAAACAACAAACACAACAGCTGTATATTCCTTGCAGATTATACATATCGATTAAATACATGAGAAATATCCAGGAGATCAGACACCTCAGCTGCCAATTTTCCACAGATTCCTCAGAGAAACTGGGGTGGGGGTATTCCATACAGAAGGTATTTCATGAAACCATATACATGAACATCTGAGGATTGAAATAGTCTCAGTTTCCTGACCTAGTATCTCAAGCTGGACACCTAAGAAATAGAAAGTCTCCTACCCTGGGCTTGAAGCTCCTCAAAAAGCACAATTCCCCCTCTCCATTCCCCAGCAATTCCTGACCCAGGTCACAGCAGCCAAGGCAAAGAACTGCTCCCACTTAGGTGTATGACCCCTGACTTTGAAAGGATCAGAACATATCAAATGGCAAAAAAACCTACTATGGTATCCATCCCAAATATCACCTCATTGCAGTGAGGATTTTAGCTTTGTTTTTAGATCCTCTAACCCCAGCAGGATCAAACACTTGAACAACACTTATTTAGATGCCAAAATGAACAACTTGGAATTACATGTGGAGACTTTTTGAAATAATCCAGGTACTCAACTAGGATGTGGGACTTTCCTAAAAGTTTTGCTTCCAAGTGGCAGCTGAGCAGTGGAAAACCCAGCTTTGACACACTGGTTAGTTCTGTGGTTAGAAAAGAATAGCTGTGTAGTCAGATCTCACAGCTTTCTGAAGAATATATTCCAGTCATCCAGAGCTCTGGTATCTGGCAAATCTTCAATATCACATACTTGCTGACTATCCTAGTGTGCTCCAGGATAATGCTGAATTATGAACCCAGCCCTTTGCACAAAGTGTTCCCCTATTCTTTTCAAAAGCCTTCCCTCCTCCACCCACAAAGTTAAAGAAGCAATTCAAGCCCTGCTGTGGAAATAAAAAGTTTGTGTTTCAGCTCAGAGGAGTGCAATGCAGGGAGAACAGAATTTTATAGAGAAAAAAGGGGATAAACTAGCAGCTCTGATGAGAAATTAGAGCAGGGAGGGTGCTGAGGCTACATGGAAAAAAAAAAAGCTATGTCTCATCCTTTCCATACAAAGGATTGAGAGCAGAATTCTCAGGAAATGACACTTTCAGGCAGAGTGACTCTTGCTATGCCCTAAACTGCAACCTCAAGCCATCCCACAGGGAATATTCTTACTGCTGGCATGTGACAGGCATCAGGATACCCATGCCAGGTGAAAGGGTGCTATTCTGCTGGGAAAAGCCTGCTGGTCTCTTAATTTCGAGGTGCAGCCACAGTAAATCCACTGTTACAACTGCTGCCACACTCGATTGGTTCCTGATCTACTTCCATTCCTGTCTCTCCACTACCTTTTATGACTGCTAAAGCCACAAAGGTAATCTTAAAGAAAATCAAACACCCTTTTCAGATTTTTTTCTGTGATTTGCCTCGACATAAAGGTATTTAACAGAATCTTCAAGCTTAGCAATTCTAGTTAAGTCCTTAATTCCAAGTATAGAAACTTAAATTCAGATATCCACACATGTGAGTCATTGCTGAGCATTGTTAAGAGATCCTTATTTTTAATGAGAGCAAAGCCCTATGATTTCAGTACATCTGAGCACTACAGCCTAAAGTCAATACCAAAGTCTGAGACTGAACAAAATAAACCCTCTCTTGCTTTATATAGAGCTGGCAGGTTAGAAATTCCAGCCAAACATTCCCTCAAGTTTCTATGAGTCACACCAAACACTGGTTACCTTCATGGCAACAAGTTTTTAAGCAAGTAATGGAAGGTAAAAATAAAACCACTAAAAAATAATTAAAAAAAAAAAAAAAAATCACAAATCCACAAAGTTTATGCAAGACCTTTCCCCACACTTAACTAGACATGTCAGGTTTTTACAACCTATCAGAGACCATACCTAGACAGAAAAAACAGGTTCATTTTGTGCACAGGTGTATCCAGGTTCAGATAAACAATAGGTTATTTTCAATTGTCAGGAACAACTTGACTTGCTCTAAATCAAACTCCAATATCAATGGACTCCCAAGGAACCACACAAAGCCCCCAGACAAGTAGGATCATGGTATTCTATTAGAAAAGTGATTTATTACTTGGCATTTCTTGATGATTTGGAGCCATTAAGAGACCAGAAGCACATGCCAGTTTTGAGACACACCTTGCAGTCTGCCTCTGCCTGCTGGCATTTGAAGACTTGGTTGTTAGAGCTAAAAATTCCACTCTTTCCCAAGACTCTCTAAAAGGTTCTACTGCTCCTATAGTTTTTTTCCTCAGCTCTGGATTATCCAGGTCTGGGTCCCTTTTATTTCAAACCTTTATCCTCCCTATGATCTGAAGGGATTACCCCTCCTTCCTCCATAAGGATTTTTCACAGGCTTTATTAGAGCAGTTCAAATATTTTTAGAAAATAAGAACACCTAGTCTAGCTCTGAGAAAGCACACCTTCAGCTATCTCAGAAGATTCTGAAGAGGAAAGAATTCCCCCCTGTTTCAGCTATACTAATTATTAAGATCCTTCCCCCTCAGTACTATGGTTATGCACAGTATAAATATAATTTCAAATTAAGTAGCAAGATGAACAGGATGACTTCTTAAATCAAACCCAAAGGATTTTAATTATGTCAATGCAAAATGAACCAAAACAATACAATGATGCTTATTTACAACCTTTTTGATTTCTCAGGTGGCAACTTATTTCAGAAAATATTACAAGATTTCAGATAATAAAATAAACAAAACTTCAGACATAGAGAATGCAAGGCTAACAAAAAGTGAAAAAAAAAAAAATCCAATAATGCACATACCACTTCTAAGGAGGTTTTCAGTCCTTACTTCATTTGATAGCTATGAAAGAGATAATCTTCAGTTATGCCTCACCTTGACCCTTGTTTTTATCCACCAGTTTCATCAGAGGTTTAATCAAAGGAGGCTGCAGAACTGAAGTTGTTAGTGCCAAATTTAAACCCATGCATGGGCTCACCAAACAATCAAAAGCCCAATAGTTTTACTCCACAATAAGAAATCTTGATGTGTTTTATCAATATAGGACATAAGTAGAGCAACAACCTTCAGAGGAAGATTTTAAGTTTAACAAAATTCAAGGTAAAGTTAAGAGAGGAAGAAACACAAAGCCAAGGCTTTAAAAACATCTCTTACTCCCTGAAAACCTTCCCACAGAAGCAAACCTTCCTGAGGGGTTTAAGTAATCATCATTTAATGAATGGTGATTGGGATTCAAGAAAGGTGTCAATCATCTCAAGGCAGTGTGATTCATAACAAGAAACACATGAGAATAATTGTAAGCTATAGTATAGCAAAGTAAATATGTGTATATTTACTTTATTATAAACATATAAACATGTTTACTTTACTATAAATATATTTACTTTACTCTATCCATCACATCTTGTCTTTGAGGAGAGGATGTTACCTTGCCCCTGATGGTATCATGTGGAAAAGGGAAAGCATGTTCAGCAGCCTGTTCCTTCTTGAATATCGTGCTTTGTTGCTGGATTTAATGAAAATACACTCACTGACAGAATACTGAGCAATCAGCTCAAATTTGGCACAACCTCCCTTTTCTAAACAGAATCACAGAGTTTCCCCACCTTGGATTTTATACCCTTTACCTATTCTAAAGAGAGCCAGTACATGATATATTGCTTTTCCATGTTATTTGCTGAACTCCTGAGATTCTTTTCCAGGAAATGGGGTGGTTGTTTTCATTTTACAATGCTTGAAACTCACAGATTGATTGCAGCAGTCTTATTTCTCACTCCTGCTCTGGAAGACACAGAATGGTTTGCCTCAAGCAGGTCTTGATGATCTATGCTTCTCTGTTTCCATCACTGAAATAAAAAAATAAATGCCCAAGATAGCACAGGCAGCAAAAGAATCGAAGCAGATGGATTTCAGCTCCCAAGATCACATCCATCACCTGTACAAAGTCTCCTGCAAGAGCTTCCCTGCTGATTTACATTTGACAACAGCAATTGTGATTGCTCAAAGGCTCTGAAGTGCTGAGAGCAGTGAAGGTATCCATCCTAGGATGCTTTTCATAGCAGCTGGGGCTAAATAAATGACATAACATGTTGCATATACTCCCTGGAGGCCTGCCCACAACACTTGGCCCTCCACTCTGACAGCATCAGAAACAAGCAAAGGTAAAGATGGCAGCACTGTATGACATTGCCATTATTCACCAAAGCTTGAGAAGATACTCAAGTACCTCCTGGTGATTTCAGAGATGAATGCTCACCTGCACTTTAAAAGATGGGTCCACAAAAAACACATTTTGTCACGGAACTTTCAGCATGTAAAATAGCTGAGATGGTTAGAAACCTCCTTTGCATTAAATGATAACCCAGCCCAACACCACTGGCAATTAAAGCCCTTAATGAAGCAAATTAAGTCCAAATAAAGCAATTAAGTTGAGAGTTTTCTTCCAGATAATAACCACAGGCCTCCTCTGGGGTGACCCATGCACTGTGGTCTAAAGCAGCAGTTCCCACCTGCAAACCCTGAACATCATCCAGGTCTGCAGGACAGATTTTATGAATCTAAAAAAGAGATGCTGGTGGAAAGGGGAAGTGATTTTTTTCCCAGGCTTCCCAAGCTGTGGAGCAATCTGTGGTGTGATCAGCAGGAAATGACCAGAGACCTCACGAGGAGACAAAGAGTCTGTAACCAGAAATATTTGGTTATTCTTGCTCAGTTGACCATCTCACAGAAGCTATTAAAGTCAATGACCTCACTAGAATGGCAAAAATAGACAGTTCATTTTGAAATATAGCTCCAATACCACTTTTTTTTTTTCCTCAGAGATCTCACATGACATCTTAAGAATTCACAGCTTCAAAGGAGTAATATTCAACACTGCAACTTCTATTCAGCAATATTTCCTCCTCAGTTCTCAAGACAGAAGAAACTGAAGGAAAGGAGAAGAAAATATGAGAAGAATTTAAGAACTGAATTGGAGTGGGGAGGGTAAGGAATAAGAAAGAGAAATCAATAGAATAAAACACAAAGTTCAATGCTAGAAGCAGCAATTTTTTAATGCACACACTTCAGGCAATGCACAGCTGCTTTAATTACTAAAGAGTGAAATGCAAGCTTAGAACCAAATCCATGTCTAGAAAATGAAGTAGAAAACAAACCCAGAAAACAAAATCAACCTTATTTAGTCCAACATTATTATTAGACCTGTGTTGGAATATATATTTAGATCAGGTCCCTCTGATGAGTGCTAGATCAGAATTAAAAATTATTGAACTTCACCTGCAAGTGCTGTGTGGTTATCCAGAAATAAAATCCTCTCTCTTGAAGACAGGGTGCTTAGGGAGGAGGTTACTCTGCAACAGCTTCTCTAAAATAGCCACTAAAAATTAAGTCCTGCTAATTTTCAGTGAGGACAGAGATTAGGGAGCTTTTTTGTGTACCAAAACTGATCCCAATATTGAGCCATTACTGCTAAAAATGAAAAGCATCTAGTGTTTGTTTTGTTTTGTTTTTAAATTTTCATGTATGTCTTTTTGGAGTTTTGGATAATTTTTGTACTTCTTGGCATTTGCATAAAGCAAGTGTATTTTCTTTCTGAGAGGGCAGGAGGAAGAATGTCCTGAAACATGTTTGCATAAATGAAAAATTGGAGGAAATATTGTTGAACATTACTTTTCCTGCTTTCTTAAATTGACTGAAAGGTAATCCCCCAGCATTTCAAAGCTCAGTTCCATAACTAATGTTTCTAGCTAGCTATGAAAAATATTTATACTTATATGTACAAAAGGATTTATAAATACAGTTAATTGAGATTCTGCCAGAGTGGTCAGATTACTTTGCACCAGAAATTTAAATTGTAAAATTACTAATGGAACCACAAATCTGATTAAAAATAATATCTTGACAATTTCCTAGGCATCCACCTGACAGCAGTGGGAAGAACAGCCTGAGAACCTCCCTAACCTGTGCCCTGTGGATCCATGAAACTGGGACTGCCAGGGGAATTTGAGGAAAACACCTGGAAACCCACCTCTGGCTGGAACAGAACAAAGAGCAGAAATATTTTCAGATTTGGAACCATTGCTACTAATCATGTTTAACAGGCATTTGGACAGCACCCTTAATACCATGCTTTAATTTTGGGTTAGCTCTGAAGCTAATGGTTGCTGTGGGTCCCTTACAACAGAAATATTCTATTCTATTCTATTCTATTCTATTCTATTCTATTCTATTCTATTCTATTCTATTCCATTCCATTCCATTCCATTCCACTCCACTCCACTCCACTCCACTCCACTCCACTCCACTCTACTCTACTCTACTCTATTCCATTCCATTCCATTCCATTCCATTCCATTCCTTTAAAGGGGAAATAAAAGCATCTAGAGAGACTCTTAAGACTGTTAGCTGTGGTTTCCTTGGCTGTCAGACACAGACCTGGAGCCATCTCACTCTTTTCTGACACTGCCTGCATTTCTCTCTCACATGTGCTAGAAAAACCAGGATTATTTTTCCATGACAGCCACAGCTGAGCCTCACATACCTGATTTTTAATCTGACACCTAGAAAGGTTTGCCCCAAGTCCCCACACACACCACAGTGCTGTATTATGGTGAGGGAGATGTGTCACATCCCAGGGCCCTGTGCTCAAGGACCTGCCTAACCTGCCAGCACCTCGACAGCAGCCACAGCCTGTGGCCCCACTCCTGTCCCCTGCTCCTAAAATAACTTCACCCCCACGTGCAGACACCAACATAGCAGTTAGATGAATCACCCTTGGAGCTGCACATGTGTCACAGCCATGATTTCCAAAGAGGCATTTTGCAATCTTTCAGAGTCACAGCATTTGTTTGGTAAAGCTTTGGTCTCCCATCCTCCAGTCATGAGCCTGCTCTCACACTGAAACCAGGTACAAGCACTGCTGCCTGCAGCATAAATGGGGGATTAAATGGTATTTTAGCTTGAAAAGGAGTTAAACCACGGGCTACACCTTCAGTGACGTCAAACTGCTGCTGTGAAAAATTAAGGGGCATCCAGACTGGTTTTTGTATTTCACAATTAAAAAAGCAAGTGTGCTCTCTTCTCCCTAAGTAAAATGATGACATATTCCACATCCCGGGATAGGCCAGGCTGGAAGGAACCACAGTGACTCATCTGGTGCCACCTCCCTGCTCCAGCAGGGCCAGCCCAGAGCACAGGGCACAGCATTGTGCCCAGAAGGGGTCTGGAATATCCCCAGGGAGGAGACTGCACAGCCTCTCTGGACAATCTGTGCAGTGCTCAGTCACTGCCCAGGGAAGAAGTTCTGCCTCATGTTCAGGTGGAACTTCCTGGGCATCAATTCCTGTCCATTCTCCCTTGTCCTATTGCCTGGCACCACCAAGCAGAGCCTGACTCCATCCTTTCATCATCCTTCCTTCCTGAAGGAGTTTACTTTCATCATTGGTAATAGTGAGGATGTCTGAATGGATGATTTTTTAAATTTTTGGAATTTTTGCCTTTTATCCCATGCATTTTACCTCAAAATTTGAAAATGATAACTGATCACGAAGTAATTTCATAAAGGTTCTTAAGTTCACATTGAGATTCTCCAGTAAAATGATAACTGTTTAGGAAACAAGTTCCTAAGAGCTTGAAATGGGTTCTTAAGTTCATATTGAGATTTTCCAGTTGCTCTCCTGACATTATCACTACTCATGCATCATACACAAATATCTCATGCCAAATATTTGCAAGGATCTGCCCAAATCTCTTTTAAACTTCTTCAAATCTCAGGTAAAAACAAACAAACAAAAAAAAAAGTGTTTTAAAAACACGGAAAATGAAGAAGTCTGGCTTTGGGGTTTCACTTCCAGATACCCCTCCAATTATAGCAGAACTAATTTCTAGTGAAATCCCCCAGGACTTTGTGGTTTCTTCAAAGTCTTTCCCTCGTGGCAGAAAGCAGACACACTTCCAGGATGCACAGATTTGCTCCCAGCATGAGTTCTTCCAGAATCTATCTGCTATGGATACCAAACACCAAACACATTTCTACCAGCACTGGAAAAAAGGCCAGTGCCTTCCACGTAGCGTTATCAGCATGTCTGACCCCGCGAGTCACCTCTGCTGTGACTCATTCCAGTTTGCAATGGAATGCCAGTCTTGGCTCTCCAGCTCCAGGACCAGCCTCTCCCTCACAGCCCCAGATGTGCAAGGAACCACTCACTCATTCCAAAATATTGCTGTGTTGAAATAAACCAAATTTGTTTGGAAAGGTGAGACCAAGCAGTAAGACACTTCGTGTTATGTTTCATGGACATTCTCAAGAGTTCAGAGTGACCCAGATGACATCAGCACAGGGCCTGTGGCTTCCTATTTCCTCTCAAAATCCATCCCCAACTCCCTGACAGCAGAGAAGTGATGTGTTTGTACAGCCCCAGCCCTCACCAGACACATCCAGCCCAGCATCACAGTCACTGTGAAGGAACAACCACTGAAGCAAAAAAGCAAGCAAACAACCTTTAGGGTTTTTCTTTTGTGTTTGGCTTGTACAGTCAGAGGTGTTATTTCTCTAAAAAGAACAAAATGTTGTTATTCTATTTCTCCTTTAACTGACACTCAAGAAATTTGTTAATCCCTGTCCTTTGGTGGAGAAACCTTTGTACTTTATCTTTCCACAGTTCCAACCGTTTATGCCTGACTTTTTAAGGGAGCTGAAACCTTTTAAAAGACCTGGAATTGTTTATGCAAAGAAGGCTAAACACCTCAAGCTAGCTGACACTAGTCCTTCCACATGTTCTTAAGGCAGAGTTATTGGGAAAACAGGTCAAGGAGGCAAGAAATTCTGCAGTACTTAGCAGAGAATCCCACCATCCTTTAATATAGTCAGGATAGAAACCCCTACTCTCCTTTGCCTTCCTATATTAATCAAAGGATCAGGGTCCTTTGGATTGTGCAGTCTGAGGAGAAGATCTTTCCTGGTGACAAGAAAATGCTTCTCCTCTTCACTATTGGCCCAAACGAGACATTCAGTTTCACATTTAAACAGGATAAAATAATTCAGCCTACCTGTAAAGTTCTACAGATAGTTAATGTTGTGGCTACATTATTAGAAGGGTAATTTTAAAAGGTTTCTGGTAAATTCTGATTTCTTCTTGGCAGCAATATCCTGAATTTGCTTTTCTCTGTGCCAGTAGGACAAAATAACACTTTAACCACCCAGCACAATTTTAAGTGCAGATAATAAATATTTCATGCAAAATGCCTATTATCCCATGCAAATACAAAGTTTCAAAATAATAAATCAGTTTGAACTACTTCTACAAGGGTCATGAAATTCCATTAGTGATTTCTGTTACACAGAAATTCAGTTGATTACTATCTCATTCCACTAGTCAGAGAAATTCAGGTGTGGTCAGAGTTGCATCTACCAAATCGTCACACCCTGGAAGAGTGAAACACAAATGTTCTCTCCAGATCCTTCATATTAAAAGGAAAAAAATAAAAAGAAAAAAAGCCACAGCTTTATTTTCATTCCATATTCTTGAGAATACTAAAGATGCACGAATGCATTTCACTTCCTCATAACTTAATTTGCCAGGTGAACGGGGAGAGTTTAATTTTTTACAGTCACAGGGGGTTTTCATCCAACAGGTTCATTTCTTGCCTCTGATCAAAAGGTTACTGCCCATGAATATTAATGAGAGTTGCTTTAACACAGTATAAGCATAACAAGCTTAATAATACAAAGGTAGGAGGAGAGTTATCCAAAGTTTTTCTGTGATCCTTAATTTTAGAAACTTAAGGGAAGCCATATTACTGATGCTAACTAACAGAATAAATTCTTAATGGCAAAGTGACAAAAGAAAACCAACCCAAAAGCCACACAAAAAACCAGTCCAAGCTCAAGACTGAGACACAGGACCTCCCCTTGCTCTGTTTCCAGTTATCACATTTATTAATTCCATCCTTGCTGGATCTATATTGCTGTGGCCAGCCTCCATCCCTCTGCTTCCCTTTATTTTATAGGAAATGTATTCCTGATTTGTAACCTGCTCTGGGAAGCAGCTGCCCAAGCCAGCGTCTCCCCCTCCGTATTGCCTCTGGAATGTGCTTGTATCTTATCATTTATTTTGGCAACAATAACTCCAACATGTTTTTATTTGCATTTCAGGATGGCTGTTCTGTTTTTACTGTTCTGCTTGGGTGTTTTTTTAACTCTCGATACCTGATGAATTTCTGATCCCACAGTACGAGCCCTCGGTTTTCATCCCCGAGCTAAAAATCTCAGGAGCTGAGTGCTGAAGGCCCTGTTACGATGAAAGGGAAATTCTTAGTTGAAATTTAACATGTTTTTTTCTCACAGCTGGGGTGACCTAAGGGCACGTGCGCAACCAGTTACCATGGATCTGCTGGCGGGCTGAAACTTACCCCGCCTTATTTTCCTAAAGTGGATGTTTGTAACTTCATACTGATATATTTGAAAGATTACAGGAGTTAAACTATGCTGTAAGTTTATCTTGCACGGGAAAACACCCATTTAAGCTAGACCGATGCATTTATTTTAAATTAAACATCCAGCAGAGGCCACAAAGGTGATGAGGGGTCTGGAGCATCTCTGTGGGAGCTGCGCCTGATTTATTAGTGAGAANGCCCGGCGGAGTGCCCGCGACACCCGGGCAGGGCCGCATTTAAGGAGCGGCGTCGGAGCGGGGGAACGTCGTCAGCGCGCCTGCAGCCGCCACCATGCCCGTCAAAGGAGGCACCAAGTGCATCAAGTACCTGCTCTTCGGNCAGGTGTCATGAGGATGGTGCCAGACTCTCTTCTGTGGTGCAAGGGAGCAATGGTCATCAACTAAAACAAGGAGTTTCGCCACAACACGAGGAATTTCTTTAGGCTAAGGNCTTCAACTTCATCTTCTGGGTGAGGCGGCCCGGGCCGTGCCCGCCGGGGACCGCGGGACGGGTGTGGGAGGGGAAGCGCCGGCAGCCGCCTTTTGTTCGCTGGAGGCACTGGAACAGGCTGCCCAGGGAGAGTGTGTGGCTCTCCCTCTCAGGAGATATTCCAAACCAGGAGACACTCCAAACCCCCCTGGAGATTATCCTGTCACCGCTCGGCTGCACTGGATAACCCCCAGAGATCCCCCCAGTCCTCAGGATTCCGTGATCCATGCAAGCGCGCCTCGGGTCGGGTCGGGGGCGGTTATTAGACATTAGGACGAAGTTTTTCCCCCAGAGGATAGCCGGGCACTGCCCAGGCTCCCCAGGGCAGTGCTCACAACCAACCCCAACCATGCAGGCACGCCGGCAGCGTTCGGACACCGCTGCGGGCACAGCTGGCAGAGGCTGCAGGTNTTTTTATTATTTTTTTTTTTTTCGTGCGCGGTTTTTTCCCTACTTGCTGTCCCCCCCGCCCCCGAAGGAGAGGGGTGGGAGGCCGTGTGCTCACCGCTTTATTTTTCGCGTTTTTCAGGTTTTGTCGTAAGGCTGGGTTGAGCGGGGAGGGGGCGCTGGGTTTGTGGCTAAAACAAACCCTGCCATCCCACGCTGCATCCCCCGGCACTCCATTCAGTCCTCGCCCCACAACTCCGTGTGCAGGTCGGGCTCCCCGCTGGCTTTGCCGGTGCCGGGGCTGTGCCCGGGGCGAGCCGGCTCCTCGCAAGTCGCAGCCCGTGCTTGTGGGGTGTGTGAACTCCTCGTGTTGGTGGGAGCTGCGGCTTCCCTTCGGGTGTAATCTCTCGGAGCAGACCAGCACCCGTTGAAGTCACATCCCCGCTGTGGTCCTGGCCCCTCTCCGCCTCGTCGGCCGGGCAGCCTGAGGAAGCATGGCTGGGGCTGTTCTCAAGCCCTCGGGGAGCGGGCACCTGGATTTAGTGCTGGTTCCCGCATGGAAAAGTACCACGGCGGCTGTTTGTGTGCCTGATGGATAGGTGCAAAGTGTGTGTTTCGAAAAGCTGGGTTTTCTCTGGGCTGTTCGGCACGGTGGGGAAGTGCGTGTGTGGCTCTGATGCGGAGGAATGGAGTGGGAGCTGCGGGAAGAAGCCGCGTCTGGAGTCAGCGCAGCGCTGCCCGTGGGACGAGTGGAAGTGGCAGTGTTCATGGGAAAAGTGCTCGGGATGGCTCCGTGTCGAAGTGGATTACAGCAGAGTTGAGAAAACAAAGCTGGGCTGCAGTTTGAGGGGAGTGGTGCGGATCTCGACCCAAGAAAGCACATGTTGCTGCCCGGGACTCGCCAGGACGCTGAGCAGGGCTGCGCATTTGCAGGGCTAGAGCTGATCAGAAGGAAAAACCTAATAAAGCACTGCCTGAAACTTAGGATTATTAAGTTTCTAAACCTCTCGTTGAAAGAGACTGAAGCATTCATGGTTTGCCTTTTGCTTGTTTCGTTTGTTTCAAAGCTGCAGACTTTCTGCGGAGTATTCTATTGGACAGAAATTCTTGTTGTGGCAAAGGCATTGCCTCAAAGAAGCTCTTAACCTGAGCATCCCCACCTTGGTGTGTGGGGCCCAGGGCTGAGAACAGGGAGAGGGGTTTTGTTTAGCTCGGGATGTACCTGTTGCTTGGGAGTGTCGTGGCAGGAAAGCAGTGAGGCTTTGCTTGTACCTTTGGGTGCTCGTGGGTCCAGAATTGTACTGGTGACAGAAGAAGTGTGCTGCTGCTGCCCGGAGGAGCTGAGAGATGGTGGCTTTTCAAGTTGCCTTCTTGAGGCTGGCAGTATGCAGCTAGGATGTGGGAAAGAGAAGAGGAAGAAAAAAGACTCAAAGGGTGATAAATGCGTCTTGGAGATCCTAGTAAGTGTCTGGAGGCACCAAGAGGCAGTGAAATGCAAACAGCTCGGGTCAGCCAGGGATGTGTTTGACCAGCTGGAGTGGTCTTTGGCTATTGGGGATCACCACATGCCATTGTGGCCTGCTGAAAACAGATGGAAGGGAGTTTAGGGGGTATGGTGTTAACAAAACTTGTGTTCTCTGTGGAGAAATAAGTGGCTGTATCTTAGGTTATTCTGCACTGAACAGCATAAAAAGAGGTGTTCTGGGGCTGCCAGCATTGAAAGGCAAGAACCACCCTAATAAGAAAAAAGGCTCTAATGTTTCTTATGGCTTTGCAGATGTGAAAAGTCTGAAGTAGCTGACAAAACCTGTTGTGCCCAAGTGCAATTCTGTACCTCCTTTTTTAGACAAGTTGCCTCCAAAGGATAGGTGAGGAATTTAAGTGGTCTGCAGCAAACCTGCAGATAGATGGCTGTGGGTACTGTGCTAGGTGGAGTGTATTTGCTTCAGTCAGAGGCTTGAACAAGGGTAAGGGGAAGCAGAAAGGCTCAAACAGCTTGGTAAAGGAAGTTATTGAAATATAAAGGGAAACTCTCAAAGTTGAAGATATATCCAAAGGAAGGAGATAAAGGTTCGTAAATTCTTGTGAGCCAAATAAAATACATTATAACGTTAGCCAAAGGAAAGGTTTAGGAGTAATTTGCAAAAGCAAACCCATGTAAGATACCCCTCTTCATACATGTGAGGAAAAGGGAGTTTTTCAGGGAATCCTTCCAGACAGTAATAGCTCCAGGTATCAAAGTTTTGGGAGCGATATTCAGCAGGAGTTTATTTTACTGGAAAGATTTAATGAAATTCTGTGCCATAATCTGTTTTCGACTCTGAATCTTGCAAAGGCTTCAAGTGACCTCTTGATGCAAAGGAGGTGAAACAGGAGGAGCAGCAAATGTTTGATTAACAATTCTCCAAGGTCACACAACACTTCAGAACTGAGTTGTGATTAGGTAACTCGCCCTGCTCACCATCCCTCGGTGCTGGAGGGCTGGAATGCAGTGGGTTGGAGGCTGGGTTTTTGCTTTTTGGTAGCCTGGGGTACCCAAAGAGTGGCACATATGGAGTATCTAGAAAAATCTCGAGAAGATTCTTTAAAGCTGATGTACATGTGAAGATGGAACATTGGCTACTCTTGGAAGTCAGACTGTATGAGCTGCTGCCTTTGGAGGCCCAAAAGCCTCAGTGTTGGAGAGGACAAGGACTGGCTGATTCAGTTGTTTAATGTCTCCTGGAAATCTCTGTCCTCTTGAGAAAACCGGGCAGTCTTGGAGTCAGGTCCTGGCAAGGATGAGATGGCTGTTGGAGAGGAGGCAGGGCTGTGGTGGGGTGCAGCTCTCCTGTTGAGAGCACGAACGGGTGGTCAGCATAGCCACACCTCACTGGAGAGGCACGGGAGGTGCTGCTGGGGTGCTGGCACCATTGTCCAGGGTGATGGAGGTGATGCACCGTGCTGCCACAGCAGGGTGAGACTCTCCCCAGAGGCAGCCATCAAGTAATTCCCGTGGGAGGCACCAGCAGGAAGCTGCCTGGAGATAGGAACTAAATGGTTCAAGGGCAGCTGCCGGCATGGAGCAGTAAAGCCTTGGGAGGAAAGGATCTGTAATGGCTTTACAAAAGCACCAGGTGGGTGCTCAGTGTCAACAGGGCAAAATGAGATTCAGAAGTGAAAGACTGAGAAGATGGAAGATGGTGTGTGGAGCTCCCTAAATCCTTGGTGTGTGGAGCTCCCTAAGTCCATGGTGTGCTGGTGTCCTGTTGGCTGCTCTGGTCATCTGCCTGCCTTGAGAGGATCATAGTGGAGCTTGGTAATGTTTGGGAAAGAAAGAGGAGGGCCTCTGCCATCAGCAACTGTCAGTGAGTTGGAATTATTCAGCATGGAAATGTGCTAGAGATCCGTAGGATCATGATTGTCCAGGCAATAGGAAAGGTGTGACTGTATTGAAAGAGGCAGTGAGCAAGAGCTGTGGGCTATTAAGCCAGGAAAGAGGACATTTTCAGAAGAAAATTGTCACTGTGGGGACAGTGTGGTGCTTTCTCCTCAGCAGATGTTGAAGAATAGGTTGGTCAAGGGATACCTGGCTAATCACAGAATGAGCTAGGTTGGAAAAAAACCTTTAAGACCCTCTGGTCCAACCTGTTAACGTGGAGTGTAGCAGCCTCTTGTTAATTTTTCTTTTCTTAAGGTGCTGTCTGTGTCTTGGCACAATCTTTAAGTGCTTGACATGGAGACCAGGAGGTTGGTCCTGGGAAATACTGTCTGTCCTGTTCTCTTAACCCTTCCTGAGGGTCTTGTGCTTGGTTGGTCTGATGGCCTTTCTCCTGTTGGGAAGGCTGGCACCAACAGGGTGTTCTCTGAAACTTTTGGGACTTCACAGAGTTTGGCTTAAACCTTGTGCTTGTGGCCTAAATGGAAGGAAGGGGACATCTTTGGATGTTTGCACTGAGTCAGGTTAAGCATGGATCAGTAAGTTTTGGGGTTCAGTTCTCTGTCTGAGGTGTAGGAATTAGGGATGGCTGTTTCCTCTTGGGATGGAGTGTTGCAGCAGGGCCCAGGCTCTGTGCTGCTGTTGTGCTGCCCTTGCTGGGGCTGGTGTTCTCCCACCTGGGTTTGCAAACAGCTCTGCTGTCCTGGCATGGCCAGTGCTGGCCCTGGCATCCCTGACAGGCTGCTCTCTGATAATAGAACTTTGGGGGCTGATTTGGGGTGTGGGAGGGAGGTGTCAAGCCTCATCCAGAACTAAATATTTTTTTTTTTGCATCAGGCTGGCTTGAGCTTGGCAAGAAGTCAATGGAAACACCACATTTTGTGCCTTACACCTGAGCAGCAGAGTGGTCTTGGTGAAGTTGGCTTGGACCAACCTTAGTGTGAGCAATGCTGGATTGCCTTGAGTTGTGTGATGAGTGACTGCCTTTAGCTGTGCTCCCCTGACTCCCTGGGTTTGCTCAGGCCTGTTGGTCCTGGTGCTGCAGTCTTTTCCTAGGAAAACTGGGGACTCCTGAGCAGCCTGGACCACACTGGGCAAGTGCCTGCTTGTTCTCCCACTGGCTTCCTGGTGCTGAACAAAAGCAAGGCCTTGCATTGTTAAACTTCAGTGCTGGGTTTTCCCCTGTGAATTTTGTGGAATATGAAGACATCTGCTGCTAATATTTATGGTGGTTTTTATTTTTAAGCAAGTGAAGGCTGTAGCACAGAGGCAGGGTTCATGTTGAAGTTTTGAGCAATCATTTTCTTGCTCCTTTCCACTGCTGGGCAGGTCTCTTGTCCTTACTTCCCTCTCTCCAGAGCACTGTGTGTTTTATGAATAAATGCTTTTGTGTATGGTAGTGCCTGCTAAAGTAAGATGAGCAGAATTAGGCCTGGAGAGCTCTTTTCCTTCTGTAACTTGAAGATACCTGTGACTTTGTTCTGAGCCATAACCTCAGCTGCTTTTGTGTACCAGGAACAGCAATTCAGAGAGTCTTTCCTCCTCCAGTGGAGCAGAGGGCTTGCAGGATGGGCAGGGAAATATGCATGTGTCTGTTAGTATGAAAATCCCAGAAATTAGTTGGTTTTGCTTTCTGTAATGAATTGAGGCAGTTGCTGGCTACTGTGTGTAAATCTAGTGCAGCTTGGGCTCAGTTCAGTGTATTTTGACTCCAGTAAGTTCTGTGAAGTCAGGAATGGAGTTTGGAGTATGTTGCCTTGAGAAGCCTGATGTGAAGCTACTTAGAGTTCCAGCAGTCCTAGCTCCTATTTGCAATTCTAATTGCAAATATAGTAGACTGGCTTCTGAATAGGGACTTGTATGAAATGGGCACTAGTCTTGGCAGTGGTTCAGGAATTTTGTAATGCTGCTCCTACTGTACTGGAGTACCATTTTATTGCAAAAAGTGCTGTGACATTAACATAGGCCACAACATTCTTGAAACTAGATAAGCAGAAAGAAAATACTTCCTTTCCAATCCACTTTTTTCCAAACTAGTTTGAAAATAGCTGCAGTTTCTTGTGTAACTGCAAGCCCACATAGCAGAAGTGTTAGGGGAGCTTTTTCAAAACTCTGAAAACCTGTGCTGTTGTGGACAACACTAATTCTATAATTGAGGTTTTAGAGTGATGTTGAGCCTCACCTGTACTTACTGTTTATGAGGTTTTATTTATGGAGTACCAGTCAGTAACAGGACAGAAACAGTTCATTACCACTCATAATGTTCTCAATTTCATTTCATGTGCTCTGCAGTGTTATAGATCTGATCCTGGCTTGGTTAGTTCGGTCTAAAACAGTGAGAAGTAAATTGTCATATGCAGTCAGATTTTTAGCTAAAAGTTCAAGTGTTTATGAAGTGAAGATGGTGACTTTTTCGGTGTCTTCTTGTTACATCCTGAGGTAAACTTGGATATGGAACAGTAGTGTTGAGCCTGACATACCATCTTACTTCAAGGAAAAAAAAATAAGTGCACTGTTAAATGCTATACTTAGCTGACAACACTGAAAGTAGTATTTATTTTTGACTGACTTCTTTATTTTCACATGATGACTTGCCTTCTCTGCAGATAATGCCA
Organism: Sitta europaea; assembly: GCA_013400255.1. Taxonomy (NCBI): domain Eukaryota; kingdom Metazoa; phylum Chordata; class Aves; order Passeriformes; family Sittidae; genus Sitta; species Sitta europaea. The sequence goes on along the minus strand of VXBS01000736.1, from coordinate 170,413 downwards.
TGAGCTTGGTAGAAGCTGTGTGTAAACTTGGCCTGAAGGTGTCAAAATGGCAAAACCCATATTTTTTTTTTTGTGCAAAGGCTTTTTTTTTTTTTACAGGCTTTGAGCCACTTAGTAGGTGCACTTGAAGTGTCTGATTGCTTCCCTATCCCACCTCCACCCTGTGGAAGTGGAGGAAGGGCTGGGGGAGGGTGTCCCCTTCTCAAAGCTTTGTCTGCCAGGACAGACCAAGGACTGGCTAAGGACTTGGTAAGAGCTTGGACCTTGAGCTCCTTGAGAGCCGATTCTGCCTGGGGGAAGATAAGATGCTTTAAGGTGTCTGAGGCAAGTGGGGTGCTTGTCCCTTATCAAGGTGACAGGCCAGAAGGGACTGAACAAAATGGTCCTTGCAAAATAGTGGTTCAATCCAAAATAAGCTTTCTAGCTTTCCAGAATAGCAACACATTGTGTGCTACGGGATGTGTTAACAGAAGTGATGGTTTGGGGTGGTTTTTTTGTTTAAACCTCAAGGTTTTAACACGTGTCATTAAATCTGACGGGTTTGTGTACAAGTCTTTTGCTGGGGGACTTTACCTGTGACACCCCAGCTGTCAGGTGGGAATGGCTCGGTGGTGTTTGCTCAGGGATGGGGAGGAAGGCAGACTGTTCTGTGTGGCCTTCAGGATACACAGGTTTTCTCGTCTCAAGTGTATCCTGACTGGTTCAGGTCCTTTCTCAGTTCTCTCTTCTCACCTGTAAGGCTGGGACACACCCTTAGGTGTACCCAGAGCAAAGGGGACACACCAGAGCCGTGGGAAGGCAGGCTTTGGACGAAGGTGAGAGGAGGGAATTCCTGCACAGGAGGCTCACTAGGCAAGGTGCAGGGCTCTGGAAGAAAAGCAGACCAAAAAAGCTGTTTTTCCTGTTGGAACAGGCAGAGAGCTGCATGCAGGAGTGAGCTTTAGGGGCAAAGGGAGGTGTGTGTGCAGGTAAGGGGAAAAAAACAAAACAAAGAACCTGAGAAGCTAGGAGAGGAGTGGCCAGGTAGTTTTATCCTTGCTGCAGCCCTAGAACAGCCAAGCAGAGCAGGAACCAGCTGGAAGTAGTGGTCAGGGAAAACAAGGAAGCCTGGTTAGCTGGAGCAGGGCTCAGTAGTGTAATTGTGCCAGGACATGCTGTTACTGGAAAATCACTGCCACAAACTTTTCCAAAACAGCGGGTGAGCAGTATCCCTTTAACTTCCCCCTTTGGTCAGATTGGAAAAAAAGAAACAACCCTGTCTTCTGAGCTCTTTTTGCTGTTCTTGTCACTATAGAAACATACTTACCTGTCTGATAAGCACACAAACCCACTCTTTCCTTTGCGCTTGTGAAACCAGACAAAGTGGGTTCGTTTCAGGAATACAATGTTGTTCTTTGCCTGCTCAATTTCTCTTTCAGCACAGGATAGAGCTACTTACAAACACACAGTATTGCTCAACCCGTGTGACAAAATCGGTCCCTTAGATGGGGAATCCCCTTGGATTTCCAAATAAAAACTCAACCATTAGGTTATCTGGGGATCTGATTCCACACAGCGAGGTTGGGGCTTTGCACCCCTTTCCCAGGAAGGAAAGCAGCTCCCAACCCATCCCAGCAGGGCTGTCCATCCTGCTGGCACAGCATGGGTGAGCAGGGAGGTGACAGAGCCTCAGCCTCTGGTGTGCCACACTGGCCAGAGGGGCTGCCAAGTGCCCATGGGGCTGTGCTTTTCTCTTCCTCAGAGGCTGCTCTTGCTGTGTCCTCGTTTCTCCCTTGTTTTGATGGAAACTTGAAGCTTCAAGTTTCTTGCCTTCTGCTTTAAAACTGCCTTTTTTTAGTTCAGTGGTCACCGGGTAGGAAGAGCACAAACTGGGAACACAAGTCTGCTTTCCTTTAGGAACAGACAAAAAGTCTCTTATTCTTGCATGAAGGAGCTGCATTTTATTTCTAATCCACCATGCAGAGAATTATCACTCTGTTTAATTCTACCTCTTTTTTTAGTGCTGTGCAGCAGTTCTCTGGCATGAAGTGTTATCACTGTTCTGTGATCCTGTAAGTCTCTTGTCTCCCTGGCTTCCTCTTAACCTTTCCCACAATAGTGAGTGTTTCAGCAAGGAGAAAACACGCCACATACCTCTGGGTGGTGGTGGGGAAGGGTTAAATTTGTGTTTGGGAAGGAGCTATATTAGGTACATCATCTCTGCCCGATGTGAACAGACCAGTTCGTTTCTGGAGGGCATGAACTGAGCCTTCTCCTTTGCTTGGAATTTTAAGATTATCTGCATGGTTGCAATATGGCTTAAGCATTTCTTTAGTTTTACAGTCCTTTTCTGAGCCCTGCTCCATTTGCAGAGCTCTCTGGTCAAACACTGGAGCTTGTCAAGCTGTAAATAAGTTTGGTAGGTGAGAATAGCTGGGTGTTCAGGCCTGTGGCTTCACAATTTGTGAGTTCCTGGCAAAACCAGCAGAGGCTGTAGGTTTCTTCTAATGATGGGGCTCTGGATCAGCTATGAAAGCTGGAGACTGTTGGATGACCCAGGAGTCGCAAGCAGAGTGTTATTAAGTACTGTGTGACTTAACAGCAGTCTCAAAGCAGAGCTTTTTCCATCACTAAGCCTTTCTGATGTTTGAACTGAGGCACTGGGGTGAGATGAGGTGGCAGAGGCTTTTTGAAGTGATGCTGCAGCCAGGAGAGCAGGCAGAGCAGCAGCCCTTCTCTCTGTCAGCTCCCCTTGGCGCCTCTCCCTCCCCTCGGGGCGCTGCTGTGGCACAAGAAATTGGAATAATGACGCTGCTGTGACATTCTGTGTGCTACCAAGGTGCTCCAGCATAGTTTAATCATCTTGTCAGGGCAGCCCCAGCAAGGCAGGCAGGAGGTGTGTGCAGGTGTGCCTTGGGAGTGAAGCACCAGGAACACCAACAAAGGCCTTTGGCTTGGGTCTGGAGGTGGGCTTGGCTCTTTGGGTTGTGTGTCACTTGATCTGTTTTCCCAGCTACAACCCTGCAGCTCCCCTTGGAGGCACCCTGGCACTCAGGTTCCTGCACTACAAGAAAAGCTGGTTTAGGAGAGCTGGGCTGTCTGTGAGCAGCAACTCTTCCCCAGCAGGACAAGGAGCTCTCAGGGCTCCCACCTCTCACATGGGCTTGGTGTGGAAGGGGTGTATCCTTGGCTGCTTGCCCAGGGAATGCTGCCCATATTCCCACTGAAATTGCCATTATTAAGCACTTCCCAGTTTCTTAGAGGCAGATCAGGAATGTTGTTTCCTTCTATAAGGTTATCAGGCTTTGCTGAGATTTTATTTTTGTTTTTCCTGCGTGCTTTGCCTGACCAAAGCACCAGACTTTATAAACTTATTGCTCACTGTTAAGTTTAAATTTTTAATGTCTGCTGCAACATTTGGGATTTCTGTCCTCATCTCACTTTTGTAAAGTTTTTTTTAATAGTTAAATGGTTTTCAAAGGAAGAGCTCAAAAGCACACTCCAGCTTTCTACTTTGTCCTGGTTTCTTCATCTTTTGACATGGAAGAAAACACCATTTTTTACTTTCTAAAGGAGGATTCAGTCTTCAAAGCAAACTGTTGCTGTTTGCCTTACCAGAGTGCAATTCCCTCTTTCTTGCAGCTCTTCCTATGGCTTTTGCCAGATGTTTCATCCAAAAGCTAATTTATACACAAAATTTTGCCTTCTTTTCATCCAGAAGCTAATTTATATACAAAGTGACTTGCTGCAAACACAGGCACCAATGTTAAGAGGAACCTGGAGGCACACAGGCAGAGATGATAATGAAATAAAACTAAATATTACTGAAAATTCAATTGTATTGCTCCAGATCAGCCATGTTGCTACTTCTGCAGTTGGTATTTTCTTATTCCCGTCAGTGTGGTCACTCAATGGGTTGGTTTTGTCTTTGGAAGAAGAGCACTCTTCCTGAACTCCCTTCCATGGTACACTGAGCTCTCAGCAGTCTGTTTAATACTCTAAAACTTCCAGCTGGCCTTACAGGGCACTTTTCCTTGTGATACACTTGTCCTTCAGTGTGAAGCTTTCAACTAGGCAATGTCTGCAGCCACCCAGAATAAAACAATGCGTGGAAGGATCAGGGGAAATACTGACACTTGGCTAGACCTTGGATATTTTCATCTAGGAACAAGAATGGCATTGTTCTCCTGTGGCATTGGAGTTTAAATTATGTAAATGCCTCTGTCAACAAGGTGCCTCATGTCTGGAACTTTGCGTGTTGGTATCCCCATCCTTTTGTGCTCATCTTTGTCACCACTTCTTTAAATAAAAGCTGTATCCTGTGTTTGCTTCTGGTTTTGTTACTAATGCAAGGCTGGGTGGGTTAGTTGGTATCATTTAACAAGCTTTCCTTGTTCTTACAGCTTGCAGGGACAGCAGTGCTCGCAGTTGGACTATGGCTTCACTTCGATTCACAGACCAAAAGTGTCTTTGAACTGGAATCTGACACAAAGTTTTACACAGGTGAGCTGGGGATCACTCAGGGGATAGGTCACATTTTTGTGACCTGGTAACCAGGCTGCTTAGAAAGCTTTGCCTTCCTTAGAAGGTAAAAAGGCAAAACAGCCCAAGAGCAGCTTCCCCTGGCTGGTGCTGGGGGCTCTTGTGCAGACAGCAGTGCTGTCGTGAGTGCTTTCTTGGCTCTTCATCCTTTTTCCCACAGTAGTTTGTCCTTGTTCCTGTCAGTAAACATTTTGTAATCCCAGGGGCTCCTGGAAGACACAGAGGATGTTTCTGCCTGATGCTCATCACCATATGCGTCAGCAAAGTTTCATGCTAAGCTAATTGAGTAATTAATAATTTTTCTCCAGAGTGACCAACCTGAGCTACCCAAAACACAACTGTTTGCCTCATCTCTCAGAAGGAGCACCTGCACTGTTGTCTAACTCTTAAAGCCCCACATCTGATTCATGCTGAACTGAATGGGAAGGATACACAAATATCTTGGGACATACAAGAATTATTCCAGCCAGCATGGATCACTGCAGCTTTAGCTAGACCATGTGGAAGGTGTAAGATAATTAATTAGGGGAGACACACATTTTTAGTTTATGTCATAGGAATTAGTAAGTGAACTAGGTTTTATCTGAACTTTGATTTTGATCTCTACAGTTGCTTTTAAGCTTGGGCAGGTGAACACACCATGATTTGGTGTTTGTCACCTGTAGGAGCTCAAATCCTTGGAGAGTTTTCCTCTGCTGTGAGGAAAGGCTGAGGGAATTGGGATTGGTCAGCCTGGAGAAGAGAAGGCTTTGGGGTGACCTCAGTGTGGCCTGAAAGGAGCCCAGAGGAAAGATGAAGAGAGACTCTGGACAAGAGCTGGAGTGACAGGACAGGGGAATGACTGCACACTGCCAGAGAGCAGGGTCAGGTTGGATCTGGGGCAGGAATTGTTCCTGTGAGGTGCTGAGGCCCTGGCACAGGGTGCCCAGAGCAGCTGTGGCTGCCCCTGCATCCCTGGAGTGTCCCAGGCTGGATGGGGCTGGGAGCAGCCTGGCACAGTGGGAGGGGTCCCTGCCATGGCAGGAATTAAGGGTGGAATTAAGCAACCTTTAAAGGATGGCTTCATCTTTCTCTTGCCCAAGAACTGGCTCCTGTCCTTGGCTCCTCTCCTGTGACACTCCCGGGCTGGGGTCTGAAGGGTCACTTGCAAGGAGGTGTAACTTGTGTTGCAGCCCCTTAGTCCTGGGGGGGCTGTGCCTGCAGGGAATGCTGTTAGCAGTGGTGTTGAGGGCCTGGTTGGGAATGTTGAGATGCTCATGGGACTTCACAAAGAAGCTGCAGGCTTGCAGACAGGTTATCTGTGAGAAAGCTTGTGGTTTGCCCTCGATGTGATGGCATCTTAGCAGCTGGGGGGTTCTTGGAGCTGCCAGGAAGATTCCCAGATGCTTTTAAGAGGACTTCAGAAAAAGAACAGAAATCTAAACTTGGCTGTTGAGCTGAATATTTAACAAGTATTATTTTGGGTAGTCTAAAACAAATCTTTCACCCCCTGAAACATAAAAATTTTATGGCATGATGTATAAGCTACTGGCTGGATGCAGCCAGTGAAACTTCCTTGACATCTCTGTAGGTTAAACTGAGTTTTCAAAAGAAGCTCAATAGGAATTTCTGCTTTAACATAATTTTCTGGGAGTAGTTACTGACTGCAGCAAGTTCCAAAGCAAGTTACCTCCAAGGCTCTCTGAACAACCCAAACTGGAATAAGAGGTACTGATGGACTCTTCATTCTTCTTTTCCAGAATGGAAAAAGTTGTAGCTAAGATTAAAAAGTCCATGTTGGAATTTCCTCCTGATAAGAAATGTCAGGCTTAATCCCTTACAAATGCTGTATCAAGTAGATGTTTATTTTGGCAGCCAGTCTTACTGGTTTGCATCTAGAATACATCATTTGTAAGTGCTTACATCTGGCTTCCTTTAATTACTATTGATTTGGTTTCTGAACTGTATTTTTGTCCCTATTGATAGAAATGTCCTGCTTGTTCCACGTGCTGATTCTTTGGTGTTTCACTGCCCCTGTAATATTCCTTGCCATCCTTTGGGAGTTTCCTTGCTCACCACATCTTGCTGCTGTCTCCAGCTCACAGCTATGATGATTAGGCTGGCTGTTCCCAGGTGTAGGAGCCAGAGGATTTGGCATAAATGGAGCCTTTTACCTCAGAAATGTTTGTTCTTTCTGCTTCAGCATACTCACTACCTAATTTCTGGGCAGACTAGCCTACACCTGACACTTCTTATAATTTGAAGTAGTACCTGCTTCAGGGCTTTGCAGTTGTTGATAAATCACTATTCCAGCTATCTCGAATTCCTGTTGTCTCTATCTTCACCTGAGGAGAAGTTGATAACTCTTGGCTCTGAGCCTGTTTTTAAAGTATCTTGCAGCTTCTCTTAGATAGCTTTATCTTGCCATTTTCTAAAACTTGTGAAACTACAGTAGGGGTACACATTAATTATGTCAAATTGAAGGTTATATTTATTAATTTTTCAGATGTGTTTGCTTTGAAAATTAAGCACAAACCCCTTTTTTTTTTCCTTGAAACACCTTGGTCAAGAAACTTAAACCTTGGCAAAAGCTACCAATGCTTTTTGTGGAGCTATTAATTTCATACCTTGCTTCTGAGGTCTCAATGACCTGCATACCTTTGTTTTCCTCCTCTCTAGGTGTTTACATCCTTATTGGAGCTGGTGCCCTTATGATGCTGGTTGGTTTCTTGGGATGCTGTGGTGCATCACAGGAATCTCAGTGTATGCTTGGCCTGGTAAGTGTTCAAAGTAATGCTGAGATTTTTTGAGCAGCATGATGAGAAAGGAAAATACTACTGTGTAATTCAAGGGCAGCAGCTTGTGGACCCAGAACAATCAGTGTTTAAGCTCATGGTCACCTACATAATGCTAAAATGTTGAATATAGTTTTCATTTTTGGCCTGAAACCCAGGTGCTCATGCTGCATTTGAACACAGGATGAGATCAAGGGGCTGGATATGTCTGACATACCCTGAAGTGTCAGGACTGGGAGTATTGTGAGCACAGAACTAAAATATTGATAAGAGCAGTGCTATCATTGCTAGACAGTTCATCCTGGACTCAGAAGGTTGTGCAATCTTTAATCTCTGACCAGAATTGTGGTATTTGATGCTTGAAACAACAAGGCTCTACTGTTCATAATCACAGGATGAGCTCTTCTAGTTGATAACTGCTCTGCAAGCCAATTACTGGAGAGCAACCTCATTGTTGTCAGAGTGGAGGGACCAGGAGAGCTTGCTGGGTTCATGCACATCTGTACACTTGCAGGACTGCTCATCCAAATAACCAGAAGACTTAGTTAATAAAAGCCACTGAAAGAACAATTCCCCTTCTGTGTCACAGAAGAACCTAAATTCAAGTATTTCTTGCAAAATGCTGCCTATAGCCCTTTGTAATTCTGATTGTCTCTCTAAATTGCTTCTAAATGATAGTGGTGTTTTGGATCTGGTAGTCAGTGAGAGAACACTTCTGTGTTTTGTGGGATATACAACAAAATGACCATTAGCTCTCTGGGAGATGGTGGCAAGCTAATTGCCATTAATTAAGTAATGACTCCTAAAGCAACAGGAGGGACAAACCAGAGTCAAGAATTGGTACCAGCTGTTGTGATGTTTCTGAATGACTTGGACAACTTCAAAGTTGGAGTTAACAGATGATTTGCTTTAATTAACACTGATCAAAAAGCAGGACTGGTGCTTGGAGAGCACTGCCAGACTCTCTGACTCTCCTGGCAAGAAGTGCTGACCCAGTGTCCTGTTTCCTGGTGTTACCAGTGTCTCAGACCTATCACTGCAACCTGGTGCAGTGACAGCTCCCACAAGTCTGGACAAACTTGCAGTGCACGTGTGTGATGCTGGTTTGTGGTGCTCTGGCTCTCATGAATAACATGGTCTTTCTTTTCTAGTTCTTCTTCTTCCTTTTTGTGATTTTTGCCCTTGAAATTGCAGCTGGGATCTGGGGATTTTCAAATAAAGAAAAGGTAGGTTGCTCATAAAAGCTGGGAGTGGTGGGATGCTGGCACAGGGTGTCCAGAGCAGCTGTGGCTGCCCCATGCCAGGCCAGGTTGGATGGGGCTCTGAGCAGCCTGGGATAGTGCAAGGGGTCCCTGTCCAAGGCAGGGAAATCTTGAAATCTCCTTTCTATGAATGTGCCCACAGTCAGCAGTCTGCTGACATCTGTACCCCAGTACAAGGCAAATCCTTATTACCCAGGGCATTTGGGGGAGAGGAAAAAGGCTGATTCAAGCAGAACAACACAAAAAATTTAACTGTAATATTGAAAAATGAGACTGTAGCAGGGAAGCCAGGATCCAAGAGGCTGTTGCATGCTGGAGGTGCCCTCCAGACACTGCCCTGGCTGAGCTGTGAGGTGAAGCAGGCTGGCTGGGAAGCTTTTTACCACTTCCAGAGAGGAGCTGGGTCAGCTGATGGCTGAGTGTTTCTGCCCCTGAAGCATGACTGATACAGCCTGTCCCTCCCAAGCAGTCCAGAGTCTGTCTTGTTTCAAAGTCAGATGTTTGGTGACCAGGGTTGCTTCTCTGCTTACATTGGGGAAATACAGAAACTCCTGGGGTACAGTAGAATATTTGGAACATTTTTGGGCAGCCAGTGGGCAAAGACTTGGTCCTCTTACTCTTCTTAGTATCTCAGATTTGGAAGGGGAAACAGTCTTACCTGTTTATATGTGGCTGTTAAATGAGTGTGCAGTAATCTCACCTGAAACAGGTGAGCCTTCTGTCCACCCTCTCTTTGTCCATGGCATGTGTTGTAGGTTGCAGGGTTTTTGATGACTGACTTGCTGAAAGCAAGTTTTTCATAATTAAAACAAGGTGTGACATTAATACATCATGAATAAACAGCTCTTTGCTTTTTCCTTAGATTATTGATGAGTTAAAGGAGTTCTACTTGGACACCTACAGAAAGAGAACTCAGACAACTGCCAGAGACACCCTGAAAGCATTTCAGTTTGCTGTAAGTATGTGGTTCTGATTAAGCTGGGCAGTAATGCAGCTGCTCCTTACACTGTTCCCCATGCCACCAGTCCCCTGTACAAGTCTGGTTGGAAGAAACCAAAGATTAGAGATGGTTTTGTGTAGTATAAATGAATTCAGGTTGCTTTTTTTTTTTGTCCCTCTGAAATGTCTCTAATAGTTCTTGTTTTTCTAAAGCTCAGCAGCAGGCTGGGAAACCCTGGTTAGGTGCTACTGACACACCTGGCACCCTCACACACACACCTGCATGTCTGTGAGGGATTCAGCTTTGTGTCTGTAAGGAGCACAGGCTGTCACCAAAATGATTTGGTGTGTACTGAAAGATCTGGCTCTTCCTTTCAGAACCTTATCCTTTAATTTAATAAAAGCTTGTAAAAATTAGGTTTATAGCAGTTATGTTGGTCTGTAATAGAAACTAATGTAACTTTTTTACTAGGTTGCTGAGCAAAAATAAGGATTGTTTAACCTGTGTCTCTTTTTGTGTTTTCTGTTGTAGTTAAACTGCTGTGGTGTTAATGGAGCTATTGAGCAGCAGTACATGGACACCTGTCCAGCAAAGACACTGTCTGAGTCCTTCTCTGTCAAGGTAAAGCTTGACTTAATTCACCATCAGCTCTGCCCAGTGGGTAGAGTGAGAAACACACTTTAGGAAACGCTCCCAGTGCGTGGGAAATCCCTGTGTCACACTGGCAGTCTGTGTCTGATCAGGCTGGGTGTGGAAAACAAACCCGCCCTTACCGTGGGGAGAACGAGCAGGAAACCTGACCCAGCTCAGGAAATGTGCAGTCTGTGTGTCACAGACTCACTGCTGGGGTGGGCAGTGCAAGAGCAAACTTTGCCTAAAAAAAAACCTCACAGTGCCTTGAGAGCTCTGCTCTCCTCACTGCATGTTCCTGGTGCTTGCTGGGAGCTTGGGGTGGTGGGAGCAATTCTGAAGCTTGAGCAAGGACAGGGAGTGGGGGGAAGGCACTGGCAGCCTGTTCAGGTGAGTTTGAGACTGTGAAGGCAGTTCTCTGAATCAGGTTTCCCTGTTGGAATATTGCTGCACAAGTAACAGGAGAAAACAGCTTGTGTAGTTTTTAAGCACCCCTCTTCCTCTTTTCCTTACAACCATCCTGTGCTCTTGCTTTATGCTCCAAGACAGTTTGTATGAGAACTTCTGTGGCTCTTACCATGCAGTAATTCAATTAATGACTTGGGTTTTTTTCACTTTAATTGACAACTCCACATATGTGCCCACATGAGCCCCTTCAGTCTGTATCTTCAGTCCTGTCCATGCAGTCTGAGTTGGAGTGTGTGGGAGTAGCTGAGACTGCAGGCAGGTTTTATTGTTTGTTTTTATCCTGCTGTGTGTTTTAGCTTCATCTGTTGACTTTGTCTTGTGATGCCTATTCCCAGTTGTAGAAAAGCAGTGGATAGACTGCAAGATCAAAGGGATGTAATGGAGTGTGCCTCTAAGAAGCAGTGCTGTATTGGTATTCTGATTGAACTGACTCATTCTTGCCAGTATATCCCTTTAATCCCAGATTCAGTCTATCTTTCCAGTCTGGATAAGGAACAACAACAGAAAAAGGTAGCTTTCAGCATCTCTTTGATGTTTGCTGCTGGAACAAGCAGGACAGAAGCTGGGATGAGACTTTGACCATCTACCAGGCTCATAAAGGTTTATAACTCTGTAAAAGTGCCTTGTTCTTTTTATTGGCCAGCATCAGTCTGTTAGGGGGACAGGACTATACTTACTTTTTAATTTTTTTTTTCAGTTGCAAAGGTAATTCTTTATCCTGGGAACTTTAAACTGGCCTTTCTATGAATCTGTCCCTAGCATGGAGCCTAGGAAGGACATCCTGCCATTCCCATGCACTGTGGGTTCATGAGGTGTCTGCAAAATTACAGTAGCAATTGGCACTATCAATTGGCTTTAAATCTCTTTTGATGGGGGATGAGCAGTGCATCATCTGATGTGCTGACAGCCATTAGTAACCAGCCAGGCCTGATAAACTGCATGTTCAGATTGAGAAGGGAATCCTGCTGTAGTCAAGGTGCTGTGAACAGGTTTGAGATACTTGGAGAGTAAATTCTCTTCCATGTCTTGTGTAGGACCATCCCTGGATCTCTTGAAGGATGTGACAATAAAGGCCAGTTCAAAGCAGCTTTTAAAGGATGAGTCTTCAAATGAACCTTGTGTGTGTTAAACACTAATGAGCCATCTGTTCCATTTCAGCCCTGCCCTGATGCCATTGATTATGTCTTCAAATCCAAGTTCAATGTCATTGGAGCAGTTGGCCTTGGCATTGCTATAATGATGGTGAGTTTGCAGATTATTTAGAGGGTGCTCAGAGGATACTCAGAGCAGAAGTCTTGTAGAACAGTGCCTGGCCCAGCAGCCCACAAGGCTGTTCCACTGGGGACAAGTCCCAGCAGGATCAGGGTGTGTGCTGCAGGGCCCTGAGGCAGTGCAGGGGCTGGGATGGCCCAGGCCTCCCTGCTTCTGCTCTGGATTAGGATCTGCCTCCTTGCACTTTCAGCAGTGGTGAAATCTCACCAGTGCTGTGTGTATATGTGGAGTGAAGATGGATTGGTCATGTTGCTGGCCCACTTCTTAATCCTAATATCTCTTGGGCATTCTTCTCTTTGCTTCATAACAATTACAGGCTCTGCTAGAGGGCTGAAACAACAGGGCTGCTAAAAAACCTGCACTTCTGTGTCTGACCTCTCTGGAGAAAAGCACATGCTGGGATGATCAAAGATTTCTTAGGAGATATGGCAGTGATTTATAGCTGCTGGTGCTGTGCAGGGCCAGAAGTTGGACTTGAAGATCCTTGTGGGTCCCTTCCATCCTGACATATTCTGTGATCTGTTTTTAAGTTTTGAGGTGAATGGGATTCGTAGGAATGAATTTTGGGGATTGTGGGGCAGGGAAGGCAGAGTAAAGTGTAAAAATACAGGGTAAATGTGACCCCTGGGCTGGGAAGAGCAGCTTGTCCTCATGCTGATAAAAGCACACACTTTGCTTTCCTGGTTTCTCATGTGTTTGCTTTCTTTCCAGATTGTTGGCATGATATTCAGTATGGTTCTGTGCTGTGCCATCCGCAGGGAAAGAGAGATGGTCTAAGAGCTGCAAACCCAAGATTCCTGCCCTATAAAAATCCTCACCATTAACTTTGGCATTCTGAGAGCATTTCTAAAATGTTATATATTTGTTACCTTTTTAATGCTTTATTTGGTACTGATGTAGGTTTGCTTTTTATGTTACAGGTTAAAACTATAAAGGTTTATCTGACTCAAGACAAACATTGTACATAAAATATCTGACTTTCTTGAAACTTACATAATTTGGATGTAATTTATGTTGGAGACAATTTGTTACTTAATAAAGAGTAAGATGTATTGTTTGTGGGGGAGAGAAAATGTTGCTATGTTGATTAATCCCACTGTTTGATGCTGTGGAGTTGCAGAAGATGTTAAGTGTTTTTGGGATAAAGCAGGAAATCCCTCCTATACCAGTGCCCCATGTTGGAAGGGAGATACTGTCAGAGAAGGAAGGTGTGGTCATCCCTCTTTCCTTGGTGTGTGTGAACAAAAGCAGTACATTGCTAAACTGTCACTGTTGTATCACTTCCACTGTCACCTCCCTGGGGGGACAGAGGCTGGCTGTCACACCGTGCTGTGCAGTGAGCTCAGTGAGCCAGGCTGGGCTCTGCCCTGGGGCCAGCTGGGCTCCTGCCACCAGCCTGTCTGCTGCCACAGCTGTCCCCTGGCATGGCCTTGGCAGGGCAGGATCCCCAGTGGATGCTCAGGATTTTTTCACTGGCTGGCTCAGGGCTTTGTTTCCCCAGAGCCAGCGAGGTGCAGTCTCAAGGGCTTACAACACGTGTGCCAAATCTCAGGTTTCCAAGTGGAATAAACGTAAGTTGCATGAGCAGTTAAGTGCCCAGCTCTGCAGTTGCAGAGTTAAACTGTCTCAGTTTAAATATGGGTATGGGAGAGAGCAGAGATACCAGTGTGGAACCCTTAGCATAAAGAATTACCAAGTTGTCCAGTATTTCTACTCTAAATGGCTTTTAAGTTGTTTTTTTTTGTCTCAAACCTTTCCTGGTGGGGGCTGCCTGTGGATTTACCAGCAGGTGGATGTGCTGTTCCTGTTCTGGTGCTGGCTTACTGTGCAATCTCACCTGTGTTCTTGGGAGCTTCTGGTCTCTGTCCTCTGGGTGATGCAGATGTCTCTGAGCAGTCCTTGCTTGTTCTCCTTTTTCTCCTGTGAGGAGGTTGGTATTTATTATGAGAAATACCCGATGTGGTGGGTGTCAGGCTGTGCTGATGCATGAATGTATTGTCACCTTTGTGTTACCCACTGTCACCTGTCTGAGGGAACCATGCAGCTCTCCTCTGTAATGTGTTGCACTGTTCTGTGTTCATGGGCCTTCTTTAAAAAAAAAAAGTGCTTAAAAAAAAGTCAAACGGTAATCATGCTTTTGTGTGTATTGCAGAGACTGAAATGACTCCAGAAAGGAGTTAATTTTCTTTCTATATGTGACAGCCTGGAAGGGAGAATCTCTCATGGGAATTTGAGAGCAGCCCTGTCCCCACTGAACTCTTGCAGACGTGAGAAGTAGCATTTTTGTCAGCTGGGTAATTCTGGGCATGAGAATGAACCTGGCCCCTGGAAGAGCTGGGGTGAGGAAAGTTTACTGCTGACTTCTTTTGCTTCTTGTTCACAGAATCATTTAGGTTGGACAAGACCTCCACGACCATAGAGAGCAACCTTTGACCAGTCAGCCCCTTGTCAGCCAGAGCAGAGTGCCATGCCCAGTTCTTCCTTGAACACCACCTCCTGGACAGCCCCTTCCAGGGGCTAATCCCCCTTTCAGTGAAATTCCTCCTGCTGTCCTGAGCCTCCCCATGCCCAGCCTGGGGCTGTTCCCTCTCCTCCTGTCCCTGTCCCCAGAGCCCAAACCCCCCCAGCTGTCCCCTCCTGTCAGAGCTGTGCAGAGCCAGCTCTGCACCTTGGGCCTGACACCTTGGGAGGGTTGGAATAAATTCTCTCCTCTTGTACACTTCAAAAAATTAAATCCCTATGTTTCAGCAATTAACAGTCTTACTCATAGAGGGTGTAGAGATGTGTTTGCAGAAGGGGAGGATCTCAGTACATGCAGGGTGACTTCCAAATGAGCTCCTAAAGGAATTGCTCCAGTCAGAAAGAAAAGCCTGGATTTATTTGACAGGCTCTCTAAGTCATGGACTATACTTCTCCCTCTCCACCCACCAAGAGAAAAGAATAGCAAGTGCTTGCAGACAGTTTTTTAGCACCTGCCTGTACCTCTCCACTGTTTTACTTCCAATGAATCTCCAAGCCCAAGCAAGCCTTGCAGAAGCTGAGCTCAGAGCACTTGTCCTGGGGGAGGAAAAAGCAGTGGGGCTTAAAATCCCAGTGATAAATGTGAGTCAGCCCATGGGGGATGTGCCCTGAAGTTCAGGCTGAGCCCTGCCCTGTTCTCTTGCAGGCACTTGCAGGGAGCTGCCCAGCCAGCCTCCATCTGCAGGCAGGGATTCATGCACTGCCAAGGCTCCCCACGACTGCTCCAGCAGCTTTTTCATCCTGAACTGCCTGAGAGGGACCTGGGAGTCCCACGAGGGATGTCCCAGGGGCATCAATGCCTGCTGTCCCTGAGTGAGAGATGCTGTTCCAGCTGCAGAGCGTAAGCACAGCCCCAGCTGGGGTTTGGGTTTGTTGGGTTTCTATGTTTAGGGGTGGTTTGTGCTTATGGCCAGTCTATAATTATGATTATAAAATAGCCACCTCTTCAGTTTCTGCCTCTTGGCAGCTCTCAGGAAACGACCTAATTTGAACTGCTAGCAGTGAGGACCTTGCACCCTATCAGAAGTCACTTTTAACTGAACCTAGAACCTCTAGATATTTGCCAGACTCTGCTGGCAGTGACAAAAATAGTTCAGTGAGATTTTTCCACTGCTGGTCACAGGCTCCCACATGCATGGCTCCCACCAAATGAATCCACAAGGCAGCCATTCATGGCATGCTGAATGCCTCCTCTTCTCTCACTGCTGATCTGGAGATCAATAGAAATTCAGGCTGGGGCTGAGCACTGACCTTCTATGCCTTGTTCTAACGCTGGCCTTTAGTCCTTGCCCTGCTGTGCATTGGGTGGCTGTGCTTCTGCTCTGCCCCCCAGCACCTCCACTGCCTGTCCAACACCAGCAGGGCAGGTCCTGCTGGCTGAGAGTAGCTGGCAGCTCCAGCTGCTGCTCTGTGCCTGTGTGAGGGAGGAGCAGGGTCAGCAGAGCTGGGGAAGCTGCTCCACAGGACAGGTTTTCAGCTTTGGGCTGGCTGTGCCTCTGCTTGTGGGGAGCTGGGGGAGCCCTTTCCAGAGGCACAGGCTCACCTCAGCTCTGTAATTAAAGAACAGCTCTAAATATCCTGGCAGTGGAGATGCAGGGCAGAGGGAGCTCTCAGCAGGGCCATGGCCATAGCTCAGGTGATGTCCTACAGCAGAGGTGGGGCCAGATCCAGCAAGCCATGATTCAGGGCTTGGGCCACTTGCACTGTGAGTGCAAACAAATGGGAAAGGTTGTGGCAGGTGTTCAGAAAAATTCCTCTTCTTTTGTGCCTTGAAGACTGCAAGGAAATAACCACACAGGTATAAGAGGATGGTTTAAACAAACCCAAATTATGGACCTAGTTACAGCAGCAATTCCTCACTATTCCCACTATTACTCTGGATTTCTCTTGTATCAAAACCCCACCTGCAACATATGTAAACCTGTTTTGTCAGTCCTCTTTGGGGAGGGAGAGGAACTCGAAGTTTACTGACATAATGGAAAGATGGTATTGAAGGAAGCCAGAGAGCTGTGGGCAGAACAATCCCCAAGCAGAGGGCAGTAACACTGGAGAAGAAACCCAGGGAATGGCAGATTGTGCTGGTGGCATTAAGTGGGAAAGCCCAAAGTAGAAACCTAAATACAAGTGAAATTACTCCTTCAGTAAATTCAGTGTTTTCACCATCAGAACAGTGATTTTATAGACATAGTCAGAAAATTCATATAAATGGTCGCTAACATCAAAGGAGATTCTCAGTTTTTACTTGGCTGTGTTAGGGCTTCCTTTCACTGCCTGCTCCATGGAAAGTCTCTAGGTTGGGTTTTGTTTGCTGCCTGCCAGCTCTGTTCCAAGAAGGATATTTTCCATTTTGCACACAACTGCCAGTAAAAAAAGTCCCAGAGAATTCCCCTCGTGCCTCTGCACCTCTCCAGATAACAGCTCCTTTTTATGTTAGTGCAACTATGTTGTAGCTAATTCTGTGCAAATACCTTTGAGGGCAAAAGCTGCTCCTGAACCAGAAGTTTAATTTAGTCGATGTTTTGTGGGCTCAAGAGTTCCTCACTCAATTTCCCCTGGCTAGGTCAGGTTTTACAGATCCAAAAAGCTAAACAAAAACTCTTATTTTAGTATTGTATTCTGCAGCATCACCTTTATACAGTCACATTTCAGAGCAGAATAGGGAATTCCCTCTTTTCTTCCTCTTCCTCCTCCTCCTCATTTTTTTTTCTGTGCTTATAGTTCCTG
Organism: Sitta europaea; assembly: GCA_013400255.1. Taxonomy (NCBI): domain Eukaryota; kingdom Metazoa; phylum Chordata; class Aves; order Passeriformes; family Sittidae; genus Sitta; species Sitta europaea. Next base: position 153,302 of record VXBS01000736.1, on the reverse strand, counting down.
AACCAGAGCAGTATGGAAGGTGTTGGTTCAGCATTTCATTGACCAAGAGTTTTGCCCATGGGAGGAGTCCTGCCACCAGCCTGGAAGCTGCTCAGGCTCCAGAGCAAATACTCCTAAAAACAGCTTTCACTAAAGCCAAGCCTGCTGAAAACACCATTGCCAAAACCAGCAAAAAGATTCTTTAAATCCTTGTAGGACTTGGCGACCTTCCTCTGGCCTGGAGGGCAGCACCTCTGTGCTCTGCCTTTTCCCAGATGCAATCTGCTCCTTCTGCACATGCCAGAGGTGCTGTGAGACCCTCTGGCTCAGCAGCCCAGCAGAGACACGATGGCACTGAAGTCTGCAGAATGCCAGGGTGGCTCAGGGAAGGGAGCACGGTGGTCACTGGTGCCACCCCCTGCTCCAGCAGGGCCAGCCCAGAACACAGGGCACAGCATTGTGCCCAGCTGGCTCTGGAATGTCCCCATGAGGAGCCTGCCCAGGCTCTCTGGACAGTGTGTGCAGGGCTGGTCCCTGCCCAGGGCAGCAGTTGTGCCTCCTGCCCAGAGGGGACACAGCCCTGCAGAGGGGACACAGCCCTGCACAGGGACACAGCTCTGCAGAGCTGGCACAGCTCTGCAGAGCTCACACAGCTCTCCAGAGCTCACACAGCTCCAGAGGGGACACAGCTCTCCAGAGGTGCCTCCAGGGCTGGCACAGGGCAGCATCACTCCTGAGCTGTTCTCCCAGTGCACCCCGGGCTGTGTGCCCTGTTCACCCACCCAGGGAGGCTCAGCGCAGCTCAGCCTTGGGGCACAAACTGTTTCCTTGCACAAGGAATTGTCAGAGAGGAACCAAACCCATTCCTAATTTGTACCCTTTATGAGCAGCCACATGCTGCCCACTTCACCCTCACTTTTCCACTTTTACCCTCACTTCTCAGCCTCAGTAGAGTGAGATACATATTCCTTCAGTTACTCACTCTCCCCCAGTGGAGAGGCTCTGAGTGGGTGTAGCTCAGCACCGCGGGGCAAGTCTCAGCTATGGGGAGGCAGGGAGATGGGGATTCCCTTTCCATTTCCTGCCTTCGTGCAGACAGTTTAAACCAGTGTTTATAATCAGTGGAATGACTCAGGAAAGCAGCTCTGGCAGGGTGGGGAGCCTAATTTGAAAAACGAAAAAAAAAAAAGAAAAGAAAAAAGGCAATGACTTTTGCTTTATGATATGTTGGCTGATATTCAGGCATCAAGTACACAAAGGGCTTTTCTTCCTGAGCCATTAGCTAAATGAATCAGCAGAGATTTCCAGCAGTGTTTCTCCCAAGTGCCATCTCCTGCTCTCTGCAGGCTGGGAGGACACGTAGCCCTCTGCCACTGCAGGGACAAACAGGACACAAACAGGAAGGTGCCTCTTCAAAATGTGAGGTTACTGTAAAAATAAATCATGACTCCACTGCGGACAACAGCAAGCACAAATTATGGGAAATATTTTCGGCCTTTGCCGTTGCAGAGGGAGTGAATGTAAACAGCGCAGCTGGCACAGCAGGCTGACACCGGGTGTGGGATGGCTCCTGCAGCTCCAGGGCTGCCACAGCATTCCCAGTGTTCTGGGGAGGGGAGGACAGCCCCCGTGCTCCCCAGGGCTCTGCCAGCCCCGGCCCAGCCAGCCCTCACTGTGATGAATTTTGCATTCATCGCCACGAACAGCTTTCAGAGTGACTTGTAATTGCAATGAAAACGCCTATTCACACCTCTTGGAAATATTGGTTTAGGCTGTTCGGCTGAGGATGAGTGAAACAAGTGTGAACTAATGCACATTCCAAACCATTCTCGGCTTATTATGGGCAAGAATTAACATTTGCTGTAGGAAATGGAAATTCTGGAATAGCCACACAAAGCTGTAGACTCAAAATCTGTCCCTGCCTATACTGCTTAATCTTTCAGCAGTGTTCAGCCACTGCCAGACATAAACCAGTGTTTTACAGCAGGAAGAAAAGGATACTCCATGGCCAGACTGCAGAAGAATTGAAACAAAAGACCTGGTAATGCCTAATTTCACAAGGTACACGAGGGGCACTCACATCACAGTAAATATAAAAATGATTCAGGCATTGTCTGTGTCTAAAAGCCAGTGGAAAGACTCAGGTTAAACACAGGAAGTAACAAAGGAAATGCATGTCCCTCTTCCTACCCCAGGATGCTCTGTCCTCACAAGAACACAGCCTGACATCCACTTCAGCCACTTGTGTTTTACACCCTACACATCCAGATCCTACACAGCTCCCCTGGGAAGCACAATTCCTGGGCACTGCTGCTCTGAGTGAACAATCTCTGCACTGGAGGCCTCTGCTCCTGCTGCTGACCACTGGTTTCAGACACATTTCATCTGTTTCCCAAGCAAAGCAGGAGCTGAGACGATCAAGCCAAGCTCAAACAGATCAATTCAAATGGGATGCTAAAGCAATTAATGAGAGACAGGGATCTGGTTACACTGCCAGCATTTATAGTTACACTCTTACTGTTGTTTACTGTTGAAGTTTTACAATGAAAATAATTTTTTAGAAGTAATTCAAGGTTAGCAAACACCAAATCATTGGTGGACTTCCAACAACACTTCTTTTGCTGTCTGGAGTCCCTAAAATCAGATGTAGCTGCTGCAGTTTCTCCTCCTGTTTTGCATCTCTTATTCCTCCTGGCCTCTCTTCCCGTGTATTCCAGGACAGCAGCCAGACCTTCTGACACTTGCATGATCTGGAATTTTCACCCATGGGACTCTGGTTCCTGTATCAGCTCCTTACTGTCTGAGGGCTGGTCAAGATTAGAATTTAAGAAGGATAAAGCCAGGAGATTTGCAAAAAGAAAAAAACCAAAAAAACAAAACAAACCCAAAAAAAACCTCAAACAAAAAAACCCCAAACAAACTATTTAATTGAGTGAAATATCCCTGCTTCTTTCTTCAGCAAGAAAATAATCATGGCAACAAGAAAAAACATACCAAAAAAAACCAAAACAAACGAAAAAAAAAGAAATAAAAAAGTGCATCTGTTGCAAATAATATTATTCTTATCTCTTTTTGACTCTTCTTATTTTGCAGAGTTTAAACCAGCAATTTTTCCTCTTTTTTTTTCTCAGAGTGAAGCATTTAGTCATTGCTTTCTTCTTTAGTTTCTGCAAAAGAACCCAAACAGATTCATAAGAAAATGTGACACAAAACACCTTGAACTTTTCAAATGTTTAATATCTCAAAATTAGATACACATCCCCCACACAGACACCCTTCCAAAGAATATTTATGGCATATGACACCTTTCAGCAATTCTAGAGCAAGGTAATTCTGTTTCCAAGGTAAAAGCCTGAGAATCCAAACAGAAAACCCTCCCTTCCCCTTCTCCCTTCTTGGTGAAGTTCTGCTGTGAAAAGAGGTGTTTATGGCACTGGAAGAAATAATCTTAGAAATAACCAGTTCTGTGCAGCCATACAGCTCACAACAGATGATGTCTGAGGAAACACAGAACTTGGCCATCTATTTTACTGACTTTGCTGTCCCCATTTCCAAAAACAGGTGGATCTAAGAACTAGGATAGGTATAGGATCATGAGAGCTGTCTCAGGCAGCAACTCATTAAAAAAAAAAAAAAAACCAGTCTTCATCCTGCATTTAGGGGAGCTACTGCTGTCTTGGAACTCTTTCCTTTGCCCCTTCCTTCTCCAAGAAAACAATCAGCTGCTTACCAACAACAGTCTCTCCTTTCTTGCTGCTGCTCTCCACATCCTCTTTCTCAGTGAGAGCTGCCATCTCTGGCTCTGTTTGGTAGCTCTGGTAGGAACTTTGCTCTGCTGGTGGCACTCCCTTCTGTTTCCCAGTCTGTGGCATGGATTCCAGTACTGCTCCATTGGGCACTTGAAGGAGGTAGGGGTCTGGGAAGTACTGTCCTCCTGCCATGCCAGAAAAAGGCATTTGGGAATGCAACTGATTGGAGAAAGGAGCTCCCTGCATGTAGAAATCACTCCAGGACACAGCTGGATAGACAGGGGTGTCTGCTGAGGGAAAAGCCACCAAGAAAAGAACAATAATGAACATGATGGAAGCATGTCTAGGTACAAGATGTGTGTGCTGTGCTTTGCTCAAACACAACACTGCAGTGCAGCAGACACCACACACACATCAAGGTTCACTTTGCCCTTTACACTGCAGTGTATTTAACCAAGACATGGTTCTCAGGAAGAAAAGCTTAGGAAGTTCATAGCATTGTTACAATCTAAAAAAAAAATCTATGCCACTCAGCACTGATCCTGAGTGTATGTAATGACAGCAGAGACACCCCCACAGATTTTTTTTTTCCATTGCCACTTTCCAAGTTAGCTCTGCCAGGCATAAGATGGATACTTAATCTTCATTTTCATTTATAAAAGCTGTAAACCAGGAAGCAGGAATATTTTGTTAATTAATATCCATAATTTAGCTAAGCTGCTGGCTTGCTTATGTGCTGATGTGAGACCCACAGGTGAGTCTACACTGATAAACTGGTTTCCAGCCCTGGCACCTTTTCAGGAAGAAATTCCTCCCTGTGAGGGTGGTAAGGCACTGGAGCTCAGAGGAGTTGTGGCTGCCCCATCCCTGGAAGCATTCAAGGCCAGGCTGGATGGGCTCTGAGGAACCTGGTCTAATGGAAAGTGTCTCTGTCCATAGCAGAGAGTTGGACCTGGATGAGCTTTAAGGTCCCTTCCAAACCAAGCCATTCCAGGATTCTGATTCTGTGAACTTGGTCATCCCCACTGCATTACACAAAAGCCATTCACTGCTAATTGTGCTCTGGACTGAAGTATGGAGCAAGAGAATACCAAATCTGCTTCTGTTCCTTCAACAACCTTCCAACTGCACCACCTTGCACCTTTACACACCCCACGATGCTCATACAACATGCCCCAAGGAATGCAACACAAACTTGGGCATCAAGCTAAAAAAAATTAAATTTAATGCAGTCTGGGGCACAGCCCTCTCATTACTTTTGGCACTTCAGACTGAAAAACCACAGAAAATAATAATTATGCCTTGGAATTAGAGCAGGGAGCAGGGCCAAATGTGTTAGATAGCATGGGTGCTGCCAACCTGCCCTGCACAATGTCAGCTGTGAAGAGTGGGGACAGGAGCCAGCTTGCAGCCTGATGTGAGTCAGACTGAGTCAGACTTCCCTCCCTGACAAGGTCCACAGAACTGCTACAAAAACAGCAGCAGCATCTGTGGACTAAAACTCTTTGTTCTCTCATGTCATAAGACAAGGGATGGAGCTTTTGGAGCATGACCTTAATTTAACAAACCTGTCAGTCCAAACGAATGAACTACAACAGTTTGTCATTTGACTATACTTGGGCTTGAATAACTTCAAAATACAAAGCCCAGACACAAAACAAGGAGCTCAACAATACCATTTTTAAAATATTTTTTTCCTGAAAATGATGCTGTAATGCCTTCATTTCAGTGCTGTTGCAAATTCAAGTCAGAGGAAGAATCTATGTGCATACTCTGTTGGCTCCTCTCTCTGGTTTTGCACTACCCTAAGGATACTTAACATGATTTCAAAGTGGTTTCTGAAGAAGCCAAACAGTGAGAAGGCTGTTTTTCCTCACTATCTCCATCCCATCTGCTGTGGCACCTTTTCCACTTTGCACCTTTGACTCCCACCACATGCAACAAAGGGATGTTCATGTACTGGAAAAGAAACACTCCTGGAATAGAAAAGTTACTTCTCCAGTCCAGACAAAACCTCTGCACTACCTGACACACTCACATTTAATGCTCCTCCTGATGTGTGCAGTCTGGGTAGTAACTTTTGAATCTAATGAATGGGTCACTCAGCACTTCAAAAAAACCCAAGCATACAAGGAAATTAAGTGAAAAAAAAGATGGGCACATCTATAGATTTGTGCAGCCCAAATTCCTTCTTTCTGCCCAGACATCAGTGAACCCACTGATCATGCTGACTGTTTCAGGGTATTATTTAGTTATTCCAGAGGAGCAGGGATGCCAAAATATTTCAGAAATGTACCTGAATTGCCACTTGGCTGCTGCAGCATGAGTGGTCCCCCCGTGTGGTTTTGTACATAGCCTTGTGTGGCTCCATAGGTTATGGCTCCACTGTTGCCAGGTAAGTCAGGGAAAGCTGGATGGGACTCCAGGAGCGTTGGAGGAGGAAGGTGGTCCCTGGAGAACGTATTGCTGGCCAGGTGACCTTGGTGACAGAAGTGGGAGGGCTGATAGACTCCCCCCTGGCTGCTGTACTGACAGTAGGTGGCCTCCAGGTTGTCTACAGGCTCCAGCTGCTCGGGGTAAGGGCAGGAAACCGGTGAACTGAAGCTGCAGAGAGCAAGGAGAGGCAATCCAGAGATCAGAGGAGTGTCAGAACTACACCAACCTGTCCCATTAACAACTGTTTTATTGCCAACCCTTCCTCCCAAACGCCAGGCACAGCACAAGGGCAACGAAAGCCACTTGAGAAGGCACTTTCACAGCAGGACTCTTGAACAATGGGGATTACTGAGGATTATCTTCCCACTCTCCGAAGCTTGGAACATCCTCACTTTCACCTGACAGGCATGCAATCCTGAGAGCACCCTGAATACAAGCTGCACCCATCTCATAGCAGGCACCCCGTGCCATTATGCACATTATACAGCTTTTCACACTCCCTTTAAAGGGTAGCATCTCATCTCCGTCTCACTTTTCATTAACACTCCCACCTAATTCCTCACCCCCTGCCCCACAATCACCCTCCGAAGGCTTTTCCCAGGGGCTGCTTTTTTCACCTCCCTCAAAGACACTCTCACGGCTCCTACCCTTGGTTGTGGATGCCGTAGGAGAAGGCTTTCCCGGAGCCGTTCTCCTGACTGGCCAAGCTGCACTCACTGCTGGCCGTGTCCAGCGCCAGGGGAAGCATGTGGCTGTGGGGGTTGAAGGCTAGGCTGAGCGGCAGGCTGGCCCTGCGGATGGGAGGAGGGCTGGGGAAACTCGGGAAGCACTCCCCGCCGCTGGAATTGAAGGGCAGCTGCGGCAGCGCCTTGCTCTGGGCTTGTGCTTCACAGGGTGCCACCATCCCTGCCACCGAGGAGGCTGTGAATAAAACAGAGAGGCTGTCACACCGGGAATCTGCAGGAGCGAGCACAGGGAGTGGCAGGAGGAGCAGGACAGAAAAGCAAGATGCCAGTGAAAGAGTGGACATTAATTGATGGGAATGAAAGTAAATGAGTACCAGCACTGCTGTTGAGAAGCCAAAGGGAATAGTAGCAAGCTCTCTGGAACACAGGATGATGTTTATTGGTTAAATAAAATTACCTTTGTGATTTCAGTCTCTGCATACTATCTTTATCCAGCTCTCAAGAAGGCAGCCAAACGAAGCAAAGTACTTCTTGGAAAAGAGCCAGGAACAATTCCCCAGTCATCTTCCATTTCTACTGTCCTCTGGGAGGAGTGTGCTGCACAGATCACCCTTTTGAAAAAAATGAACTGTGCTTTGAAAGAAACAAAGCTATGCCTTTACAAATCCACTGTCTAGGCTGTTTTGAAACACATTCTCACTCCTGGTTTGACCTCTGATGAGTCATGCCAAAAACAGAAATTAAAAAAGTAGAGATGGCAGCTGATGATCCTTTGGAAAAAGAAGATGAGAGATGGAAAAGGAAACCAACACCTTTTGGTTGCTAGAATCTTGTTTGGTGACCTGTCTCCTCAGTCACTGCTGTAAAAGGACAGAGGAACAGTTTCTTACAGAACAGCCTCTGTGGAAAGAGGACAATAGAGGAAATTAAAGGTCAGAATCAGGCATGCTGGTGATCCAGAGTAACAACTATACATGAAGCTCAAGAAACTTGGGCATGGTGCAAGAAAATGAGTTTCTCTCTTATTATGGCACTTAGCAATGGTTTCTCTCTTCACAAATGTAGGCATCATGTGTGCAGGAAGCTGCAGTGATTTCTCCAGTCTAGCTAGGCTGAACCAGTACATGGATGAGGAAGAGAAGAGAAAATCTCACCAGCTGCTCAGGTGAAGGTCTCCCACACATGGCAAAGCTTTCAGGGAAAGTCTGCAGCTGCACTTCACCCTTGCAGGCATAGAGAGTAACATCAAATGCACTCCACCAGGTGTGACTCAAAGGCCTTAAACACAAACCTAAACATGAAAGATGCCACAACAAGTGCAGCCTTTAGAGAATTTTGGAATGCATGTCCACAGAGCTGATGAGGAGTTTCCACTTCAACATCTTGCAGCACAGTTTCTCAGATTCCCCAGTGTGCTGGGAAGTTTTGTGCCTCTTACTGTATCTTGCCACGTTCTGTTTTTTTCTAACTCTCTGCAGCCATGGAGATAATCACAATCATTCAATGAAAAACTCTTCAAGTTTTCAATAACCCTGATTTTGGGCTCAGTCAGAAAATTGATGCAAGATTTGGGATGGCATCTCTAAAGCATTCACATGCCCAGGCAGTTCTCAGTGGTTTATTTTTTCTGTTTGAACACACTATTTATCCATACCAGGCAGCATCTTGGATTTTGGCTTAGCCAGAAATTAAACTGAAGATCTCTTCTGATTCTTTTAAACCCTTCTTTAGCACTGGTTCTCCTGACCATTGTGCCCCAGAACATTCCCACAAACGTTATGGAACAGCAGCCATGGGGGCACTTACCCCTTACCTGAAAAGCAGTTTATATCCAGGTAAAGCTCCAGTTCAGTAATGACAGCAGGATGAGCTGTTCTCCAGATGGCCCTGCTCTTCCTCAAGCTGAACACAAGCAGCCCAGGAAATCACTTCTAAACCCACTTTCATACCTACTAAGATTTTTTAAAAATATTTGCAATGCTTAGTGCAGATAATCTTTGTGGATCATGGCAATAGGACCCCCAGGCAATGAGACTGTGAGGCAGCACCCTCAATCTCCAAAGAACTGCTTCAGCCTTTTCTAAAGTCAGCTCTGCTTCTCTGTCCTTTCAAAGGGACACTGAAATTGTGCCTTCTAAATAAAGTCACAAACGCAGTACGAAGAAACAATTCCCAGAGAAGTCACATCTGCTGAATCTGACATATCTACAGAAGGTTCCAGAGTTGTTCCATTAATAATTCTGACCCCTGGCTTGAGATAATACTCACATTGTACAATTCTGTGGCTCTTCCTGACACTGATGTAGAGAGAGAGAACCTCAGAAGGCTTTCCAGTGAACATGGGAATGTAACAGTAGGATTTTTATTTCTTGCTTCCATTACTTCGGGGTTCTCAGTCCATGAGACAACCTTAGCCTTAATGCTGATAACTAAATACTGATATATTTAGAATACAACGAGGGGACAGATCTAATGAAATTCCAAAGAATTAATTATGCTGGGAATCAGGAAAACACACTCAGCAGTACCAATGTCAGCACATCTACTGCTTGGGATATCCATCCCTGAGGAAGTGGGGGAGTCCTCATCACTCTGGAAATCTTTTCATATCATGCCAGCTTGGAAACACAAACATATCTAGGAAATGCTTTAGGGAGCACCCCCTGACTCTAGGGAATGCTCTTGGACTGTACACATCAATAAGCAATTAGACAAATCCTCTCTCATTGCCATCAATCTTTGAACACAGCTCGGGTAGAAAACTGGGTGAACAGCACACCCCACTGACTTAAAACTCCACTGCAACAATGATTAAATTCAGCCTCAGCTTTGGAACTCAGCTACTCTCACCCACTCAAGGTCTTGCACCAAATGGAAACCTGCCCTGCCTGGAGAAGCCAAGGAAGCCCCTTTGGATGTTTCAAGGTGTGGAGTACCTGATGGAGCCTCTGTGAACACCAGCAGTGCACAGAGTGCACTTTCCTTACCCAGCTGACTTGGCTCAGGCTGTAGCCAGAATGTTTCCATCTAAACTAGAAAATGGGGAGTGTGTATCTGCCATGGAGAACATCAGAAGCAGAACACTTCCCTCATTATTTACAGCAGCAGGACCAGTGTCAAACAGCTGTTATGGAAGAATGCCCTGCTCACTTATCCTTATGAAGTCCTATTCAGAATTCCTTGCTGGCCTGTGCTAGGACAAGGACTGCAAATCTGTCTCCAGAATGAGCACAGAGGCACCCCAGTGCTGGTACATAGCTGGTAGAGACTCAATCAGCAGTGAGATGCTATACCTACAGTCACAGAATCATTGGGAGACCTTAAGGACCACCTCATTCCAGCCCTGTGCCATGGGCAGGGACACCTCCCACTGTCCCAGGTTGTTCAGAGACCTGTCCAGCCTGGCCTGGGACACTGCCAGGGATCCAGGGGCAGCCACAGCTGCTCTGTGCCAGTACCTCACCACCCTTACAGGAAAGAATTTCTTCCTAATATCTAACCTAAATTTCTCCTCTTTCAGTTTGAAGCCATTCCCTCTTTCCCACCACTACAGTTCCTGATGAAAAGTCCCTCTGCAGCTTCCTTGCAGGGTCCCCTCAGATACTAGAAGGTTCCTCTGAGGTCTCCACAAAACCTTTTCTCCTTCAGGCAGAACAGCCCCAACTTCCTCAGCCTGTGGAGTGACCTGGTGTCACTTTTTGCACTGATGGCATGAGGCTCTGACATGGCCCTTCCTAAAACATTTGGGAACCTCCCAGCTCCACCAGCTAATGCTGCAGCTGTGCAAAACACTCATGCTGGTCGGGGTCTCACCTGAGGCAGAGGTGGGGGATGCAGGGTGTGTGCTGAGCAGGCTGGAGGAGTTCCCAGCTCCAGGGTCTCCTGGCAGCACGGCAGGCTGGTCCCCAGCAGCATCAGGCAGGGCAGGCACGGGCAGAACAGGTGCCCTGCAGCAGACACAGGGCACAAGGCAGGGCATTATGACCAGACATGCACCCTTCTACCCTACATCACCAGCAGGTGTAAAGGGGAAAGCACTGGCTGACTGCAAGTGCAAGGAATGCTGTATTAAAAGTCTTTGGGGAAGCAGTCCCAGGTCACTTGCATAGGACAGGCAGCAGGAACAGAGCAATGAAGTAAGGAGCTCTCCAGTATTTCACTTTAATTTCTCCTCTTCCACTTAATTTTTCCTCTTTTCATTTTGTTTTCTCCAAAAGAAGACTCACTCCAGACTGCCAGAAATACACCCCTATGGAGATTGATTTCTCCCTTCACACATTCACCATCCCTTGAAAGATCATCTATCCTCTTACATATTCTCTTTCCTCTCCATTCATGTCCTCTGCTCACATAAAAAAGGTGCTACCTTGTCCATGAATTTCTAAGACCGATCTAAGCAAGCAGCATTTCCAGCACCAAGTGAAAATCCATGGAAATGGAAAGCAGTTGTGGAAGAACTGGGTTAAAAGAATCCCCAAATGGCTGATGCATTCACAGAAATTAAAACTGAAGAGATGATTCCATAAACTTTTCCATCTCATCCCTTGCTCTCTACGTGATTTCAGCCAGAGCAATTTTAATAGTTTTATTTCAAAATTAATTTGATTAATCTTTGCTACAGGTTAATCAAAAGGACTTTTAAGAGGGTCCACCATTTTCCCAGAAATCTGACAGGCTACATAGGTCCAACTCAATGCTCAGCTTTTCACTGCTTAAATGTAAAGGGGAAATAGCAAAAGAAAATATTTAATTTTTTAGGTATCAATTGTGGAAAAATGAGAAAACAGAGTAAGTTCCTCACCCACAGCCCTCTGATCCAAAGGGGACTAACAGAGGTGATGATGCTGGATGGTTCCTGTTGTTTTTTATACTCAGCTTCTGCAATTTCCGCCACTTTGCCCTGCGATTCTGAAACCAGACCTGAAAAATGGGAAGAAAGGAATGCAGTCAGGGAAGAAACCATCTCCACATGGGGACACTGGGAATGTCCCAGTCCCTGCCCATCCCTTTTCTGCACAGAACCACAGGCAGCACTGTCTCCCAGCAGGCATTACCAGGATACGCTGTGGTGTCACACCAACCACAGCTGCAATCTCCCTCCTCTTCTCATTGTCAGGATAGTGATCTTCCTGGAACACCTTCTCCAGCTCTTCTAGCTGCTCTAGAAAGGATGCATTGTCCAAAGAGAGAGAGAGAGAGAGATAGGATATGACAAGAAAAAAAAGAAAAAATAATTAACAAGAGAGGGAAACAGGAAAAAAAAAAGAACATTTTTACTATCCTTACAATATGTAACATAAAGGATTTGTTTTAATAAACCACAAAAATAAACAAAAATCTTTTGCTATTTCAAAAGCAAAGAGCATTGCTAGTGATGCTTCAAACAAAGGACACTCAGCAACCTTTATTAGTGGAAGCTCTCACCCATCTAAAGGAGTGGAGTGCAGTGCAACACCAGTGAGAGCAGATCAGCACAGGGAAGGGAACACCAAGTGCCACAGGCACTGCCAGTGTCACTGTGTGCCAGCATGTGCCCTGGGACCTACCTGCACTATAGAAGGTGCGTGGCTTCTTCTTCACAGGTAAGGATTTCTTTCTCTTGGCCACATCATGGCTGCCTCTGGACGCCAGGAGTGAAGAGCCCCTGCAGGAATTCTGAGCTGTGGCGCTGGCTGCAGCACCTCCGGAGCGGTGAGGGGCCGCACCGATCTCCTCCTGCCTGCAGGGAGCTCCAGCCACTCCACTGCATGCTCCCTTTGTTTCTTCCTTCCCTGCTTCCTTCCCAGTCCCAGCAGGGCAGTAACTCTCTGAGTGCTCTTGTGTCCCTGCGTGACCCGTGGGCTCCTGTGCTAATCCAGCCTTGGTGTCACCGCACAAATCCGATGGCTGCCCACACACCGAGGCAAAGTCGTGCTGGCCATCAAGGACCACTGAGCCTTGGGAGGATGACCCAGTTGCCTGCAGGGTGCTGTATCCCCAGTCTTCTTCCACCTTCTTTACAGAGCTGTTCCTATCTTCTAGTCCCAAGTTATCCTCAACTTTTTCTTGTCTGGCTGTGCCTGGGAATGCAGGGCCACCGACAGCATCAGCATCCACCACAAAGCACTCTGTATTCAGCAGCGTGTCCTCCTTCTCATCCTGGCACTCTGCAAGGCAAAAATGGGAAAAAAAACCAACAAATCCCACCCCACATGACCATTGCCTAAATTGGATATGCCTGGATCAGGAGTTTCAGTTATGGGGAAGGAAAAGCCCACACAACGAAACCCAACAGTGACAAGAACCCAGAGAGCTCAAAATAATGACAGGTGCTGTCAGGAAAGCAACAGCAAAGAACCTGATCTGGTCAATATGGAGATATTAAAATTTTAAAAGCAAACTATAAACTACAGAAGAGAGTAATTCCAGACACAGAGAATAAAGGGAATGTTGCATATTATGAACACATTAGGGGGAAAACAGCCCCAGGGATACCACAGATCTCTGGAATAAGCAACAGAACAAAAATCAATGACCTGCCAAGATCCTGTCACCTTATTAAAATGAGCAAAAGAAAGACAGAAGCAAAATTCTGGTCTACTGGGTCAGCAGGGATTACCTAGCAAACATCATCACTTTTTTACTTTCATAGAGTTCTATCATACCAAAGTTGGCCAAGCAAGAAAACATTAATTGTACAAACTTCTAATAACTGCCTTATTTCTCTGCAGCTTCAGCCATGCTACTGAAAAACAGACAGGATAGGGAGTGAAATAGGGGGATAAGAACAAAATTAGGTACAGAAGTCTATGTTCAACAAAAATCACAAACTGTGTTACAATAAGAGAGACTGAATAGTAGAAGACAGGTCAGAAAGAACACAGCAAGAGAAATAATTAAAATAGGCTACAGAATAATACAGAAACCGTTATATTTTTCCAGCTGGCACATACTTTTCCAAATAAAAAGTTCCAAAAACCTCCCAAGTGGCTCAGAATGTGTGAGTCTGTGTGATTTCTGCTACTTGAAATTTTTTAGAAAGTGATTATTTCATAAGAAGGAAGTAGAATAATAAACCCAAACCCATATATTTGCCTCTGTCTGGAGAGAAGAAAGTTTGAGCAGACTTTTGGCAGCATTTCAATAGCATGTGACAACAGAGAAACTCGATAGTTTAATATTTTGGGGAAGAAGATAAAATAATTTCATTTCACTGTGCTCTGCTTTTGATATGTGTTAGTGCAATGCCAAAATAAAGGATTTGCTTCTGCTTCAACGTCTCTTTCTGAAACACCTGTTAACCAAGGAGGAGTTCCACAATTCCAAGCAAACGAGAGAAACTTCATAGAAGTATGAGGGGATGGCAGGCTGCTCCAAGGGCAACTAATTTGCTTTTTACAGGATTAAGAGAACAAAATTAGTTGCAGAGGAAAGAAACAGAAGCAGGAAACTATGCAGCTATAATAATTTTGATCTTGTTAAGCAGCAACAAGTTTCCACTGCAGTTAAATGAGATGAAATATGCTGATGGGGAGGGTCAAGAACTGAATGAGAGAGAAGCTGTCTCTGATCTATTTATTTCCTTTTTCTACCATCCTCCTGGTTGCATCTGAGCTTGTCTCACTTATTATGTGGAAAAAAAATAAAAAAAAGGAAAGAGTATTTTTGCAATTTGAGCAGGGCTTTTATTCGATTCTATGCAAACCCCAGTATGTGTTTACATCACAAAATAAGTGTTCAAGTCTTATGTGGGTACCTTGTATCTGTAGCAGAAATGGACACCTGAGAGTTTAATACTCTTACAGAAATAGCCCTCCAAATGAAAGTAATCTGCTGTGGTTTATTTCTAGAACAGATAGCAAAAACCTGTCCACCATTTGAGAGGTCGACATCTCAATCCTTTGAGAGGTCAACATCTCAATCCTTTCAGCCAAGGGAAAGAGCTGAAATGAAAACCAAGTTTGGAGATAAAGATGGGCCTTCCTGGTAACAGAGGGAGTTACAAACCCGCTCCTTTCTCCCATCATTCAGAGAGCAGACTGAACATCACTCTGTGCCACTTTTAGACAAACGGAACGTTCAGGAGCAGGGATTTTAACGGAGTGGGAACACCAGGGTTAGGCAGTGTGGAATATGGAGTGTACTTGCAGGAAGCCAAGCCTCCTTTTCCATCTCACAACCACCTCAGACATTCCTCGGAGCAAGCCAACCACTTGAACTGCAAGGGGCCTGGGGTTGTTCGGGGCATTCGGTGCAAAGCCACCTGCACAAGACACGCAGCAGGGGAAGGGAAAGGGCGTCCGAGGTGCCTCCACACGAGGAGGGGAAAGCCGGACAGCGGGGGAAGGTGCAAACGAGAAACCCCGAGGCAGCTGGAGCCCCTCGGTGGGACACAAAGGGAACACCCCGGCCCTCGGCCAGGTGCTTTTACAAGCCAGGAGACACGAGGGCCGGGGAATCCGCCCTTGGCGGCCGCGGCGGGGCCGAGGGTCGCTGATGCTGCCCCGGGGCTGCTCCTTGGGCTCAGTGCCGGTGCCTCCCCCCGCTCATCAGGGCGAGCGGGCAGCGCTCATCCCCTGACCCTCATCCATAGCCTTACCACAGCCCACTGCGGCCGGCCGCTGCTCGCCCGCCCCGTCCATGCCGGCTCCCGGCGGGCGCGGC
>VXBS01000736.1:102839-137739 GCA_013400255.1 Sitta europaea | reverse complement strand
AAAAAACCTTACACATCTATTCAGGCAGTTAAAACTGAATAGTAAAAAACTGCAGAAAAACCATCATACTTATAACGTTCATTCTTGTTACTGTGATGCAGATAGAAACACACAGTAACACACACAACAGGGGTTCAGGCACAGAAGAAGAAAAGAACTCTCTAGTTTATTGTTGACCTCATATAGATGAGTTTCTGGACAGTGGCCAGAGGTTGGACAGAGAAGTTCCCACCTCTCCATCCCCACTGGTCACTGGAGAAGTCCATCAGGTGATATCTTTTCACAGAGGAATGCAAACATGGTCCTTGTTTATCTTACAATCCATGAGAACTGACTCCATTATACCAAAACAAATCAGAAGGCTGATTTTCAGGGACAACAATTCCAATATTTGCGAAAAGCCAACACCAAAATACGTATTTATAACAGGGGGAAGGCCTCAGTGTTCCAGCCTGGGTGAGGACAATACTCCCCATGAGGAGCGGGCAGAAACACCGCCCTGTGCGACCTGGGGCTGCAAAACTCACCAGCCGTGGATGAGGGGAAGGAACCTCGCTGTCCAGAGTGCTAGAGCCAGTTCTGGGCTCCCCAGAAGGAGAAGGACAAGGAGCTGCTGGAGAGGGTGCAGCAGAGATGGAGAGGGGTCTGGAATGTCACAAGGAGGGGCAGTGCGAGCTGGGACTGTTCTGGCTGCAGAAGACTGAGAGGGATCTCATAATCCATATAAATATATTTAAAGGGGTGGTGCCAGATTCTTTTCAATGGTGGCCAGCGACAGGACGAGGAGCAATGGCCATGAGCTAAAACACAAAAAGTTTAATCTCAACACGAGGAAGAAATTCTTTCCACAGAGGGTGGCGGAGCACTGGAACAGGTGCCCAGGGAGGGAATGGATGCTCCCTCTCTGGGGACATTCCAAACTCACCTGGACATGTTCCTGTGTCACCTGCTCTGGGTGACCCTGACTGGAGCATCTCTAGAGGTGCCTTCCCACCATAAGGATTCTGTGATTCTGTTCTTTTCCTGTGGCCTGGCAGGAAGACATTTGGTTTTTAACATGCTCAGGCTGCAGGTGGCCAGCAGCTTCTGGTTCTTCAGCAGCTGGGGGGGGTTGCAAAGAACAAATGGCATTTTTGGCACTGTAATTTGTGTCCTTCAAATGCTTAATAATTTTTTAGTAAAAAGAAGGCTCCTAACAGAGCAGCACCAGGCAGTGCTTGCATGAAGAATGGGATTCACTTGTGTTCTGACACACCAAAATAGAACATCCTTCATCCTCCTCCTGTTTATTGGTTGGCACAGCACTGTTCTCCTCCTGAGGGTTTCCTCAAACTTCCTTTGTTTCAAGGTTCACTTTGAGCTTCTAAGCCTTTGCTTCTGCACATGATTTCACTTGGGAGTTGTTTCATCAGGTTAAATGAGTGTGAGCTGAAACATCTGTGCCAACTTTTCAGCACCATAATTGGTCTAACGGTGCACCAGCATCATTACCAGCATCAGCTGCAAGAAGTTAGGGTTAAAATGGCATTTAATTTGTTAACAGCATTCAGCTGGCAAGACAATCTTGGAGGGTCATGGGACCTCCTCAATATTCAAAAAAGTGCAAATATAAAAATCACTACCTGCTTTAAAAGTTGTTTTCTGAGCAAGGTTGTGCTTTTTTTACTGAATTCTGGTCCTAATGTCACCTTTATTTGTGACAATAATAAGATTTGGGGAGAATGATTTCATTTATTTTCTTTGAGGAAGGACCAACACAGGTTTCCAGCACTGGGAGTTTTGGGGGTTTTTTTTGAGCCATACATATACATATATATATATAAAATGACATATATATATATATATCCACACATATATACACACACTTATATATCATATTACTTTATACTGATATGTATTTTAAGCTACTTTATATTAAAAATGTCACCAGTCATGAAATTTGATTTTTTCAGACATACACCATGGCTTTCTCAGTTTGTCAGCAAAACTTTTAAAATGCAGCTCATGCTTGTACTTCATTGTTGTCCTTGTCACAAAAATAAATTAGTGTAACTGCCCTCTGAGGGTTGATTTCTTTTTTTTTCAGTGTAGAAATCCTGAACTTCTTTTGTCCAGATACACTTTGTATCAGTCTCCACCGGTTTCTGGGGAAGATACAGTGGCACCTCTCACAGAGTCTTTGGGAATAGCAGGAAAGTGTTGGGATTTACATTACATACCCTATGCTTTAATACTGATTTTCTGGCAGATCAGGTTATCCACATTAAATAATGTAGGGACAAATCCTGACATAATTAAGGCTGTCATAGGACACAGTAGGCACTCCTCTAATTTGACTCCTGCTTTGTGAATGTGCAGTTGGCAGGGATACTGTACTAGTTTGATTAAGTTTGTACAAATTGAAGAGATGTCAATCACTTTCAAAAAGCACTTCACTGTAGATTTGTTTATGGATTTTGATGGCATGATGTTATTGGGACTAAAAGTTAAACAAAATAGTGAGTTGAGGCCTATGTGAAATGCAAGAATTGGAAGTAACCCGGGGTATAAGCACTTGCTTAGAAGTGTAAGCTGACCTTTAAATGCTCCTCAACATACAGAGGCCTGACATCAGGAAATAAAGGCTGTACCTGTGACAGGGACAACTTAGCCTTTGATCCAACTAGTTAAAAAGAGTATAGAAGTGCTGTCAATCATGACAAGTATTCTTGAAGTTTCCTATGTCAAGTGGAATTTTAACACCATATGGAACTTGGCATAGAAACCACTTTGGGAGGGTCTAAGGAACAATCTGCCAGCTTGCTTTCAAGAGCAGAAGTTGAAAGAGTAAAGAACTCTTGACTTGAGCTGTAGAACAAGATGACTTCCAATTTAGAATGGGAATGTGTATGGCTGGCTCCTCCTGGAAGAAGCTGAAGTGGATGTGGGATGCTTTGCCTGTGTGAGATGAGCTGACACAGACGTGCTGAACTGATCCCATGGCAGCATTCTGTGTCCCACCTGAGACACTGACAATCCTGGGGACCTGGCAGCTGCATAAAATCAGGACAGCCTGGGACAAGCAGGCATTTGGGATATCTGAACATGCTGGGTTTTGTGGAGGACTAGAACCCTTATGTGAGTCTGAGGTAGAGCTCTGCTTTGGCTCTTAGCTTGGGACCAGCTCCAGTCCTTCTGGGGGGTAAAGAACATGTTAGCAGATTGTTGTCTGGACCATAGATTAAAAGTTGAATAACTGAGTCCTGTCTTTCTGCTCTAGTGGGCTGGACTCCTGTTTTTTGTAGTTCATCCCTTCAGCTTACCTTCAGTTATGGAACACCACTGTGGAACCTGCAGCATCAGCTCTCCAGGGCTGGGGATAACACTGAAGAACCTTAAGGTTGGATAAACCCAGCTTTCCTCGCTGCCTCTGCTAAAGAGAGCTGTTTGTACTTAACAGTCACTTAGAAAGGAAAGTTATAGCAAAAAAATACTGCATGTATATTCAGTAAATTGAATTACTTACATTTGAGAGGAGAACCTAAGTAACAAGGCAAGCAGAAAGGTTTTTAACTGGAGAAGTGCATGAGTTTATTAGGACTAAAAGCAACTCTTTTTTTTCTTTTAATCCAGCTAAAATTATTGATATAAATAGGCTGTAATAAGCTATTCTAGATACAATGTAAATGGGATTTAAAGGCAGAATGTTACAGAGACAGACAGCTGGAGATACGAAGGTAACTAATTCTTCAAATATATTAAATGCAAGAGGCTACACGTGGCTTTCTTTGGTGTATTGATTCTTAAACTTGATCTTGCATTGACTGAGCTGAACACTTTAACACAGAAACAGTATTTTACAGTTGAAGGCATATCCTCAAAGACAGGTTCTGCACAAATGCATGTAAACTGGACTTAAAACCAGAGAGTTCTTAAAAAGAACAAAGACCCTGGTGCATATTTTGACTTTATCTACAGTGGCTAAATATCTCAGTGTTCTCCATAAGTGTGCAAAATGGTGCATGCAATACCACATCAGCAATCAGAGTAAGAGCAGCAGTAAAGTGCCACTTCATTGCATGTGCCTAGTCCTGGTTATTCTGTACGGGGTTTGTACCAACACGAATCATAAATCTTTGTCAAACGTCACTGATCTACTTCCAGGGGGAGGCAGAGTAAAAAAAAAAAAAAGGTCAGTTCAGATGGCTTAGTGGGATGCTTGTTCAGAAGAGAGGTGACCTTTGTGAAGCAGATTCCTCAGCATGATACCTCTTATGTGGGGGAAATCATCACAGTGGCTTCTGAAAACTGCTTAATTCCAGTGGATTTCGTAATGCTGTCGAGAACTCTTAACAGCATTTGGGTACAATGCAATATTTGCCTATCTAAACCCCAGTAGACTTGCATGATCTAATACATAAATTGCCCTAAATGGAAATTACACTATGGAGATCAACGCCATGAAGGTATCCAGAGGATATTCAAACAGAATATTCTCCTCAGCTCTGTTGTGCTTTGCACTTAGCACCTTCCTTCTCAGGAACTCGAAGCTCTCAGGCTGCTAATACTAGTGAATTTAGCCTCACAACACACAGTGAGGTAGGTAAGTTTACCCCCATTTTGCAGATGGCAAAACTGAGGCAGAACTCTGAAGTGACTTGCATGAGGTCCCACAACTTGTCAGTGGCAAAACCAGGAATATGTTTTCAGAAGTCCAAACCCGAGACCTCTGTCCAATTTAAGTCCCTCCCTACTACCACAAAGCAAGCAATACATGCAACCTTTATTCCTCCTCTTGCTGCCATAGTCCTGCTGACACAGAGGAAGTTTTCCTTGATTGAATTCCCACTTTCTTTGGCAAAAAGCACCCGGTCCTGTCAAAGTGCTGTGTAGTATTATGCTCTTTGCAGAGGCACTTCTTCTGAGGCACGTTAGCAAAGCCATGGTTTCCCCATGGCAGGGAGACTGTACAGGTCCAAACAGAGTCTTATTTCTTGCAGAAGACCTGCTGCTTGGCATTCTTCACCCGTTGCTCCTCCTTCAGGTTCTTCTGCCGCACGTGTTTGCTGGAGATGTGTTCCACGTGTTCCGAGGGGAACCAGCCTCTCTCCCGGTCTGAGAGCTTTACTCCTTCCATCCACCCTGTGGTGTGGGGAAAAGCACAACATGAGGCAAAACTCACGTGGGTTTTTTTCATTGTTTCCCAAAAAAAACTCCCTCCAAAAAGACCCTAAGAGCAAAGGAAAAGATCCCCTTTCAGCTTCCAAATAAAGCATCCTAAAGAAGATGATGAATCCCTTTGTCCTCTCAGTTTAAGACAGGTGTTGTTCATTCTGCTCACCATCATTGCTGTACTGCATCACCATGATGATATCTGCCTTCTCCAAAGCCAGCTCATCGTTTTCCCGAGCCTTGTAAGTCTTTATGCACTGAACCTGTGGTGCATCTGAAGGGGAGGAAAGATTACATTGATAAACTGGAAAGCAACAGTAAACCTGTGGGCATCAGCTCCAGAGGAGGTGGAGAATAAGGAGCTGCCCAAATAAAAAGCAGAGAACTGGATGGGACTCTACAGGTCTTCATCTATAACGAGGAGTTACAATAGGTAAAATAACTGGCAGCACCTGGCACTGAGGCAAAGCCCATGAGTATGCTCTTTATCTACAAAACCCCAAGTATTCTGCCTTGGAATCCTTCTGGGGTGTCCCACCTCCCAGTGCCTGTGGCTCCTGTGAGCCAGCCCACCCCCACTGCAGCAGCAGCAGAGCAGTCTCACCAGGGCATTCCAGGAGATCCGGTTCTCCCCGCGGAGGAGCCAAAGCAGAGATCCACCTCAGCTTCTCACTGCTGCAAAACAGCACAGGTGTGAGCACTCAGTGTGAGGGGCAGCACTCTGGTCTCTGAAATGGGGTGGGATGGGGGTGTTTGCTCACACAAAGGGAAGCAGAGAAAGGAGGTGGGAAAAGGCAAGAGGATGCTTTTCAAGACTCAGCAACTGCATTTGGTATTTCAGCATTTGAGTAGCTGAGGGACAACCATCAGGCTACTAGGAGGTGTCTGGCATGGTAACAGGATATACCAAGGGTAAACTGGAGCTCTTACTGTGTCTCTGTCCGAAACAAGAACTCCACTCTTTTGCCCTGGTTATTCTGAAGCAGAAAGAGCCGGAACAGGTTCTTGTTTGCCCCGTGGAGTTTCATCTCACACTTCTCCCCACGCACGTAGGAGAAAGCAGCGTGGTCGAACACAACAAAACGTCCTCCCCTGCAGGTGAAGAGGAGGAACAAAACAAGGTGTGAGTTTGAAGGTGATGAGGGTTACAAAGTGAGTCCACCTCGTCTGCAGGAAAGCAGAGCTTTTAATGAGTCTTCATCTGCTTCAGACATCCTAAGCAGTGCTCTTGTTAGAAGTCTCAGAATGCCAAAGAAGAGAGAGAAGGGATTTAATGAAAAGGGTAGAAATAATAAGCTCTGTCCTGTCAGAATTTTATTTGGTAGCTTGCAGCTTGAAAACAAACCCACCACCCTCAAAACCCCAACGCAACTAACCAACAACTCTCTTGACAAACCAGTGATTCTCACATTCATTAGTCCTCATACTGTGCTTTAGGAATAAATTATTTACCAAGTAAAACTAGAATAAATGGTTATTGTTCAAGTGTTTCACGTTGTAGAGATGCAAAGGCAGAACAGAAGTGTTGTGCTAGGGACCACAAGGTATGTCTTTACAATATGATATGTAATTAAGAATTGGGACTATCAATTTCCACATACTTCCATGATACTCACATCAGGTCGGGACAGGAGAGTGACTTGACAAAGGCTGCCACTTGCTGGCAGGCAGAGGGAAAGGACTCTCACCAAAGCACAGACCCCGAAAGAGACAGGTATTTTAGAGGGGGCAGCAAGAATTGTGTTGAAGCACTCACTCCTTGGGCCGAGACAGGAGCAGACAGTCATTGAAAAGGTGCAGGTAGATGGGCCGGGTGGTGACTTTCCACTTTGGACTCAGGTTGTTGAAGTCCAGGGCTGTCAGCTCACCACACTTCACAAGTCGCCTCGACTGTGAGATGAGTGGGAATATCTGCAAGACAAAAATAAATATTTATGCACAAGAAAACGAGTCCCTGTGAGTTCTGGGTTTGCATTTTTGCCTTTCTCTTGAGGAATTGTGCTTTCAGTTCTCCAGCTGGAGAGGTGCAATCATGGCAGGCACCTTCATGTGAAGGCTGACATGAATGATTGGGCAAGGGAAGAAGCACTGAGGAAGAGCTGGCCTGTGCATGATATTCTGGCTCAACAGCTCTGTGTATGTAAGAGAGGAGAACAAAAAGTGGCTTTGTGGGGAAAGACAGAAAATACATTAGGCTGGAGCAAGGCCCAGGGAATGGATGAGCTCACCTTACACTCAAATTCAATCTTCTGGCTGAGGTAGATCAGCTCTTCAGTGCTCTTCATGCGCTGGACATTCTCATTGCAATCCTTGATGAGCTGCAGAGGAAAACAGATGAGCAGTGAGGTGGGAGCAGAACTGCCTGGTGGGATCAACACTACTCCCAGGAGCCCCTCAGGAGTCAGCATAAGTGACAGTTCCTTAGGCATCCTCCTGCAAAAAAAGTATATATTATAATCAGAGAATTTTTTAGTTGGATGGGATGCACAAGGATCATCGAATCCAACTCCTGGCCCTGCACAGACACCCCAGCAATCCCACCCTGTGCATCCCTGAGAGCATTGTCCAAATGCTCCTGGAGCTCTGGCAGCCTCGGGGCTGTGACCATTCCCTGGGGAGCATGGGCAGTGCCCACCACCCTCTGGGGAAGAGAATTTCCTAAACTCTACCCAAACCCTCCCTGACCCAGCTCCAGCCATTCCCAGGTCCTGTCCCTGGTCACACAGAGCCCAGATCAATGCCTGCCCCTCCTCTTCCCCTCCTGAGGAAGCTGCAGCACTGCTGGGAGCTCTGCCCTCACTCTGCTCTTCTCCAGCTGAACAGACCAAGGGCCCTCAGCCACTCCTGCTGTGTCTTCACCTCCAGGCCCTTCATCACCTTTGGAAGGTCCAATCATCACTAGACAGAACAATCCACCTTATGAGGCTGAACAAATTGAAGATAACTACTTGTCCCAGGAAACTTTAAATCCTGCCTCTATAATAAACAGGATAAGAGGAAGGGATGCAATAGAGTAATGCTATGGGATTTTCTAAAGCAAGATTTTCTTGCAGGGCAAGGGTGGGAGTTGATGATTAATTAGAAACAAAGGTGAGGCTGCAGAAATGGTAGGAACTTTTACCTTTTCAAGTGCATCATAGGCCTGTGTTGCTTGCACTTCCTCCTCAGACCCGGGTCGAGTTCTTTTCAGGATATTCTGTGTGAGAAAAGATGATTCTCATGATGCAAATAGGGAAAGGAGGACATTGCCACAGCTGAAGAGTAGGATAAATAATAAAGCAGAAGTAGCTGATGACATGTGGAGACAAGAAGACCAAAAATTTGAGATGCAGAATGTCACTGATTAAGTCACACTGACCAGGGCACTCCTGTAAATCTAAATTGTATTAACTAGCACATACAAGTTACATGGCATAGGAAGCAACCACTAGCTAAAACACAAATGGATGTATGAACAGAATAGAATTGTCCTTTTCTCCTGTAAAAAAGAGGCTCAAATAATCAAAAAGAAGAATTTGATAGAAAGACCTCAAAATTAATTCTTTAGGGACTGGCTGTTTCCCTGTCTGGATGGCTCCTTATTAGCCAATGCTGCAGGCAAAGCACAGACACAGGCTGCCTTCTAGAGGGCAGCCAAGGAGCCCTTGCTTTGTTTTCTTAGCAGGAAGCCCAAAAGTTCAATATAAAATGTAAATCAGCTTGTTCTGAGAAGACTCATAAATTCTTCATTGGAGTACAAAGAAAGTAGTGTCACAACAAAGCCCTAAATGATTCACAAACAGCACTGCCTCACACAGTGCCACATCCTTCATTTCCTGAACACCTCCAGGGATGGGGACTCTCCATCATGCCCCCAGGCAGCCCCTTCCAATGCCTGCCAACCCTTTCTGGGAAGAAATTCTTCCTGATACCCAACCTGAACCTTCCCTGGTGCAGCTTGAGGCCATTTCCACTCGTCCTGTTCCCAGCTGTCCCCTCCTGGCAGAGCTGTGCAGAGCCAGCAGGGCCCCCCTGAGCCTCCTTTGCTCCAGGCTGAGCCCCTTCCCCAGCTCCCTCAGCTTGAGGGAAACTTGAGGGAAGGCAGAGAATCCACAGTTCCCTACCTGTAGGAGGAGTTTGAGTCGGGTGATGCGCTGGAAGGGGAGGATGAGGAAGGATTTAAGAGAGAGGCGCTGGCACACTGGATCACTTTCCAGTCTCTCCAGGACTTGCTGGAACCCTGCATTTCCATTTCTGTGGGAGTGGCAAAGAAAAAAAGACATCCAGGCATCAGAGTAAATAAGTAACCTTCCTAGTATCAGATTTCAGGGAATGTTGGAGTACTCCCAACAGCCAGGTTTTGTCCCTGGGGCAAGAGGTGTCAAGAAACTGCACCACTCTGCTGCTGAAGAGCAACTATGGGTTTCTAACAGCTGCAGGATGCAGTACAGCTGTTATCTCTCTCCTCTTTCCACAGCCCTCTGGAGTAAAAGCTAGAAGTAACATCCACATTTCAACCCCCTCTATCAGCAGTGTCCTTTCATGGGGACAGTGGTGGTTTGCACTCTGTCTCAGTGTTCTAGACTGAAAACCATTATCCAGGACGGTCATTTTTGCTCTCTTCAGTAGAGGGCAGACAAAGAATGGCCTGCAACAAGATCAGATATTACATATTCTTTTCCTCTCCAACACTCTGGGAGAGGAGCCTGCAGGAGCTCTGTCCTGCTGTCCCAAATGCCATTGAACTGAGGAAGGTTCTTCTGGGGGCATAGCGAGAGCACTGCTCATTCCTGCAGCATTCCTCATTGTTTGAAGGAGTCAATATTCATGGAAACAAGGGGGAGAAGGGTGCAGCAAATGAGAAACACTTACAGTAACCTCTGGAAGGTCTGCTCCTGGTACGTCTGGTTTGTCACATATGGCAGATACACCCGGCGGAAGTCAGGGGCGTGTTTCAGAGCCACGTCACACACGTGGAAGGTGAACATGTCCTCTTCAAATTTCTCCTCCAAGTCAAAGAGGAAGCTGCAGCACATGGATGTGGTGCCAGAAAAGGAGAGGGAAATATCACTGTCATTTAGTCTTCTAAACAGGTAAGCACAAGACAGCTCTTTAGTTCTAGAGAGAGGCTAATGTCTCAGCAATGACAATTTAGGGCTTGGTATCAGCAAGGAAAAAGCAGCAGCAAATGAAATCTATTCTTGAGAGGTCATGCTTCTACAAGCATAGTCAGGAAACAGCTGAAACTAAGACTTCACCATTTCTACCTGCTGGTAGAAACAGAAAAGGTAGCAGCACACTTTATCAGCTTAGTGATTTATATAGTCAAGCTTTGCAGGAGGAAAAGCAGAACAAAATCCTACAACATACAGGATTCCTTGCGTGTGGGGTCATGTCCACATTTCATGAATTACGCTCTATTGATTCACATTAGTTTCTGTCAAGTGATGGTTGTAACATTTTTTCCCTTTTTCCCCCCCCACTTTTTGTCAGGGCTTATGCAGCTGCCCCTTTTGTCTTGTACTTGGCAGGAGCTGGTTTGGAGTCTAGTTAGTCAAGTTAAATTGTAGTTGAAAGCAGTTGGCACAAGGCTAGGTTACCATTTGCAACAATATGATCCCCTGCAACGATCTCTGTGCACAACTGAGCCACAATATCTGAGATTTAACAGCAGAATTTTCACTGCCCTGCCACCTCAAAAGGCGAATACTCCTCTCCAGGCAGTGTTGGTTGCCACAGCAGGTGCTGTATCTACCCTGGACCATCCTGGAGGTCTCACCTGGCGCTGACGTCGCGCACGTCGGCCAGGCGGGAGAAGAGCCACTGGCGCTCCTGGTTGGTGAGCATGGCCTGGAGCTCTGCCGAGCGCTGGAAGTGATCCACTGCCACGTTCAGACTGCGCAGGTAGGAAGCCTCAGATATTATCAACTCAAACTTGGCCTTGGGAGAGAAAACAGGAGAGCACAGCATCAGTGCACTGCGTGAGTCTGTGGGGAATCTTATGGAGAGGAGACGGGGCAAAGCAGGAAAAGCTCCCAGCACGTGATGCAAGGAGTGTGTAACTATAGAAGAGAGGCTTTAGAAATGAAGGGCTATTATAGACTTTCTTTAAAAAACAGACTTGTGGTATGACTTAAAGATGGCTATTTGCTCTCATTTTACTTACTTCCCCTCAACATCACTTTCACAAGACTCCCCGTTTTACAAGCTCCCATGAAGTCCAGCATCTGTACCACACACATTTTTCTCCTTCATCACATTTCCCATGCTGTTGTTTTCACCTTTTTCTCTGGGTCCTCCTGTCCATTTCTCAGATCCTCTCCTTTTCCTTACCCAGTTTCTCTGTACCATTGTGCTAAATCCATAAAGCTCCCTGTGTCCTCTCAGCCCTGCAGCTCACACAGGTCAATTTGCTAACTCATATTCTACCACAGCAAATACAATTTACTGTGGTTTTATTAGCATCTCTCACAAGCTTATGTGTGGGAGAATGCTGCAAGTTTTCTACTTTTATACACCCTTTTGCATTGAGCATACTCAAAACTCTTGTTCCCACTTTCCCCCATGTCTGTTTTCTTGGGAGTTATTGATATGATGTAGAGCCTGTCCTTCAGTGCTGCTTTTCTCAAAAATTCAGCACTTCTGCCTTGCTCTACTTCACACCCCATTCTGCTTCCAGGGGTAGAAGTGACCCCTGCCTCAACCACCTGCATTCCCACATCACAGTGTTTGCTCTCTGCTTTAACCCCTCTTCCAGACTCTTTCTTGACTACAGGCCACCCATTTACCATTGTCACATCTGTCCCTTACCTCCTGCAGCCTCTGCTCCTCACGGGACATGTTGAGCAGTATTCTGCTGCCCCGTATCATGGGGATGTCCTGCCAGAGGGATGCATTAGGTGACACTGACAGACGTTGCAAATATGAGTCCTGGGGAGACAGCACTTTCCTCCGTAGCCTCGGGGAACTTGGGAAACTTGACTCTATATCCTCTGGATAATCCACTCTCTTCTGGCTTTGGATGGCCTTGTTCAGAGCCACATCACTGTACTCCTGATACAGCAATCTTGCTGTGGAGAAAGACACATACATTTATCTTTTCTGTAGTAGCAACTCACCCTCTGTTGCAGCCTGGAGCAAGGTCTGCCCTGGATTGGGGACAGCCAAATTCAGGCAAAGCTCCCCAGCTGCCCGAGTATAATGCAGGATTCCAGCTGCTTTCCCTGCTCACTAACACTACATCCTCACAACCACCACGTGGCAGGAGTCCCTCTCCTTTGTGCTCACTGCAAGGGTGAGAGATACTCAGAGAGAGTACTCAGAGACTGCCACAGCACCCCAGGCAGGAGGCACTTACAGGAGTTGATCAGTTTGGAGTGCCGGCGCTTGAAGTTCTCTGTTGGGTCTGCAGGCTTCTTCTCTCTGCCAGGGAATAAGGATTTCAAAACACAGAGTGAACAAAGGGCACATCAGGGATGGCTTATCCAAACCTTAGAAACAGCTCTGTCACAACAGGGACCTCTCCTTTTCCAAGAAACTCAAGCTCCACAAGCTTTACTTGACACAAAAGGCAAAGTTTGGCTTAATGGAAAGGCTGTCCTGAAGGCACAGAAATACCTCTGTTGCAGTAGGGTCCTCTTCAAGAGAGCACAAACTGAAACACAGGCTTTTAATTAAAGCTTTCCACTCCTTTTCATCATCTTTGGTAACTCAGAAACAAAAGAGGTGTCTGTGCTGCACAGGGATTGGGGCAAATTCTAAGGGTCTTGGAGAGACTCACCGCATTACAACTGTTTCTGAGCTGACTGGTGGTGGGTGCCTGTGTGCCTTGTGAGCTTCTTCCTCTGAAGGAACAGAAGAAACCTCTGCAGAGAAGACAAATGGAAAGTAAACACATCAGTCCATTTTTAGACTTCATCTACAATCCAAATGATACACAGGTACCACTTACCTATACCCCACCTAAGTGTCAGTCTTGAGCTGGAGTAGAGGTGCCCTCATAACATTTATTTCTGGGTCAGAAACATTCTAGTTTTAATAATCCTTGACATTACTCACACTTTACATCTGTTAGCCACATTCACTTTTCACTCAAGGAAAAAGGCTGACATTTTAGGCAGCAACAGTAACTCTAAGAGCTTCCCTCTCCAGTTATGCAAGCAAAGACACTGCCTGTGGGCCCTGCTTGGTGCTGTCCTTACACTCTCAGCTACTAGGGCCAGTGGAGCCAAAGTGTAAAAATGGAGAAATCCTTTTGGTTTGTGAGGGGTTTAATCAAATAAATGTGTGAAGAAATTCTAAATCTGGAGGCAGAAAAAGGAAGAAAGCCCAAAGACTGAGCTGCAGTTAAGGGTTAAGGGGAAAGACAGTACTGTTGCTCTGAATATTTCAGAATTTGGAATTAAGAAATTACAGGTCAAACTTATGAACAAATCTTGATCCAAGTTCTGCCAAACCTTTTACACCCCTCCACATCCTGCTCCTTATCCTCTGTGCCAGAAATCCAGCATGTTTCAGAGCCTCAAAAATAGACTAAAGTAAGAGCTAAAAAGAAGCAATTATTTAAAGTTCATGTAAGATACAGTAAAGAACAGACATACATCCTGATACCAAGTACTGCTGAATGAGCTGCATTACAGAAGATGCATGTTTTCCACTTGTGACATCAGTGATTTGACTTCTGTGCAAGCTGGGACCTTGGGTTTGACAAATTTGCATTCTTATCTGTACACTCAAATCCTGCGTTCACAGGAAAATCATCTTTTTTAGAAGGTCAAGTGGGAACCTAAAAGTGCCAGTTGCAAAATAAGGGGAGGCAGCAAATAAACAACTGATAAGAGAGATGGGCTACTGAGGGTGTGTGCATGGCTCTTCCTTACTGCCTCAGGGATCCATGAAATGAGTTTATTGTTGCAGGTATTAGAGTGGAATGGAGGGGACTGAGCCCCAGAGCGCATCCCTACTCAGGGGAACAAGCAGGATACAGAGCAGAGAGGAAGGAGGGGATGGCTGGAAAGGGAAGCTTGGGGCAGGATAGGAGGGGGCTACAGGGTTGGAGAAAGGAATATCACCAGAAAGGCACAAGAGCTCTCAGGCTCTCATGCCTCTCCATCACATTGTCTATTTAATTAAATCCTACTTCTTGATGACTGTGCTAAGTCGGAGGGGAGAAGGAGGAAGGGAAATGGAAGAGAGGACTCACGCTGCAAGATGTCTGGTGGTACTGACATCCTCTTCAGGCCCTGACGGTGCCAGTCCTTGGTTTTCACTCGGGTTTTAATTGGGTTTTCTTGATTGGCTGCTGGCTCCTGCACAGCTACCCCAGTATTTTTTTTGCTTGGCCAACTTGATGATTTTTCCAAGGGTGCGTGTTTGGCCATTTCTTCCTTTGGCTGGTGTTCTCCTCCTTCCAGCCTTTGCCTGACCCTCCTCTCACCTTCTGTTTTTTCTGTGACTGCCAGTGGAGCCTGGATGTTCCTTGTACCCACACCAAAGCTGCCTGAGGGCTGCTCCCATGGCAGCTCCTCGTCCTGGCAGGTTGTCCTGGTGGTCGGCGGCGACGGGGGGCTGAGCTGGAGGAAGTGGATTGGATTGGTGAATGCAAGCATTGGAAGGAGCTGTGCAGAGTCTCTGCTCTTGGAGTCTGGGGATGCTATCAGGCCCTCCAACGAGGGCCAAGAAGGGTGGTCAGGTGAGGATTTTCCGCTCTCTATATCCATGTGGTGATCTGCTGTTTCAGGGCTGGTGTCAGAGCAGCCAACCAACATTTCATTTCCAAGAGCTGAAAAGCTTTTGGTCAGCAAACTGACCCCTGAGTCATCAGAAGTCTCTGTATCATGGGGACCTGAGTCACCAAGCTCCCACTCTCCACTCACTGGAACAAGGTCACCTCTCTCTGCTGGACTTTCTCTGTCAGAAGCAGAGGCCATGGAGTTGGAAGCAGATGCAGAGGTGGCAGTCCAGAGAGGATGGCCTGGGGCAGGGGGAATGGCTCCCAGCTGACCATCACCCTTGCCACAGCTGAGGGGGGGCCTGGAGCGTGGCTGGGAACCTTCAGGGGCTGGAGGGGGTACAAGGTGATTTGCAGGGAGTGCAGGGGCCTGAGCTTGACTGGGCCTTTGGGCGTGGGAAGGAGGATAAGGAAGCTGTTTGGCATCAGGCTCAGACACCAGAGGTAGGCTTGAGTGGGACACAGGGGACAGAGGCTGTCCTTGCTGGTTCACACCAAGGACTGTATCATCTTCAGAGGGCCAAGTTAGGGTGCTCAGGACACTGGAAATTCTGGATCCAGGCTCTTTTTGGTATGAACTGCAGTCAGGCTCCTCAAATAAAGGCACTTGTGCTTTATGATCCACATTTGCTCCTGTTTCTTTTCCTTGGATAATGGCACTTTTTTGGGAAGAGTTTTGCTGAATTGTCTCTGAGTGGCTCAGGGGAGTGGAAGTCCTTCCTGGGGTTTGGGATGCTTCCAGAGGCCCTGCAATACTAGCCACAGACCTCCTATCCCCAGGAAAGCTCCCTTGTAGAGGAAGGGAGCTCGGGTACATTACAGAGAAAGAAGCTGGGCCACTAAGGTCCTCATGAAAGCCTTCCTCAGAAGTGAGGAGTTCATGGGAAGTCTTGGCCTCCCTGGCATCTGTCCTTACAACAGCAGTTTCTGCTGGTGTTGGGTCCCACCCTCGTGCAGGAGCAGCTTGGTTGGGTGGTTTCCCTGCAGAGCCTGGCAGCTCGTTGGGGCTGGTGCCAGGCCAGAGCTCGGGGGTCACAGAGGCCATTCTGGCTCCCTCCTGCTCTGGAACAGATGCTGACACCATCGAGGTGAGCTCTGCAGGGGAAGCTGGAATGAAGTCCCAAAGCTCAGCTTTTCCTGGAATGGGATGAAGATCTATGGGATCAGGTGGCTCCAAGTTACTGGTTCCAGAGGAAGAGTGTGCTGGAAAAAAAGCCTCTGGGTTCTCTGCGCTAGAAGGAGCTGTCACCTCTCCACAGAGTGATGCATCTCTTTTATCAAACCTGTGCACAGCTTTTCCATGACCATCACTGTGCTCATTCTCCCTGCCCAGTCGTGTCTTATCATCCCAGTGAGCTTCTCCAATATCCTGACCACCGATGGAAAAGCGGCCAGAGTCCTCCAGGTCTTCTGCCTGGTCAGAGACATGGCACATGTGTGGAGTTTCCCCCCCTGGGTTCAGGTTATTTGAGGACAGAGGGCTGACAGCAGGTGGCTGACATCCAGAACCTGCTTCTGTGACATGAGCTTTCAGCAGCACGTCCTCACCAGGATGCTGATCCACAGAGACAGACTCCCCAGGAGGAAATGCTGATCCTGTTTGCTCAGACAAGGAAGCATACTCCAAACCACACACATCCACATTATGCCTGGGAACAGAAGGTTTCTCTGACCCTAAAGCTGATGATAGAGTCTCTAGTTTGAGCTCATCCCCCAGTCTGAGCTGTTCCCTCTGCAGTTGTTCCTGCTCATTTTGTTCCTTATTTTTCTGATCTTTGAGCTCCAAAGGTTTGCCTTCTTCCAGCAGATTCTGCTCTTTGCACTTTACCTCCTCTTCTGCTTGCTGAAGTTCAGACACTGCCTCCTCCCAAGCTGGCTCCTTCTGCCGTGAAGCATTCACATCCTCTGTCCTTTTAGCAGTACTCTTCCCTTGGAAAGCACTCTCTGCTGAAGGGGCAGGGCTGCCCTCAGTCTTTCTGTGATCACCTTCTAGATGAAGGCATTTGGAAGCAGTTGAGTTCTCTTTAGGAACCATTCCCTGGTCTTTGAACATGCTGGTATTCCCTCTTTCACCAGCTGTGTTTCCTTCTGCTTGTAGTGAACTCTTTTGGCTGTCAAGTGTTGAGGTGGAAGACAACTGATGGGAAGAGGAAGATTCTGTGTTCTCTTCCAAACCCTGGGGTGCTCTTAAGCCTTCCTGAACATCATCAGAAGTGTAAGGTTTAGCTGTGTCTTCTGAGGTAGGCTGCTCATCAGGTGCTGGTGCAAACTTTTTGGTGCTTTGCTCCTGCTCTGCACCAGCATCAACCTCCTGCAAAGAATCCTTGGAGATATCATCCAGAAAGGGTTCAGCTTTATAATGTCCTTCTGAAACAGTTTTACACACCAAAAAGCACTTAGGTGTCTCTCTCTGAGAGGAAATGGCATCAGCCAAAGGGGATTTTGTTTGCTGGGCCTGAGGGTCTGAGCCATGAAAAGCCAGTTCTGCCTGGCACTGAGGAAACTCAGTGCTGAGGTTCACAGCCTGCAGGATGGGGCTGCCAGGGCCTGGCTCAGCCTGGACTCTGCTGTGAGAGGAAGGGTCCTGGTTGCTTTCTAGGTCAACCAGTTCCAATTGCCTAAGTTTCAGAGAATAATCCAGTCCACCCTCCTCTAAAAGCATTTCTCCTTCCAGTTCTGAGAGTCCCTTTGGAGGCTCTGTATCCCCTTGGCCTTGTTCCAGTCCTGCTGGCACTTTTTGCATAGAGTTAGAGGGTCTGCCCAGCATCTCTGCTGCTTCCCCTGGAGCAGCAAGGCAGTCCTTGGGCGTGCTGAGCTCTGCTCCCTTTGCAGAGTTAGATGGGCTGGTGCTCATTTTGGCTGCTGTGTGAGTGGCATGATGCTCTCCTTCCACGGCTGAAGAATCCCAGGCTTCCCCAGTGATGCTGCTGGCTCCTGGGGGAGTGGCACCTCCCTCACTGGTTTCTTCAGACTCCATCAGTGACACATCCTGCTGAAGAAAAATGCATTTTTCTGTTACTACTTCACAATGATACGATGGATCTAATTCACTGCTTCTACTGCAGCTGATAAAAACAACAACAACAAAAAAAAACCCAACACCACACCACATACCTAGTGGGTGGTAAGAGCTGGGAAAGAAACACAAAGACTGAGAATAGGCAAACACCACATGTAAGCTTGCAGTATGAGAGTTACACCAAAATAACCCTACTGGTGTCTTTCTAGTTTCACTTGCAAATACAGAAAGTGACTTTGGTTGAAGAGCAGAGGTGCTGAGCTCTCTGCAATGGCCACAGGGCAACTTATGAAAAGTGGTGGCCATGGCTGGGTATCTCAGACCCAAAAAGGGGGTTACCAGGAAGCATCCAGAGAACAAGAAAATTTCCAAAAATCTCCATTGATTTTCATGGAGCATGGTGGACAAATACTCCTGGCCTCTTCTAGCTGAGTTTAAAAGTTCTCTCTGATTTTTGCCTGTTTTTTGGAGCTGATGGCTCTCTTTACAGGTCTCTGTGTAGGTCTGGACCTCATTGCAAATGATCACAGAAATTAATTAACAAGACAGGAAGATAAGAATTTGATTAACAGGTAACTAGGACATGACACAAGACACAAGATATTTGAAGGCTGTAAACCAGATGGGTTGAGAGGAGTAGCTCTGGTGTGTGTGTACTAATCTACAGACTATAAAGAGAAAATACGTCATCATTTAGTCTACTCTTTTAGGGAGGGGGAAAGAA
Organism: Sitta europaea; assembly: GCA_013400255.1. NCBI lineage: Eukaryota > Metazoa > Chordata > Aves > Passeriformes > Sittidae > Sitta > Sitta europaea. Next base: position 119,136 of record VXBS01000736.1, on the reverse strand, counting down.
AAAGAAAAGCCATCTCAGGATTGTTGGACAGTTTCCCAAAGGATATAGTGGAATTTCCCATCCACTATTGCATTTGAAGTTTAGACATGACAAAGCACTAGGGAATGCACATTTGGGATATGTCTGTGAAAAGGACAGAAGAATCTGATTCACCACTTTTATCTCTCTGGCTTCTACCATGACCCACAATCCCTACCTGGAAAAAAAAAAAACCTGAGCAAGACAAACCATTGTGGCTCCTTCTCTTTTCTTCTAGGGTGATTTCTTTGTGCTGGAGTGGCTCTATAGTCAAGTAGCAACCTCTGATCCCACACAGAAAGTAAAAGCAGTAAGGGCATAATTACATCTGAACTAATTGTCCCAGTTAGCTCCATGGCCAGGGCACGCCTGGTCTAAAGCTGGTTTAGCTTCTATTTTCCCTTACGTCAAGTGAAACAAAACACCTGCTCTGAAGGCAAGGAGCACATGCTCTGCAGTTAGAACTGAAGCATTTTATACACCTTCAGCATGGCTACTGTCATCACAGAATGGCTTGGGTTGGAAGGGGCATTAAGGATCATCCAGTTCCAACCCCCTGCCATGGGCACCTTCCACTAGCCCAGGGTGCTCAGAACACCTGAGCTAAACGTGGCCAAGTTCCAACCCCCTGCCATGGGCACCACAGCTTCTCTGGCCAACCTGTGCCAGGGCCTTGCCACCCTCATATTAAAGGGTTTCTTCCCAATATCAAATCTAAATCTCTCCTCTTTTTGGTTTAAAACATATCCCCCTTGTCCTGTGACTACCTGCCCATGTAAAAAGTAGCTCTCCCTATTTCTATACACCCCTTTCAAGTACTGGAAGGCTGAAATGATGTCTCCCTGGAGCCTTCCCTTCTCCAGGATGAACAACTCCAATTCTTAAAAAAATGAGGAAAATAATTGAGCTAGCTAATTGAGTGAACTCATCAGTTCACTACTTCCTGTGTATTTTTTCTCATGTAATCTTTAATTTTTGTTTATAGTGAAAAGACAGTCGTTCTTACAAAACCAGGGTTTTTCAGCAAGTTGGATTTTCCCTCCCAAGCAGTGAGTAGTTGTAATAGCTATAATTTTAACAACCAGTTTGTTTCAAAGGGGTATGTTCATTCAGGGAGTTCCCATGGGGTTTCCACCAGGTCTTGCTGCTGTCAGCTGCTACTAAACTACCTGGATGCTACTAAACTCTCTTTTCAAAGGTTCCACATGTGATCACTCTTGTGCTACACTGCTCTTGGCTCTCCTGGCTACCCCACCTGAGTCTCCTCAGCTCCAGGACTAGAAAAGTACCACTTCTCACACCTAAGACAGACAGTTTTCAAAAACAGGCTCCCCAGGAGCAGAGAGACTGTTCAGGGAGACACAAGCTGCTGGCTAAGGAAGGTTTACTATTACAAAAGGTAGGATGGCTCATAAAGATCTGAATAGTAAGGTGCTCAAACTCAAGCCCACACTTCCCTGGAGCAAGGACTCTTGCTCACTGTGCTGTTTCACAGATGTACACAGCACTGAATTTCCTCTTATTCAGCTCAAAACCCCAGTTTCCACTTCCATGGCTCTGTTGCAAGGGATTTGGAGAGGCAAAAGGACGAGTTTAAAGCTGCATTTGGAGCAGTTCCATGCTGATACTGGGAGGCAGGGTAGAGGGAGGTGCACAGCACATCAACACTGGAAGCTGCCAAGTGAGATTTGTCTCATCATATTACTGCCAGGTGTTTTGCACACCTCAGGGAGAGCAAGAGAGGAGCTTTGGGAAGTGAGGCAAGAGAAGGAGCAGGCAAACTTTCTGCAGAGACAGGAGGGGAGGACTCATGCATCTCACCAGGGGAACTGTTAACCTCCTGGTGGAAGGCATAGTAGAAGACACATGTCTGCAATAAGGATTTCATGGAGATGGAAGAGGAAATAATAAAACAAGACTGACAGCACCTGTAGTCTTCCCATGCAGAGCAGCTATGTACAAGAGCCCAGTAATTACCAGCAGAGTGCCTGTGGAGCACTGCCATGTTAAACTCCCAATGCTGGCCTGCTCCATCAGAGGGGGGCCCAGGAGTCCCCCAGGAGCTCAGCTACCCAAAGCACACTTGCAATTAGTGTTTTCAGCAGGGCCAATAACACAGCAGCACACAGGACATATCTATCTGCCACTAGGCAGGACATGCACACTCTCAGAGATAATTCACTTAGCTCCTTTTGGGGCTTACTGATCTTTCACATCTCTCACTGGCTCAGATGATGAGCTGGCCATCACTCCCTCAGATGCTCTGTCTGTGGAACAAGGAAAACCAATGTTCCCTGTTGAGATAAAAACACTCAGGCTCTTCTCCCAAGAGAACCTGGGAACACCAGACTTCAGCTGCCATGCCCCAGCTTTTAGGTGATTCTGGGTGCACAGAACAGTGAGAGGGAGCAGCTGGCCACACACCAGCATGAAAACAGAGGGGTAATGCTTGGTGCTGCTGCAGTCACGGGCACAAAATCTGAGAGGGTGAAGGGAGGTGGCCTGCTGAGCAGAAAAGGCCAGCAGTGAAAGCATAAGGACACAATCCATCCACAGCTTTCCCAGATTACAAAAGCCAATGTTCATGTTGTCCTTCCTTCCACTGCGGGTTAATCCACCTGGACGGAGATGACAAACACTTCTGCTTTTAAATAGAAAGTACCTCACCTTCCCTCCCCCCCTCTTCCAACAAACAAGAAAGGAGCAATAACAAGTGCTATCAAGCACAGACAAGCCCTTCAGCGAGCCAGGCAGCGAGGCTACACACAAGTGGAGCCCTGCAATCCTCCTGCAAAAGCAGGGAGACACGGAGCTTTCCACTGCCACCTTGCTTTCCCACTGCACATATTCCCCTGTAAAAAGCAGTCACACATCTTCACACACCACCCCGGGCTGCCCTATCGCTGTACAACCCATCGAGGGAGGTGAAGGAGGGGGGTCACAGCTCTTGAGCTCAGGAAGAGATAACACAGGGTGCTAGAGATAAGAAGGAAGGAGGGAAATAATCTAACGTGCAGTCAGCTTTGAGGGCATGGATTGCAGAAGGAGCTTGCTGAAGGAAGGACCTAGAAAGAAAGATGATCTAAAAAAGCAAAATAATGTAGAGTCTACTGCTGTGCTACACAGTGCTGGTAACGTTCTGGGAACCAGGAGCAGCCTCAGGTGGCTTAGGCAGGGGAGAACAAAGCAAAGCTGCCAATAGCACCTGACCTCCTGGAAAATCCATCTGAGCTGCTACTGAAGCTTGAGAAACACAGGTGAGACCTCCCAGTCACAGCAGTGCAGAGTTTGCCCGAGTTTTAACACACCCAGTTGCAGCTTTCACTCATCCGAGGCACACTCAAGATCCACTGAGCCTGTTAATTATCTAATGACTCACTGAGAAAAAAAGAGGATACTTCTCCATACTTTTCTTACATTGGTTTCTATTTAAGTAGATTATAATACTTAATGCTAACAAAAAAAAGTGTCAGAGAAACATAATTTTGGGTTGAACACAATTTCATCTTGGAAATTGCTACTGAACATTTGGCAAACAGCAAGGGAAGAAGGTGGCTTGGATTGTACATTGCACTTCCCAGAGATGCAATAAAAGTGATTCATTCCTAAGATAAAATGGGGTCACCTGTAAAGCAAAATACCCAGTACACTCTAAGCAGAGGTTAAGTTTACATTCATAAAAGTAATGGGTAAGCCTTGATATTCTGCAGGCTTCTAATATGAGAATAAACAAGAATAGTGTGTGATTCTCACTGCTAGAGCTCAGTAGAAAGATAATTGACACTGCTTGGTGAACAGCAGAATTCCCACAGTGGAAGTAATGTATTGAGTCACTGCAAATTGCTCTGTGCAGGTCCCTCTACAAACTCTGGGGATGGAGACACAACTGACAGAAACACCTGGAGCACAAAAGGAGGCAAGAACTTCCCAAATTACTTTCCCCATGACATTTTATGCAGAGGTGGCTGCTTGCAGCAGGCTGTACACATTTACACATTCCCAGATGGAATGCCTGCCATGGACTTGAGGAGTTCCCAGCTCCTCTTTGAGCAGATGATTCAGGACCTTCATGGGACAGATTCTCCAGTTAGACACAGAAATCTCAGAGTCTCTCACTACACTACAGACAGAGAGCAGAATCCCACACTGCTGTTTTTGAGTCTCAGATTAAAGAACACCCATGTTTGCACCAAACCATTCTGACAGATGCAAATGCCCTTAAGACATCAAAGGACCTGGAAACACACTTGAAAGCTTGGCCTGCACAGTGGAACCATTCGTGAGCACAGCTGTTGTCATATTACCTGGACCCATCCTGAGCACAGTTAAACTGAAGGAAGATAAGGATGAACAAAATTCAGCAAACTGAACTGGGACAAACTGTCCTGCCCTGCATCCAAATGATCCTGTTGGATGCAAACATGTAATACAACCGTTTTCACAGCTGGATCAAGTTCCACCTGGAAAACTGTCAGATTTCTGGGAGCTGTCAGAGCCCCACAGATGACAAAGCTGGAACATTTCAGCAGTGTGGGATGACTGACAAGCTAAACACCGCTGTATACCCAGCCATAAATACACTAGCAAAATCCTGCTTTTGTATCAATAGGTAAAGCATATCCTATGCAATAAAAAAATGCTAAAATACCCACAAAAGTGCACTTGTATGTATTCCATGGTAGTGACAGCACAGTGTCATTAGCCACAATAACAGAAAACTTTGTCATGCTCTGGCTTCAATATTGTACCATCAGCTGGAGAGAATAATAAAAAATTCTTGGATTCAGAATACCATGAGATAGCAACCACAACAACAAAATCACATATTCATCCTCATGTTGTGCCCTCAGAATGCATGTTTTCAGCCTTAGCTCCCCATATGAGTTTTTAATTACCTTATGACTCCAGCAATGAGATTTATTTTTAAAAGTGAGATCTGTATCACAATCAAAAATACTCGGCAATACTGTAACAGCGATGGAGCTTTGTACTGAAAACTGCAGCTAAAGAAAGAAAAAATAATCCATCCAAAAGGGATGTACAGGTTTTGGTACAACTTTCCCCTAACCCAGCTTCTCAGGGAACAAGCCATTTTTTTCTTGGAAATTTAATTGGTGCCCTTAGATCGAAGAAGCTACCACAAGACAAATTTGCTATTGGAAGCAAAAAGTATTAGATATAAATAAAATGTTACAAGAAATGTAAATGTGGGAAAGCACCAGCAGGGACCCCTTCCCTCTCCCTCGTGGAAAAATAGCTTCACACACCCAAAGCCACAGGAATTGTGTGGGTGCTGAAGAGGAAGGTACTAATGTGAACACATGGAAAACCTGTTGTTACTCACGGTCTAAGGCTTGCATGGCCAACTGGCACAGGTTTATTGTGCACATCACAACATTTTCTGCTTCTCATTCAGCCCCACTTCCTAGAAGCATGTGGTTATGTGAGAGTTTTGGCTTGCAATTAAGAAAAAATGGATGTATGGCCTTTAATGGGCGTGGAAAAGGCCAGAAAAACTAAGCATGACTCAAAAATTAGATCTTGCTGTCTGGGTTTATCTTAATTTTTTAATCCTAAACCTTAATTTGTAACTAAGGAGAGGAAGGGCAATTCCCTGTTCCCCCTTTGCCTGATCCCTGTTTTCAAAGGTTGGGACTACTGACAGTGCAGGATATTTAGGCCTGATGCAGTGAGTTACATGAGCTATCAGAAACTGAAAAAAGGGCAGTGGGATACACTGTGATGTAATTGGGTTAACAAAGATGAATAACCAAAAATTTCAGGCCCAATTTAGGTATTTGCACGTATCCTGCAAAGTTCATTTGTTTATATTCCATTCCTTTAAAAAAAAAAGAAGAAGGAGACTTTCTTCAATTTCTTTTGCTGCTGACTGTACAAACTATCCAACACCACCTGGAAAAAAATCTAATAAATCTAGATTAAGACCTGACATGGAACCCTGAAAATCCAGAACACCTGAAACCCAGGACAGACCACTTTACTATGCATCCAGGCTGCTGCCAACATCTCCCTTGTGCCAGTGCACACGTGACCATGTATGAGCCATCCCAGGGAGTTGTCAAGCCAAAAAAAACCACAACAACCCAGGAGCAGAGTGATGTGAGCAGCCATAAAGGTGTGACACAGGAGAGATGATAAGTAAAGGTAAATCTGACATCTTCCTGCAGTAGTTGAATATGGAATCAGCCAGTGGGTTGGGTTGGAAGGGTCTTTAATGCCCATCTCATTCCACCCCCTGCCATGGCAGGGATGTTTCCCACCATCCCAGGCTGCTCCCAGCCCCATCCAGCCTGGGACACTCCAGGGATGCAGGGGCAGCCACAGCTGCTCTGGGCACCCTGTGCCAGGGCCTCAGCACCTCACAGGAACAATTCCTGCCCCAGATCCAACCTGACCCTGCTCTCTGGCAGTGTGCAGCCATTCCCCTGTCCTGTCACCCCAGCCCTTGTCCAGAGTCTCTGCCCATCTCTCCTGGGCTCCCTGCAGGCACTGGAAGACCACAAGGTCACCCCAAATCCTTCTCCTCCCCAGGCTGACCCATCCCAATGCCCTCAGCAGAAGTCCTCCATCCCTCAGAGCATCCTGTGTCCCTGTCTGGCCTGGCTCCAGCAGCTCCCTGTGCTCCACGTGCTGGGAGCCCAGGATGAGCTGAGATCACAGGGAGCAGTGTGCCAAGCAGGAGCAGGAATGCAGCACGCTGGACTCAGCCCTGCTGCCCACTGGTGAAGGCACACCCAGGCTGCCCAGGCGGTTCCCGTGGCTGCAGTGCCCGTGTGTGTTGGGCTGTGATGCCAAGCTCTGTGCACACAGCCAGGCTGCCCTGGCAGCTCACACAGCACCCAGCTCTCACACCCTCGGTCCTGCCCCTCTGCCAGCAACACCTCTGTGCCAGCTGAGAAGCGGGCAGCAGGATATTCTAATTGGATTTACGACCGTTTCCAAATGAGCCATTGTTTTTATGGTTTAATGTTTCCCTGTCTCGTTATTGCCACTGACTCTGGCATTCCTGTGAAGCCACAGCCAGCCTTTTCCCCGTGGGAAAGGGCTGGCTCTGAGGGGATGGTGCATGGAAGAAGGTGAATTAGGAGACAATCCCTGTGACCAACTCTGAAAACAAGTAACAACAGGCAGGACATCCTAGGAAAAGCCCTGGAAACCTCCTCAAACCATCTGCAAAGTCTAGCAGGGAAACACTCCAAAGGGAAGGGAAGGGGAAGACATTCTTGTGACCTTGTCTTTCACATCAAGCTGTGAAAAGTTGTATAAAAGTTGTATAAATCAGGGGTTTAAATGCTTTGATACACATCAGTCTTAGAAAATGCTTTTTATAACCAGCTTTACCAATTAGTACTACCTTATTTCAAGGTTTATAGTAGTAATTACAGCCCATAGATGTTGCAGTTAAGATTTAGCATTAGTTCCTAATAGTGCCATTAACACGGCATATTATAAAAATTAAAAAAAAAAAAAAAAAANAAAAAAAAAAAAAAAGGTAGAGCCCTACAGGTACAATCTTAAAAAAATTAAGAAACAGCACACACAGATGAACAATACTGATATTCTCAATTTCAGTATTACTTCCCGTTCTTTGTCAAAGGGCAAAAATTACATCCACATACTTTCATGTTCAGTGCACCTCCAAGTGTAGATTAATTGAAAGCATTTTTTAAATATCAGCTCAGAAATATCACTAACATTTCTTTGATGCATTCATTAGAATATTTTCCCTCCTTAATAATTAAACAAGTTTCAATGCATAAGGAACAACTAGAGATATTTTAATCCTTCCTCCCTCCATTTTCATTTTTCTGCATATGAATGAAGGGGCAGAGTCTGCTTCCCACCACCACCCTTCCAGATTTTCTAAAACAACACTCCTTGATGGCTTTGTGACTCTTCAGATATTAGCTGAGCAATCAGGATCCTAAGATTGCCCTTTGGGAGTCTTTGAAGACATCAACTCTGACTCTTCCTGACTGGCCTAAGGCTTCCTTTTCCTCAGCCCTGTGGCATGTAACACCACCTCTCCTTCCCCTCCCAGGTCCCATTATCAGATGGCAAAGATGAGGATTCTGTGTGCCTCAAATTCACCCCAAGAAATTAGAGGATGAGGCAACTTAACAGTGGCCTGTGAGTAACAGTGGAAATCCGAGCCAATAAATTTTCCTTCCCCTCTTTTATGACACGGTCACAAAACGACAGCTCTGCCTGAGGAATGCAAAGTCCTCGCGTCCCCCGGCCCACGCAGGCGTGCTTGGCATATTCTAATGGGACTGGTGCACACCTTGCCATCAGGAGAGACTTCCCTGGGAAGCCATAGGCACCAGGCAAATGAAATCAGAGACTCTGCTCCTTCACCTCCCCATTACCTGCAGCACGCTTTGATCAGCGGGGCATAAATAAACACACCAATGTCCCGGCTCTGCCAAGGTCAACGAGATGCAGCAGAGTTCCTCCAGTCACCCCAGCGAGTTCACTGGACTTGGGATGCTTAAATGCTTAAAAAAAAGTCACTGGATGTAACAGCAAAGAGTGTGATGTGGTGTGACCACTGTAGTTGGGGAAAGCTAAGGGCAACAGAGAGCCTGAAGGGGAAGGGTTGGGATTGTCAGTGGACCATGCCCAAGAAGGAGGGAAAAGTCAGAGCTCTCCTTCTTGGAGTCCTCTCCCCAAACACCTTCCTAACCTCTGCCAGAGTGCTGCCCCTGAGGAACCCAGCTTCCAGCACAGATCTTTGCTGCCTATTACTGATGTCAGCAGCTCTCCTCTTCCATTTGTGCCAGCAAAGGTGCAATTACAGCAATGCCCACAGCAGGACACTCAGCACTGCTGCTTTTGATGCAAACGTGGGGAATACCCCAGCATTCCAAACCTTTGGCTATTCCTGCACTTGCCCTAACAAGGTGGCAAAGATGCACCCTGCTGTTTTAAGCCTTGCCCCTCCTCACAGCTACAGCTTATGAGCAGTTAAACATGGGTGCAGTCACTGGAAATTTCAAGGCAGTGGGGCCCACAAAGGATAGCTGTTATCACCAGAAACATAATCCAGGCTGGAAGGGGAACACACATGAGGAGCTCTCCTTCCTTCAGTGCCCTACTGCAGTCATTCACTGAAAGGAGTCTCTACAGAAGACTTAGATTGTAACTGGTTTTGGCATATTTTTAGGGCAACCAAAAATTGTCCCAGCCAGCAGAGTCTCCAGTTCCTAATTCTAGCTGTTTGCAGCAGCTTCTGCCTGTCTGAGGGTCATCTGTGCAGCTGGGGTAATAGTAACCCCTCCTACCCCCAGCCATACTCTGAGGATTAGGCAGGGAGTGGCTGTGTACTGAATATGCAAAGCCTGTTATAAACCCCGTATCTGATTGCAACCATAAGCAAAGTTTTATTTAAGCAATCCCTTCCCCAACAAAAATATATCAGCTGCTCACTCTGTTCTTTCCTTCCGTGTCTTTTTGCCTCCAAGTTCTTCCAGATAACAAAACACATTACTAAGATATTTTTCTTTTGTGCTATGAAGTTGTTTACTACAAATAATAGAGATTTTTCACACAATGTAGTGTACATAATTAGTTGTTTTGGCTCATTCTGATATCACACTTGTACTGGGGGAGTCTCACTGCCCAGTCAGTGAAAGCCCCACTCCCATAACCTGACACACATCAGATATTCACAGCTGTTTATTTCTCACTGTGCCACATTCAGGGTAACCCTTTCTCCAATTCCATCAATTTTATGAACCTGGGACATACAGCATCAGTTATTTCTTGTTCCCACTAAACACAAAACTGTATTTCTCTACCAAACCATAGTTTAAAACCAAGCTGGTGTTTTTGCACATGCTTTACTTGACACTTCTGTATTTGTCTCTCACATCAGTTAATACCTTTCCTTGCCTTTCAGTACACTTTGTTCACCCTTTTTGCAGTCACAACAAAACCTTTTACAATACTGCCTTTTAAATTAAGTTTTCAAAGGCAACATTCTAGTTAAACAATTACAGTAAAGCAATTAGCATACATTTCAGGGCAGATTTGCTTCCATACTGCCTTGCTGAACATGACATTTCTGATCACACCAGTTTTTACTGCATACACAGTACAGCACATCTCACCTTTTCTTGTTCTGGTCTCTTCTAAAGTCATTTTGCTATGACTACCAGAGTCAGAATTAATCCATCTTTCCCCTTTTACACTCAGGTGTGTATTTTCATGTCTGATATCACTGTTATCACACACTCAGCAACTGGAGAGGCAAAAATGATGCTGGTAGGGAATGAAGGAAGAAATGTCTGTGGTGCATCTGATTACACCCACTGGGCAATTCAGCTGTCATGATTCTTCTTGACACACAGACACAATTTTTAGCTGCTTTTCACGGCCCTGACCCTCCCTTGTGACAGAGCACACACTACAATGACATAACTTGCATGCCTGGCCTTGCTCTTCCAGGATAAGGCACATTTCATTGCTCCAGCATACCCCCAAATTGCTCATCTTCCTCTCTCTGCCCCTCTCCGAAATGAAACAGCTCATTTACTCACTGTGCAGGGGCAGGAAGGCAAGGTGAACTGTAGGAGCACTGTGAGAGGACAACTGCCTTCCCAGATGGCACCAAAACAAGCAGTGCCTTTAGGAACACCTTCCAGCCTCCCTTCCAGCCTTCCCCACATGCCCTGACAGAATATTCCCTCTTCCCAGCTGTGCCCAGGGAGGGGAAGAGAGTGACAGTGCAGCCATGCACTCCCTATACACATCACCAGTGGTTATTAAGAAATTACCAGGTGACTTGAGGGGTAAACCCATTTCCCTCAATCACTTGCACATTCAAGAAAACATGCCACAACCCATAATCTGTTGTAAAAATATGGGATGGTCCCACTTCCCCTTGCCTGTTTCCCCACAGCATCCTTTCTCTGCCCCAGGGTTTGTCACAGCACAGAGTCAGGACAGGTTTGTGTGTTGTACTGCAGCCTTGTCAGTGCTAACCCCCCTGAGATTCTGCTCCCCTCTACCTGGGACAGGAGAAAACACCTTGCCTAGGAGTTGGATTTCAGTGATCTTTGTGGGTGACTTCCAGCTCAGAATATTTTACAGTCTTGTAGGGAGGGGTAGAGAAAGGAGAGAAAAGCACATTCTGCAAGCACTCTAAGATCCACCACCTCTATTGTACCCAGACTTAAGACTGAAATATCTTCACATGCAAAGCAAGCCACAGAAAAAGAGAACAAGCAATGAGAAGAGTTACTTGAGCCTTGAGCCAGCCATCAGGACTGAATCCTCACAGTTCTACTGTGCACTGTTCCTGTCCTGAAGAGCTGGCAGCATACTCAGAACACCCTTTCTCCCCTAAATCCAGCAACAGAATGGAAATAGATACACTGCACCTTCTCGACTTCAGCAGCAGCCCAGCAGCCCTCACCTGTAAAACCAGACAGTGATCACCTCAGAAAGGAGAGTGACTCAAATGTTACAGCTGGATTACATTTCATAGTCTAGAGTTACCCTTGGCCTGCACTATGGAATACCTACAGCAGAACTTCTGCATCTAAACTCAGGCTTAATCCAAGGATTTAGTCTGGAACCCAGACCCACTAAAGACATCTGATGCTGCAGCATCAAAGCTTGGCCAGGCACTGGTATGGCATCTTTTCTTTTCCTGTGAAAGCTACACTCTTCCCATCTACTCTTTCCACATTTCCACAAGCCCCTCATCACAGACAGCAATCTGTAGTGAAGATTCAAGGGCCTAGGTAAGATTTAGGCTATTCAAACAATCTGTGTAAGCATTTTTGATCATTCCACCTGTAAAGGTGAGTGTAAAGCACACATACCATGTAGCTTACACATCCTGATTTTTTGCAGCTGCCCAGCAAGATCAAGGGCAAAGACCATCTTCTTCTTCTACTCCTCCCAACAGTGGCCTTTGTGTTAGTTTAACACTGCTTTGTGCATCTATTTCTGTTATCAAGTGAATATGCAAGTGTAGCCATGGCAGCCACTTTGTGGCAGATGTGAACAGGGACTGTGTCCAACTAGTTACAGGTCTGCTTGTAACCCACACTCCTGTCCCCTGATTATCCCTGGGCTTCTGCAACCTGAACAAATCATGCCCTAACATGACCAGGATCCTAATCCCCTCCCCTGCCTCCAGAGGGGTGTATTTTGGATTCATGAACTCTACTGCTGGATTCGTTGATGAAGCAGGAGCTTTCCCTCCCCTCCTCCAGTCACACCCTGTGCAAGGCTGGTGTGCACAGCTCTGTTCTGCTCTTGGAAGGGATCACCCAGCTCGTGGATCCCACTGGGCACCACCCCAGCCTGGCCCAGGTAAAGATTTGGGAATTTCTGTGTATGCTCAGCATTAGGAACCCCAGTGCTTAATGACTCTGAGCACCAGCAAGGCCAAGGGCTGTGGATCTTACACACTGAGCCCCTGCCTGCAGCTGGGTGTTCAGTTTGAGATCACTGAAAGGTGGTTTGGTGTCCAAATGTCACACACTTCTCCATGACACTGCAAATAGGATATGTTTTCAGGAAGGCAATTTATGGCTATCTCTGCTTTAATGCAGTATTCTCCTGGCAGCAGGTTCCCGTGCTGCCTCCCACCTCAGTTCCCTCTTTGTGTGCTATCCAATTACAGTTTCTTCAGCCACTCCTCCTCAACCTCTCCTAGCATCAGCACACCCTCTATTTTGTATACATTTACATATGTGTGTCTATCTATGTACATTTGTACACATGTCATGGTAATCACCTTCCCTCTTCTAAATTTCTCCCACTATCAAAACCAATGGCCCTCCCCTTGACCTTGCACTGAACTTGTACTAAAGTCATGGGAATTTCTGCTTCAACTTCATCTTGCTTTTAACCCAACCCCCCAAACATGAGGTCAAAACAAGTCCCCACTACAGGCTCTGTTCCTCATCCTGCAGTGCTCTGCATGGGACTTGAAGGAATGGTATCCAAAATAATAGATGGGGAATGGATTTTGTCTCAGCAACCAATTCTAATTGAAGGGCAAGGATGCTTGCTAATGGAAACTTGTTAATGGAAGAGATAAGATTAATGAAGCTTTCCCAAAAGGGCACCCCACCTTGCTCAGCACTGAGAAGTCACATCTAGAATGCATGAATGCTTTAACTTGGAACTTTTCTGCACCACTGAGCCCTTCAAAGGTAGCAGTGTGTCACAGCCAAGGCTCAGACCTCCTTCTTCTTATGTTAAATGCTCTTTCCCACACAACAAATTTCAACACACACTTCTTGACCAAAGATATAAAAGCAGCTGGCCTAAACCCAGTCCAGGCTAAACCCAGTCCTCCCAAGCCACACAACAGAGTTAAGCTGCACTACTGAGTAAATCAGGGCAGCAGCTCTCACATGTCAGCTGCAGAGGCAAGGTGAAAAGACACACTGCCTTCTGTGAAGGTTTAAGGTAAGGCATGCCTGTGACAACTCTTAGTTTCACCAACTCTTCACCTTGCCAAAAGGAGCTCCATCCCCTGCCCTCTCTCCTCTGGTGGTAGAGGTGCATGTGTGGTCTCACAACAAACCGCATCAGAGAACCAGCAGAGATGACAACAGGCAGGCACCACGGCTTCTTTCAACAGCAGTGCCAGCTGAGAGGATTTGTGCAACCACAGCCTGTTTATCCAAGCACAGAAATGTAGGAACTAAAGGTGTGATTCCCTCTGGCATCTAATCCTGCTGTAGGAAGAGGTGGTCCCTCATCACATTTCTTATGCCCAGCGCCACACTACGCTTCTTCAGCAAATCTCTCTGGCCATGAGGCAAGCTAATACAACTTTCATAGTTTTTTTTCTTTAGGGAAGAGGATTAATATTCAGTTGGAGCAGTGACTGTACTGATCTGAGGCTGCTTGGTCACCAGAGCTGATCCTGGGAAGCAGCAGGAGTTTGCAGTCAGGGCTGGATGAGAACTGGATCGTTCCTTCAGCAGCAGCCAGCTGTGCTGCTCATCATGTGAAACCCAGCTTCCAGCAACACGAGTTATTCAATCACAGTTCCTGGGAAGCCCTGCCTGCTCACAGACACCAGGCCAGACACTCTCCACACTGCTCTAAACCACACTCATCACCCTGAGTCCAGCTCCATGGCTGCCTCTTCCCAGAAGGAAGAGCTCAGCACGGCCAACAGCCAGGGGCTTGCAGTACAACAGGCCATCCTTCAGCTGGAACGTGTCACCCTGGCAGCAACAGGCTCCCTCACCTGGCACGGAAACTTGTAGCAGCTTTGTGGTTAGGAGCCAGGCTGGACAGATGGAGATAAGAAATTAGCGAGGGTAATCAGCCACTGGAATAATTTACCTGGGGAACCAGTGCAGCCTATCACTTGAAATCAAGACTGGGTACTTTTCTAGTAGAATTTTGGATTTGATGCAGTGATAACCAGCTGGGAATGTAAATACCTGCCAGGGGTCAGGTGAAGGTGTCTGTCCTCAACTGGCTGATACACTGAACATCAACTGTGTGATTACCTCAGGAAGGAGGGAAATAACCTCTCTGTACAGCCCAAGTGCCAAAACAATAGAGCATTTGCACTGAAGTCACTTCTGAGTACTTCATTAAAAGATTCAACAGGAGTTCAGTGAGGAGCTACAAAGCGGAAAGGAATTGCAAAACTTCCGAGGCATGACTACTGAAATAAACTAGCTGTGGATAATTTAGCCAAACAGTAACTAAGCAAACAACATCAACTGGAAAGATACCAGATGACAGAAAGCACAGTAAACTCTTAGAATCAAACATCCTTGGAAAAAAATGTGATTCCAATTAAGAATTTGAAATCCCTTGCGGGCTGTTCCTTCAATTTCGCCTGGGATAACTATGGAGAGTGAACGTAGTATGAATACATACTAATTAAATAAAAGAGCCCACTTTAAACAAGACTCCAGAGTAGATTACATTAAAAAGGAAAAAAAAAAAAGTAAGAAAAAAAACCATCAAAAACTATAGCATAATTTGGCTCCTTCCTGCTAAAAAGCACATGAACTAAGTGAACCATAAGAAAGGATAAGATTCAACAGAACAAGCACAACATCATCCATTTAAAGCTCGCAGGATGAAATGAAAAAAAAAAAGGAAGGCCTGTGGAACAGACTCTTACCGTCAAAATCTATCGGGATGCACAAGGGGTTCCTAGAGGAAGTATTTGTGTCCCACTGTTTCAGCAAGCAGGAGCATCAACCCCAAGCCCAGTCTCCTGCTGCCACGAGCAACTGGACCGTATAACCCCAGTGAGATTTGCCCAGAGCACAAGGCTGCTGTGCAGGCAGGGCAGGACAGGACAAATGCCACCTCAACCACCAGCTGGCAAAACGAGGTGCTACACCGAAGCCACCTGAGCTCTTCCTAACATAAACAAAAACTAAGAAGAACTCAGATTTGTTACAGCTTCAAGTCTGATTATGGATGCCTCCTCCTCGCCCAGTTCAGGTGCAGTTCTGAAATCTGGGTCACCCATACATTATTCCTCCAAACCAAGCCACCTCCCTCCAGTGCAACCCTTTAAAAGGACTCTGCCCTTATCCAAGCCATCTCCAGGTCATTTAACTTATGAGAAACTCAAAAACACCACGGAATCAGGTCACAAAACTCCCAACAACACATTACACTTGGTCCAGGAGGAACAGGCACCCAGCTCCAGGAGAAGCCAACACGGGCATCCACATCCAGCAGTGCCCTGGCAAAGTCGGCAACAAGTCAACACCGAGGAGCTGAGCTCAGCTCTCTGACCCCGTAATTCCTACCAGGATTGATGCAGTCTTAGCCAATATCTGGGAATAAACGAAGCATCGCGCAAGGACAAACATGGGTGCTGGGAGGACGATGGGTCAGGTGAGAGCCGAGGGAACTCCGAATCCCCCCCTGGCAGGTTGGCTGGGGCGCTGGGGTCGCCATCGGAGCTGCTGCGGTGGCCGGGCTTGCGGGCAGGAGGCAGGAAGCGAGCAGCAGGCAGGGATCTCGCCTTTCGTTCCTCTGCCTTCCCTCCGTGACAGGCCATAAAAAGTCACGAGGCAAGGAGGAAAACAAGGAGGTGTCCAGAGTTCAAGCACAGCCCCCCCGCGACTCCCGGGCCGCAGCTCCCGGCGGGAGCTGAAACCCCGGCGAGCACCGTGGGATCTCGCTCCTGCGTGGGAGGCACCATTTCTGCGGGAAGAGGCTGCTGCTGCTGCTTGGCAGCCGAGCCAGGGACCGGGCCTGCGCTCCGGGCCCTCCCTGCCGCCGGCAGCGGGCGGGG